>CADEHL010001089.1:0-527773 GCA_902827135.1 Harpagifer antarcticus | reverse complement strand
TTGGATTGCCAGGTGCTAATGACTGCTCTTGTCTTTCACAAACTCAGAATGCTCAGCCAAATGGCCAAGCATACCAAAAATAGGTTGAACTCGTAGGTGTTCCTCTCCACGGAAGTCTTTAGTAAAAGGCGAAAGACTTATACGCTTTGAAGAGAAACCAGAGTAATTGTGGAGGCCGTCCTCGAGAACAGACACCACCCTAGTTGTCCCAGTCCAAGCCCTCGCGGTGACCCTCACTTGGCTTTTCCACATCCCAGGCCACACCCTTTCCCCCAGCTGCGCTAGCATGGTTCGTGGCTCTCACCTGTGGCTTCTTTGGCATTGTGTCCAAAAAAGATCCGCTGCTGATGTGCTGCAGTTTGTGCTGCATTTTGTGCCCCCGATTGGAACCTATCTCTTTAGTAATACGCTTGAGTTGTGTGGCATGTTATACGTGCTGACTCCGCGGCATTAGAAAACACTAGTTTGATGCTAAACATCAAATCCATTTAAGGGAGGAACACGAGAATGTCTTTACGGATATAGGGTTAGGGTTAGGGTTAGGGTTAGGGTTAGGGTTAGGGTTAGCCCTAACCCTAACCCTAACCCTGAACTTTTCGCCTCAACTGCCGTATGGTGGCTTGCCTTTATAATTCAGCATTGGTGGTTCAGTGGTAGAATTCTCACCTGCCACGTGGGAGACCCGGGTCCGATTCCCGGCCAATGCAAAAGACAGTTCTTTGTTGTCTGAAAATAAAGTATAATGCCTACACCACTTGGACTCTGATACAGCAAACACACAGGTCTTTGGAGTGTACAAGTAAAGGGATGTTATCCGTGCCGACTCCCATTGATTTGAGAACTCAGTGAGATGCTGGACATCAAATCACTGTAACTGGAAGTTCTGAGTACTTCTTCCACCTCCGCTTGATAGGAATCGGGATTTGTGTTGGAAAAATCATTACAAATTGCCAATGAGGAACGCTTCACGAATTTGCGTGTCATCCTTGCGCAGGGGCCATGCTAATCTTCTCTGTATCGTACCAATTTTATTATATGTGCTATCGAAATAACACAATATTGCCCTGCATCTGGGGGGTATTCCCAGGTCTCTGACCAAGGTCAACTTTGTATTATGGTAGCAGAACACATAGAGCTCAAAGGGAGCAAACCACTGGGTTTAAATGGGCCGAAAACTGCAGACAGAAGCTGCGCTTGCATGGTTCGTGGCTCTCGCCTTTGGCTTCTTTGGCATTGAGTCCAAAAAAGACCCCTGCTGCTGTGCTGCACTTTGTGCCCCCGATTGGAACCTATGTCTATTTCAAGCCTTATCTGTCTTTAAGGCTTAGGGTTAAATGTGGTTGATGGGCTGCTTTGGCCGGCTCAGAGGCAGGAACCGCCACGCCGTGTCCTTTGTCGTTGCAAGACTGCCCTGCCTCTGACCAGTCCAACTCATACTTACCTGGCAGGGGAGATACCATGATCACCAAGGTGGTTCACCCAGGGCGAGGCTCGGCCATTGCACCACGGCTATGCTGACCGCTGCGAATTCCCCAAATGTGGGAATCTCGACTGCATAATTTGTGGCAGTGGGGGACTGCGTTCGCGCTCTCCCCTGATTATAGTGTTGAAGACAAGGTCAAAGACAACCTGGCTACAGCTTGCATGTGTGGTGGCTTCTTTGCTCCAGGAAAGACTTTCTGGTGCCAATGTCCTCCCCAGAGTGTGTCCTTCCTTTGGGCTCGAAATATCTCTGTCCCTTGCAGTGAGCCTCACTCTGCGTGCCACGCTCCAGAGCCAAGGCAAGTTCAATTTGTCACCTTTTAGCTTCTTTGGCATTGTGTCCAAAAAGATCCGCTGCTGATGTGCTGCAGTTTGAGATGCGTCTTTGTTTGTTTTTCCACAAGGCAGGAGAAGGGTGCACCGTTCCCGGAGGCGCTGCAATACCAGGTCGATGCGTGGAGTGAACGGGGCAAGCCCCTCTTTCAGCTCCCAGTGCTAAAAATCCATTTAATATATAGTCCCCGTATAGGGGACGTATCAGATATTAAACTGATAAGAACAGATACTACACTTGATCTTAGCCAAAAGGCCGAGAAGCGATGACCCTTAACGTTTGCTGCGGGAGACGGACTCGTTGCGCAGTCGCCGCAGGTCTTGGTGCGGCTCTTTTGACCTGGCGTAACAGAGGCGCTTGGATTGCCCAGGTGCTAATGACTGCTCTTGTCTTTCACAAACTCAGAATGCTCAGCCAAATGGCCAAGCATACCAAAATAGGTTGAACTCGTAGGTGTTCCTCTCCACGGAAGTCTTTAGTAAAAGGCGAAAGACTTATACGCTTTGAAGAGAAACCAGAGTAATTGTGGAGGCCGTCCTCGAGAACAGACACCACCCTAGTTGTCCCAGTCCAAGCCCTCGCGGTGACCCTCACTTGGCTTTTCCACATCCCAGGCCACACCCTTTCCCCCAGCTGCGCTAGCATGGTTCGTGGCTCTCACCTGTGGTTTCTTTGGCATTGAGTCCAAAAAGACCCCTGCTGCTGTGCTGCACTTTGTGCTGCATTTTGTGCCCCCGATTGGAACCTATCTCTTTAGTAATACGCTTGAGTTGTGTGGCATGTTATACGTGCTGACTCCGCGGCATTAGAAAACACTAGTTTGATGCTAAACATCAAATACATTTAAGGGGGAACACGAGAATGTCTTTACGGATATAGGGTTAGGGTTAGGGTTAGGTTAGGGTTAGGGTTAGGGTTAGGGTTAGCCCTAACCCTAACCCTGAACTTTTCGCCTCAACTGCCGTATGGTGGCTTGCCTTTATAATTCAGCATTGGTGGTTCAGTGGTAGAATTCTCACCTGCCACGTGGGAGACCCGGGTCCGATTCCCGGCCAATGCAAAAGACAGTTCTTTGTTGTCTGAAAATAAAGTATAATGCCTACACCACTTGGACTCTGATACAGCAAACACACAGGTCTTTGGAGTGTACAAGTAAAGGGATGTTATCCGTGCCGACTCCCATTGATTTGAGAACTCAGTGAGATGCTGGACATCAAATCACTGTAACTGGAAGTTCTGAGTACTTCTTCCACCTCTGCTTGATAGGAATTGGGATTTGTGTTGGAAAAATCATTACAAATTGCCAATGAGGAACGCTTCACGAATTTGCGTGTCATCCTTGCGCCTCCGGGGAGACGTTGTTCTCCCAAATACTGACCAATGGCTGTCCAGAGTGGCTTCAATCGTTCGCCAATGGGAGAGGCCGGATAATGTTCCAAGTTTTTTGGTGTCCAATCAGTGAGGCGGATTTCTTTCCCCGTCCGCCATTGTTTCGACCGGGCATTCGACTAAGTGACTTCAACCAAGCGACACTGTGAGTAAAATGTGCATTAATTATGAGCAAATACGCGTGTAAACACTGTTACAAACGCACTTCTATGTCCGACATTAGTCATACTGAGTTAGCCGTGGTGTTTGTACGGTACTTTGTGAACCGCTGACGGTGTTTACCTTTAGCTTGCCGCTAGCGGCTATCGGGACGCTACGGAGCCCAGCTGAGGCTTGACAGGTGAAGGACTTTGTCCTTTTTTGTACGTTACTTTGTGAACCGCTGGCTGTGGTGTTTACCTTTAACTAGCGGGACGCTACGGAGCTCAACTATCCGCCCTCTGAGGCTTGACAGGGGAAGGACAATGTCCTTTTTTGTACGTTACTTTGTGAACCGTACGTTACTTTGTGAACCGCTGGCTGTAGTGTTTACCTTTAACTAGCGGGACGCTACGGAGCTCAGCTATCTGCCCTCTGAGGCTTGACAGGGGAAGGACAATGTCCTTTTTTGTACGGTAATTTGTGAACCGAACCGCTGATGGTGTTCACCTTTAGCTAGCGGGACGCTACGGGTTCAGGTATCGTGCTCTGAGGCATTTATTGCGGACAGGGGGAGGACAATACAACGCTGTGTGTTTATCGCTAAGCTAGCTGGACGCTACGGTTCAGGTATCCGTGCTCTGAGGCATTTATTGCGGACAAGTTGAGGAGGATGTCCCGCTCCTGTGTGTGTGACGGAGCTCAGATGAGAGGGCTCTGATTATAGTTTTAATCCTCTGTCAAACTGCATGTTTTCTGCTATATTTGATGAGAGATAAAATGATTTTCTGCCATAAGTTCTTAATGACATGTTGGACTCAGTACTCATTGGACTTCTACCACAAGTAGCCTACAATTAAGTACTTTTACTGTGTACTTTTAAAGTAATCCTCTGTCAAACTCCCCTCCTGAGTGCAATAATAAATGTTTTCTGCCATATTTGATGAGAGATAAAACGATGTTCTGCCTCAGGAGTTTGACCGAGAATAGCTGAACAAGTACACAGTAAAATAACTTCACTAGTAGCCTACTTGTGGTAGAAGTCCAACTAGTAAAGTACTTCATTGTATTTGTGGTAGTGGTCTAACTGAGTCCAACTCTGTGTAGATGGAACATCCTCTATTTCGGAGGGCCCCTAACGGGACCCTCCTCTTAAAGGCCACCGCCGAAGCCAGCACCCTCGCCCCCCGGCGAGCAGCCGGCCAAGCCCTGTACAGGGCAAAGAAGCCCGAGGAGGTGGACGCGGAGGCCTGGGCCCACGTCTCCTCCGAGGGTGGCTCCACCGCCAACGCCACCCTCGTCCTGAGCCGGTGGAAGGTCCAGTTCGGCCAGTACCAGGGAAAGATCTTCCACTGGCTCCTGGAGAACGACGTGGGCTACGCCATCAATCTGGTCGCCTCCCACCAGAAGGAGCGAGAGAGGACAGGGTCTCAGTCCCCGCTGATGGCCAACAAGGTGGAGTCCTTCAGTCTGATTCACAATACCATTAAAAGAGTGACAACAGTTTTAACCTTATTTGTGAATTTACAGGACGCCTTCACCCGCTACTCCTCAGCGTACCCTGACTTTCTGGAGGCAGTCAGGTTCCACCGGGCGTTTGAGGAGGCGCGGGCGAAGTCCCTCCTGCCTGGTCAGGAGGGACAGGCCCTTGTTGGCTTCGGGGACTTTAAATTTCAGACCCTGGACAGCCTGTACGAGTCTGTGGACCCCAAACAAATCCGGTATGTCGTAATATGTATATATATATAGATATATATATATACACATGTGGATTCTAATTCGGTTGATAAGAATCACGTGTCTGATTTTTGTAGATTTGTCAACTACCTGCGGAGGAAGATCCCCACACCTGGCACGCAGATGGAGAACGCCGTCCGCTACACCAAGAGCCGAGACAGACAGAGACCTGCTGCTGCATCCGCTGTTGCTGCTGCTGCATCCACCACCACCACCACCACCAGCAGCAGCACCACCACCACCAGCAGCAGCAGCACAGTGTCTGTCTCTGGCCAGAAAGCGAGGACTGCATCAAAGTACGTGTGTTATTTGAAAGCTGTCTGGGTTTCACCTGGATGACTTTCTGAAGACACGTTGGTGTGTTTCATGCTGTGCATTCTAGATGTGGTTCTGTCTCATAGGCCTCTTGGTTCAGCGCTTGCGGCCTTCGTGTCCGGGCGGCGTTCTCTGTCTGCGGTGGAGATGCAGGCAAAGATCAAAAAGCTGGTGGTCCCTAAGCCTGCATCTCCAGGCAAGTGCAGCCTAAATGAAATGCACAGTTTAACCCCATTCGTATTTCTCATGTTCACTGTATATTTTCTTCTCACTCACGTTGCCATTGCAGCCTCCCTCGGATCAGCTCTTCCCTCCAAGCCATCGGAGGAGCCTTCGGATGACGAGCTGATCAGGGCGGTAGTTGACATGGAGGAGTGTAAGTAAAAACTCAAGTAGCATTCGTGCAACATGCTGTTGATAACTGAAAGTTTGACTGCCTTGTTGACCCTTCTCCCTTTATTTTGCTCTGTAAATATGTCCGTACTCAGAAGGATGTGACCTGGCAGGTAAGTTTGCTTTAATGAAAAACTATCCTCCTGTTGCAAGTCTCAAATCACCAAGCTTCACGCCGACCAATCGCCTGTCAAATCATCACTAACGAGTGCTTGTAGAGTAAGCTCATCATCCTCTCCCTCGTAACCCCTGTGAAACCCCTCCAGCCGCTCGCTCCCTGCATCGCTCCCTCAACCACTCTCATCTGGTGCCTTGTTTTGTCTCCTCGTCACTTCCTCTCTTTAAACCTTCTGTGCTCCACTAGGTTTTACTTTTCTGTGGCTCAATATTAACACAACTAGCATCTAATTCTTTCATGTGAATGAAACATTTGTCTTTTTTAAACCTCTGGGCTGTGGGAAACCGTATTTCAATCTTTCTGTGTCCAAACATATTTTGAGATTGACATAAAGTTGACTTTGATTTCTCTTTAAGCCTCAGATGTACCGGCCCCTCTCCCGCTCCATCCGCCTCCCGCCACCCCCTCCTCCGCACCACAGAAGGGGGCTGGTGTCTCTGCTGTCCTCTGCGAGCCCACGGACGAGGAGCTGCTGGAGGCCACGCAGGAACAGGACCACGCCCTGCGACCTCCAGCAGTAGTCCAGCCTGCACCAGCCCCCTCCTCGCTACCGCCGCCCGCAGCCACGGCAGCCCCCGGAGCTGCTGCTCCCGGACAGGAGCTGCCGGGGCCAGCCTTCCTCCCTCCTCCGCCACGTGAGGTAAGACTGTCTGTCGAAGCAAACGCTGCTCATCTGCTGCCCTGGAGCGATGTCCTCAGATATGCCCTTTACGTTGCTCTGGTTCTCTCTCCAGCTGCTGCCCGTGTCCTGGCGGGCAGCTCTCACTGTGGAGCAGCAGCAGTGGATCGGTCGGGTGCTGTTCACCAGGGACCAGTGGGGGAGGCCGAGCCTCATCACAGACTTGAATCTGTGGTGGAACCCCCCCCAAACCCGGCCGATCTACCACCAGCCTCCCGCGTCCCCCGACCCCTTCTTTGCATGTCGGCTGTTTGTCTGGATGCCACACCGGATCTGGCGTCTGCAGCTGACATGCCCCCAGCCTTCATGCACCGGGTCCATGGCGAAGGCTGGGCTGTACAGGACCCTCCGGAGGGTCCTGGACATCGACGGCTGGTATCTCATGGCCACTGAGTACCTGGAGTGCCGTCGATGCAAGAAGAAGGTCGGCGGGTGGTCACAGGGCATCATCAGGCAGCTGGCCCCCACCTACAGCTGCCAGTTCCCAGCAGTACTTACGTACAAGTGAGAGGAATTGACAACATACTGTATGAATGAATGTGATGACGGAGCTGTATGTAATGCTGGTTTGTGTTTCTGCAGGCTGTCCTGTGACCATAGGGTGGTTACTCAGCTGAAGTCCCGCACTCTGGGCAACAGTGCCACTCAGTTGTGCAACACCCTGCGGGAGCAGCACTCAGACGCCTGGATGCGGAGAGCGATCCAGTACCTCGGCGTTTGCGAGCAGTTCCTGGCCTTGTGCAGCGTGAGGGGGCAGTTTCCACCACCGCCCATAATGCCCCCTCTGCCCACACCCATCTGGCTGCTGACAGTCTACGGGTACGATATAATGACGCGGCTGGATGAGTACAAGGCCAGGATCACGTCCACCTTCGGATCCATCCTGAAGATGGATTCCACCAAGAAGGTCAGTATAGTTTGGCACAATTTCATTTTTTTCTTACAGCCGCCGTGTGTTTATGCGGTCTCTCTCTCTCTCTCTCTCTCTCTCTCTCTCTCTCTCTCTGTCCAGGTGACGAAGAAGCTCGCCGGTACCGCTTCCGACACGGCCGCCTGGGTTACCAACGTTGGTAACGAGTACGGGCAGGTCCTCATCAGCGTCCTCACCTGCTCCGAGGGCGCAGAGGGCCTGTCCAGCATGGCGGCCGGACTGATGAGGCGGTACCGACTCGCCGAGGTACCACCCCCCCAGCTGATCTACGTGGATCGGGACTGCTGCAACAGAGACGGCGTGTCGAAGACAGCTGCCTTGTTTCAGGTCTGGCCTGTCAACACTAGTTCTGATAATCATAGTAGAATTATAGCAATATTATTTATCTTACACAAAATGACTGTTGACCAAAAGCCACGCTAGGTGATAATTACAACATCATAAAAACAGAAAAACAAAAATTGTACTCCAATAATCAGACAGACTTTCGTTTCCTTATCACAGGAGTGGGGACAGCTCGTGGTGAGACTGGACATCTGGCACCTGATGCGACGTTTCGCAGCAGGTGTCACCACGGAGAGCCACGAGCTGTACCCCGCTTTCATGAGGCAGCTGTCTCTGAGCATCTTCGAGGTGGACCCCGGAGATGCCCGCCGTCTCGCTGAAGCCAAGCGGTCCCAGCTGGAGGGGAAGCACGGGATGGTCGGCCTGACCGACGCCGAGGTGATCCAGAAGATCACCAGGGAGGAGTGGAGGCTCCACTGCCGTCGTCGGACGCGTGGGGCGGAAGAGACGGCGCTCCTGATTCAGGACCTCCTCCAAACCTTCGGCGGTACGGCAGGACACAACAACCTGGGCATCCCGTTGCTCGACGCTCTCCGCATCCAGGACATATGGAGTACGCAGAGGCCCCACCTCAGCTGCATCCAGGACCCACCTGGCGTGCAGCTGTACACGCAGACCGGCAGGCTGACAAAGGGCGGAGTCATCCTGCCGGTCTATCGCTGCGCGAGGGGCTCCACGTCTTTGGAGTCCTTCCACCTCCACATCAACCGGTTCATCCCAGGTACAGCTTGTGATAAAGTCTATCATGAATTCACATTTCACGCCAATTTTAATTCATTTCTGATCCGATACCTACTTCCTCAGGGACGCAGGCGAGTGCCAAGCACTTTCAGGCGTTCCTGATCGATGGACTGGCGAGGTGGAATGAGGACCGCGCAGCGGCAGCTTCCGGAGAGGTGGAGCCTCTGCACTCCTACAGTGGCCACCTCAAGCACGTCCTTAACCAGAAGAGCCAAAGGGTGCTTGGCCGTCAGCTGGTTAAGGACTTCACCAAGCCTGCCGAGTACACAGGTGAGTGATGTGAAAACCGTATTCACTTTACTCAGACATCATAACTGTGAGGAAAAGGAGCATTTTGCAAATCCTTTGCTTCCTGTCTTTTTGCCGCGTGGCAGGGGAGCTCATCGGGGTGGAGTTCCTGTACAGGCAGACAGGCAAAGTGCTTGAGGACGTCAGCTTGGACCCCGACATTCCGGACGAGGCTGCTGCCATCCAGTCGCTGGAGGAGGTGGACGAGGGTATCGAGGAAGACGTGGAGGACCCGACCGTCTTCCAGCCAGATATCCCCTCCACCGGCACAGCAGCCCGGTCGGGTGATCCAGCTGACGCACCCAGGTCTGAGCCATCCGGCCCGGCCGCCCCTCACCAACCTGACCCTCCCGAGGCCCCTGAGGCTCCTGCTCAGCAGTCCTCCTCAGACTCTGAGGTAAGTTCACCAACACACTGCTACTACTGATAATGATAACAATAATAATGATATGTATTCAAGACTCCACAGCAGCACTTCGCTCCTCCTCCTCCCTCCTTCCTTCTCCTCCCTCCTTCCTTTTCTCCTCAGGAGGAGATGCAGGGTCCTGATGGCCAGCCAGGATACCAGCATGTCCTGAAGCTGGCCAAGGCCCTGCTGGAAGCCAGGAGCCTTCAGGGGCTTTCTGACAAGAGGGTGGACGAACTCTTGGCCCTCTGGCAACGCCTGCCCGAGCCGGACAGGCGACGAGTCGTCTACCCTCCCAGACACCGGGAGAGGCAGCCGAAGGGGCGGTTCAAGACAGCGAAGGGGAAGAACACCGCCTGTCCTGGGAAGGAGAGTCTCCAACGGTAAGACTCGCTTCAAATATTCCTGTTTCCTGTACTACATTTTTGCTGCCTATTAACCCTCACTGTCCTCTCCGTGACTCAGCTGTCTTCTCGGGCTGAACTCGGGCCCTGCAACATGGCCCAGCACCAGCCGCCTGGTCGAGGCCATTTGCAGCCAGCTCTGCCGTCTCCACCCCGCGGCCACGCGGATCGGAGGGATCATGAGGACTCGGTGGTTCCTCATCCTCACCGATTACATGGCCATTAGAGAGGCAGTGCTGGCCAGCCCGAGGCTGATGGCTCAGACTGACATCCAGCTCTTTGAGCTGAACCAGAAGACCCTGTCCCAGTGGTGAGTTTAACCTGCAACTTTGTTGGTGGTTTTGTAATCCGTACTGGGGTTTCTCTTTCCGTAAAAACATCTGCCTGGGTTTGTCTTACAGGTTCTCTCGGCGCCAGAAAGACACGGGGGTGTCTGTGCTGCTGCAGGGAAGTGGCGTCGTCCATGCGGTGACTTTGGCTGTCCAGCCTCTCCCGGCAGCGAAAGGGCTGTCCTTTGTACAGGTGGGACAAGGACAGCCCTTCCACTACAACATCCCGGAGGAGCCGGGACCTTCAGGAGTGGGTCTGGACACCCCCCATCCCCCTCCCCCCCCCCCCCTCCTCCTCCTCGTCTTCGGACACTGCTCCCGGCTGTCCCTGTCATGGCTGCTGCCCCTCCTCCCCCTCCTCCTCGTCTTCGGACACTGCTCCCGGCTGTCCCTTTCATGGCTGCTGCCCCTCCTCCTCGTCTTCGGACACTGCTCCCGGCTGTCCCTGTCATGGCTGCTGCCCCCCCTCCTCCTCCTCCTCCTCCTCCTCCTCCGACACTGCTCCTGGCTGCCCCTGATGCTCAGCCTCCTCCTCCCCGTGTGCCCAGGACAACGGCATACAGGAAGAGGAAGGCGGCGGAGGCTGATGCTGCAAGGGGTGGGCCGTCGCCCTGGAGCAAACCCCGTCAGCAGACGGGTCAGTACACCTGCAGCAGGTGTGGCCAGGCCAAGAGGATCGACACTGGCCACACTCGCATTGCAGGTGTGTCTTACTGCGCGGCTGCTGGCGGGAAAACTGTGGAGCAATGGCGGGAGGAGATGAAGAGACTCAAAAGGGGCCCAGAGGGGGGGAATTAATGATGCATCTTTCTCTGTTGTCTTTTGTAAAATAAAACTCTGAACTGAACTTTGTGTGCTGAGATCTTTATTTACTTTATTATATTACTTTATTTAGAATTCATTACACAACGTCTGATATTTGACTGCATCTCCGATTGGAGATTGGAGATTTGACTGCAACTCGGGTCAATGACACACAGCAGTGCTGCTGAGCTCCTCCGCATCTCTGCCACAGCTGGGGATCGAACTGCACGGAGCGGGGGCCACATTCCTCTCCTTGCCCCCCTCCTTCCACAGAGAACAATGGGCAGTATCCTTTGCGCAGGGGCCATGCTAATCTTCTCTGTATCGTACCAATTTTATTATATGTGCTATCGAAATAACACAATATTGCCCTGCATCTGGGGGGTATTCCCAGGTCTCTGACCAAGGTCAACTTTGTATTATGGTAGCAGAACACATAGAGCTCAAAGGGAGCAAACCACTGGGTTTAAATGGGCCGAAAACTGCAGACAGAAGCTGCGCTTGCATGGTTCGTGGCTCTCGCCTTTGGCTTCTTTGGCATTGAGTCCAAAAAAGACCCCTGCTGCTGTGCTGCACTTTGTGCCCCCGATTGGAACCTATGTCTATTTCAAGCCTTATCTGTCTTTAAGGCTTAGGGTTAAATGTGGTTGATGGGCTGCTTTGGCCGGCTCAGAGGCAGGAACCGCCACGCCGTGTCCTTTGTCGTTGCAAGACTGCCCTGCCTCTGACCAGTCCAACTCATACTTACCTGGCAGGGGAGATACCATGATCACCAAGGTGGTTCACCCAGGGCGAGGCTCGGCCATTGCACCCCGGCTATGCTGACCGCTGCGAATTCCCCAAATGTGGGAATCTCGACTGCATAATTTGTGGCAGTGGGGGACTGCGTTCGCGCTCTCCCCTGATTATAGTGTTGAAGACAAGGTCAAAGACAACCTGGCTACAGCTTGCATGTGTGGTGGCTTCTTTGCTCCAGGAAAGACTTTCTGGTGCCAATGTCCTCCCCAGAGTGTGTCCTTCCTTTGGGCTCGAAATATCTCTGTCCCTTGCAGTGAGCCTCACTCTGCGTGCCACGCTCCAGAGCCAAGGCAAGTTCAATTTGTCACCTTTTAGCTTCTTTGGCATTGTGTCCAAAAAAGATCCGCTGCTGATGTGCTGCAGTTTGAGATGCGTCTTTGTTTGTTTTTCCACAAGGCAGGAGAAGGGTGCACCGTTCCCGGAGGCGCTGCAATACCAGGTCGATGCGTGGAGTGAACGGGGCAAGCCCCTCTTTCAGCTCCCAGTGCTAAAAATCCATTTAATATATAGTCCCCGTATAGGGGACGTATCAGATATTAAACTGATAAGAACAGATACTACACTTGATCTTAGCCAAAAGGCCGAGAAGCGATGACCCTTAACGTTTGCTGCGGGAGACGGACTCGTTGCGCAGTCGCCGCAGGTCTTGGTGCGGCTCTTTTGACCTGGCGTAACAGAGGCGCTTGGATTGCCCAGGTGCTAATGACTGCTCTTGTCTTTCACAAACTCAGAATGCTCAGCCAAATGGCCAAGCATACCAAAAATAGGTTGAACTCGTAGGTGTTCCTCTCCACGGAAGTCTTTAGTAAAAGGCGAAAGACTTATACGCTTTGAAGAGAAACCAGAGTAATTGTGGAGGCCGTCCTCGAGAACAGACACCACCCTAGTTGTCCCAGTCCAAGCCCTCGCGGTGACCCTCACTTGGCTTTTCCACATCCCAGGCCACACCCTTTCCCCCAGCTGCGCTAGCATGGTTCGTGGCTCTCACCTGTGGTTTCTTTGGCATTGAGTCCAAAAAAGACCCCTGCTGCTGTGCTGCACTTTGTGCTGCATTTTGTGCCCCCGATTGGAACCTATCTCTTTAGTAATACGCTTGAGTTGTGTGGCATGTTATACGTGCTGACTCCGCGGCATTAGAAAACACTAGTTTGATGCTAAACATCAAATCCATTTAAGGGAGGAACACGAGAATGTCTTTACGGATATAGGGTTAGGGTTAGGGTTAGGGTTAGGGTTAGGGGTTAGGGTTAGGGTTAGGGCTAACCCTAACCCTAACCCTAACCCTAACCCTGAACTTTTCGCCTCAACTGCCGTATGGTGGCTTGCCTTTATAATTCAGCATTGGTGGTTCAGTGGTAGAATTCTCACCTGCCACGTGGGAGACCCGGGTCCGATTCCCGGCCAATGCAAAAGACAGTTCTTTGTTGTCTGAAAATAAAGTATAATGCCTACACCACTTGGACTCTGCTACAGCAAACACACAGGTCTTTGGAGTGTACAAGTAAAGGGATGTTATCCGTGCCGACTCCCATTGATTTGAGAACTCAGTGAGATGCTGGACATCAAATCACTGTAACTGGAAGTTCTGAGTACTTCTTCCACCTCTGCTTGATAGGAATTGGGATTTGTGTTGGAAAAATCATTACAAATTGCCAATGAGGAACGCTTCACGAATTTGCGTGTCATCCTTGCGCAGGGGCCATGCTAATCTTCTCTGTATCGTACCAATTTTATTATATGTGCTATCGAAATAACACAATATTGCCCTGCATCTGGGGGGTATTCCCAGGTCTCTGACCAAGGTCAACTTTGTATTATGGTAGCAGAACACATAGAGCTCAAAGGGAGCAAACCACTGGGTTTAAATGGGCCGAAAACTGCAGACAGAAGCTGCGCTTGCATGGTTCGTGGCTCTCGCCTTTGGCTTCTTTGGCATTGAGTCCAAAAAAGACCCCTGCTGCTGTGCTGCACTTTGTGCCCCCGATTGGAACCTATGTCTATTTCAAGCCTTATCTGTCTTTAAGGCTTAGGGTTAAATGTGGTTGATGGGCTGCTTTGGCCGGCTCAGAGGCAGGAACCGCCACGCCGTGTCCTTTGTCGTTGCAAGACTGCCCTGCCTCTGACCAGTCCAACTCATACTTACCTGGCAGGGGAGATACCATGATCACCAAGGTGGTTCACCCAGGGCGAGGCTCGGCCATTGCACCCCGGCTATGCTGACCGCTGCGAATTCCCCAAATGTGGGAATCTCGACTGCATAATTTGTGGCAGTGGGGGACTGCGTTCGCGCTCTCCCCTGATTATAGTGTTGAAGACAAGGTCAAAGACAACCTGGCTACAGCTTGCATGTGTGGTGGCTTCTTTGCTCCAGGAAAGACTTTCTGGTGCCAATGTCCTCCCCAGAGTGTGTCCTTCCTTTGGGCTCGAAATATCTCTGTCCCTTGCAGTGAGCCTCACTCTGCGTGCCACGCTCCAGAGCCAAGGCAAGTTCAATTTGTCACCTTTTAGCTTCTTTGGCATTGTGTCCAAAAAAGATCCGCTGCTGATGTGCTGCAGTTTGAGATGCGTCTTTGTTTGTTTTTCCACAAGGCAGGAGAAGGGTGCACCGTTCCCGGAGGCGCTGCAATACCAGGTCGATGCGTGGAGTGAACGGGGCAAGCCCCTCTTTCAGCTCCCAGTGCTAAAAATCCATTTAATATATAGTCCCCGTATAGGGGACGTATCAGATATTAAACTGATAAGAACAGATACTACACTTGATCTTAGCCAAAAGGCCGAGAAGCGATGACCCTTAACGTTTGCTGCGGGAGACGGACTCGTTGCGCAGTCGCCGCAGGTCTTGGTGCGGCTCTTTTGACCTGGCGTAACAGAGGCGCTTGGATTGCCCAGGTGCTAATGACTGCTCTTGTCTTTCACAAACTCAGAATGCTCAGCCAAATGGCCAAGCATACCAAAAATAGGTTGAACTCGTAGGTGTTCCTCTCCACGGAAGTCTTTAGTAAAAGGCGAAAGACTTATACGCTTTGAAGAGAAACCAGAGTAATTGTGGAGGCCGTCCTCGAGAACAGACACCACCCTAGTTGTCCCAGTCCAAGCCCTCGCGGTGACCCTCACTTGGCTTTTCCACATCCCAGGCCACACCCTTTCCCCCAGCTGCGCTAGCATGGTTCGTGGCTCTCACCTGTGGTTTCTTTGGCATTGAGTCCAAAAAAGACCCCTGCTGCTGTGCTGCACTTTGTGCTGCATTTTGTGCCCCCGATTGGAACCTATCTCTTTAGTAATACGCTTGAGTTGTGTGGCATGTTATACGTGCTGACTCCGCGGCATTAGAAAACACTAGTTTGATGCTAAACATCAAATCCATTTAAGGGAGGAACACGAGAATGTCTTTACGGATATAGGGTTAGGGTTAGGGTTAGGGTTAGGGTTAGGGTTAGGGTTAGGGTTAGGGCTAACCCTAACCCTAACCCTAACCCTAACCCTGAACTTTTCGCCTCAACTGCCGTATGGTGGCTTGCCTTTATAATTCAGCATTGGTGGTTCAGTGGTAGAATTCTCACCTGCCACGTGGGAGACCCGGGTCCGATTCCCGGCCAATGCAAAAGACAGTTCTTTGTTGTCTGAAAATAAAGTATAATGCCTACACCACTTGGACTCTGATACAGCAAACACACAGGTCTTTGGAGTGTACAAGTAAAGGGATGTTATCCGTGCCGACTCCCATTGATTTGAGAACTCAGTGAGATGCTGGACATCAAATCACTGTAACTGGAAGTTCTGAGTACTTCTTCCACCTCTGCTTGATAGGAATTGGGATTTGTGTTGGAAAAATCATTACAAATTGCCAATGAGGAACGCTTCACGAATTTGCGTGTCATCCTTGCGCAGGGGCCATGCTAATCTTCTCTGTATCGTACCAATTTTATTATATGTGCTATCGAAATAACACAATATTGCCCTGCATCTGGGGGGTATTCCCAGGTCTCTGACCAAGGTCAACTTTGTATTATGGTAGCAGAACACATAGAGCTCAAAGGGAGCAAACCACTGGGTTTAAATGGGCCGAAAACTGCAGACAGAAGCTGCGCTTGCATGGTTCGTGGCTCTCGCCTTTGGCTTCTTTGGCATTGAGTCCAAAAAAGACCCCTGCTGCTGTGCTGCACTTTGTGCCCCCGATTGGAACCTATGTCTATTTCAAGCCTTATCTGTCTTTAAGGCTTAGGGTTAAATGTGGTTGATGGGCTGCTTTGGCCGGCTCAGAGGCAGGAACCGCCACGCCGTGTCCTTTGTCGTTGCAAGACTGCCCTGCCTCTGACCAGTCCAACTCATACTTACCTGGCAGGGGAGATACCATGATCACCAAGGTGGTTCACCCAGGGCGAGGCTCGGCCATTGCACCCCGGCTATGCTGACCGCTGCGAATTCCCCAAATGTGGGAATCTCGACTGCATAATTTGTGGCAGTGGGGGACTGCGTTCGCGCTCTCCCCTGATTATAGTGTTGAAGACAAGGTCAAAGACAACCTGGCTACAGCTTGCATGTGTGGTGGCTTCTTTGCTCCAGGAAAGACTTTCTGGTGCCAATGTCCTCCCCAGAGTGTGTCCTTCCTTTGGGCTCGAAATATCTCTGTCCCTTGCAGTGAGCCTCACTCTGCGTGCCACGCTCCAGAGCCAAGGCAAGTTCAATTTGTCACCTTTTAGCTTCTTTGGCATTGTGTCCAAAAAAGATCCGCTGCTGATGTGCTGCAGTTTGAGATGCGTCTTTGTTTGTTTTTCCACAAGGCAGGAGAAGGGTGCACCGTTCCCGGAGGCGCTGCAATACCAGGTC
This sequence comes from Harpagifer antarcticus, assembly GCA_902827135.1. Taxonomy (NCBI): domain Eukaryota; kingdom Metazoa; phylum Chordata; class Actinopteri; order Perciformes; family Harpagiferidae; genus Harpagifer; species Harpagifer antarcticus. Next base: position 511,255 of record CADEHL010001089.1, on the reverse strand, counting down.
GATGCGTGGAGTGAACGGGGCAAGCCCCTCTTTCAGCTCCCAGTGCTAAAAATCCATTTAATATATAGTCCCCGTATAGGGGACGTATCAGATATTAAACTGATAAGAACAGATACTACACTTGATCTTAGCCAAAAGGCCGAGAAGCGATGACCCTTAACGTTTGCTGCGGGAGACGGACTCGTTGCGCAGTCGCCGCAGGTCTTGGTGCGGCTCTTTTGACCTGGCGTAACAGAGGCGCTTGGATTGCCCAGGTGCTAATGACTGCTCTTGTCTTTCACAAACTCAGAATGCTCAGCCAAATGGCCAAGCATACCAAAAATAGGTTGAACTCGTAGGTGTTCCTCTCCACGGAAGTCTTTAGTAAAAGGCGAAAGACTTATACGCTTTGAAGAGAAACCAGAGTAATTGTGGAGGCCGTCCTCGAGAACAGACACCACCCTAGTTGTCCCAGTCCAAGCCCTCGCGGTGACCCTCACTTGGCTTTTCCACATCCCAGGCCACACCCTTTCCCCCAGCTGCGCTAGCATGGTTCGTGGCTCTCACCTGTGGTTTCTTTGGCATTGAGTCCAAAAAAGACCCCTGCTGCTGTGCTGCACTTTGTGCTGCATTTTGTGCCCCCGATTGGAACCTATCTCTTTAGTAATACGCTTGAGTTGTGTGGCATGTTATACGTGCTGACTCCGCGGCATTAGAAAACACTAGTTTGATGCTAAACATCAAATCCATTTAAGGGAGGAACACGAGAATGTCTTTACGGATATAGGGTTAGGGTTAGGGTTAGGGTTAGGGTTAGGGGTTAGGGTTAGGGTTAGGGCTAACCCTAACCCTAACCCTAACCCTAACCCTGAACTTTTCGCCTCAACTGCCGTATGGTGGCTTGCCTTTATAATTCAGCATTGGTGGTTCAGTGGTAGAATTCTCACCTGCCACGTGGGAGACCCGGGTCCGATTCCCGGCCAATGCAAAAGACAGTTCTTTGTTGTCTGAAAATAAAGTATAATGCCTACACCACTTGGACTCTGATACAGCAAACACACAGGTCTTTGGAGTGTACAAGTAAAGGGATGTTATCCGTGCCGACTCCCATTGATTTGAGAACTCAGTGAGATGCTGGACATCAAATCACTGTAACTGGAAGTTCTGAGTACTTCTTCCACCTCTGCTTGATAGGAATTGGGATTTGTGTTGGAAAAATCATTACAAATTGCCAATGAGGAACGCTTCACGAATTTGCGTGTCATCCTTGCGCAGGGGCCATGCTAATCTTCTCTGTATCGTACCAATTTTATTATATGTGCTATCGAAATAACACAATATTGCCCTGCATCTGGGGGGTATTCCCAGGTCTCTGACCAAGGTCAACTTTGTATTATGGTAGCAGAACACATAGAGCTCAAAGGGAGCAAACCACTGGGTTTAAATGGGCCGAAAACTGCAGACAGAAGCTGCGCTTGCATGGTTCGTGGCTCTCGCCTTTGGCTTCTTTGGCATTGAGTCCAAAAAAGACCCCTGCTGCTGTGCTGCACTTTGTGCCCCCGATTGGAACCTATGTCTATTTCAAGCCTTATCTGTCTTTAAGGCTTAGGGTTAAATGTGGTTGATGGGCTGCTTTGGCCGGCTCAGAGGCAGGAACCGCCACGCCGTGTCCTTTGTCGTTGCAAGACTGCCCTGCCTCTGACCAGTCCAACTCATACTTACCTGGCAGGGGAGATACCATGATCACCAAGGTGGTTCACCCAGGGCGAGGCTCGGCCATTGCACCCCGGCTATGCTGACCGCTGCGAATTCCCCAAATGTGGGAATCTCGACTGCATAATTTGTGGCAGTGGGGGACTGCGTTCGCGCTCTCCCCTGATTATAGTGTTGAAGACAAGGTCAAAGACAACCTGGCTACAGCTTGCATGTGTGGTGGCTTCTTTGCTCCAGGAAAGACTTTCTGGTGCCAATGTCCTCCCCAGAGTGTGTCCTTCCTTTGGGCTCGAAATATCTCTGTCCCTTGCAGTGAGCCTCACTCTGCGTGCCACGCTCCAGAGCCAAGGCAAGTTCAATTTGTCACCTTTTAGCTTCTTTGGCATTGTGTCCAAAAAAGATCCGCTGCTGATGTGCTGCAGTTTGAGATGCGTCTTTGTTTGTTTTTCCACAAGGCAGGAGAAGGGTGCACCGTTCCCGGAGGCGCTGCAATACCAGGTCGATGCGTGGAGTGAACGGGGCAAGCCCCTCTTTCAGCTCCCAGTGCTAAAAATCCATTTAATATATAGTCCCCGTATAGGGGACGTATCAGATATTAAACTGATAAGAACAGATACTACACTTGATCTTAGCCAAAAGGCCGAGAAGCGATGACCCTTAACGTTTGCTGCGGGAGACGGACTCGTTGCGCAGTCGCCGCAGGTCTTGGTGCGGCTCTTTTGACCTGGCGTAACAGAGGCGCTTGGATTGCCCAGGTGCTAATGACTGCTCTTGTCTTTCACAAACTCAGAATGCTCAGCCAAATGGCCAAGCATACCAAAAATAGGTTGAACTCGTAGGTGTTCCTCTCCACGGAAGTCTTTAGTAAAAGGCGAAAGACTTATACGCTTTGAAGAGAAACCAGAGTAATTGTGGAGGCCGTCCTCGAGAACAGACACCACCCTAGTTGTCCCAGTCCAAGCCCTCGCGGTGACCCTCACTTGGCTTTTCCACATCCCAGGCCACACCCTTTCCCCCAGCTGCGCTAGCATGGTTCGTGGCTCTCACCTGTGGTTTCTTTGGCATTGAGTCCAAAAAAGACCCCTGCTGCTGTGCTGCACTTTGTGCTGCATTTTGTGCCCCCGATTGGAACCTATCTCTTTAGTAATACGCTTGAGTTGTGTGGCATGTTATACGTGCTGACTCCGCGGCATTAGAAAACACTAGTTTGATGCTAAACATCAAATCCATTTAAGGGAGGAACACGAGAATGTCTTTACGGATATAGGGTTAGGGTTAGGGTTAGGGTTAGGGTTAGGGTTAGGGTTAGGGGTTAGGGTTAGGGTTAGGGCTAACCCTAACCCTAACCCTAACCCTAACCCTGAACTTTTCGCCTCAACTGCCGTATGGTGGCTTGCCTTTATAATTCAGCATTGGTGGTTCAGTGGTAGAATTCTCACCTGCCACGTGGGAGACCCGGGTCCGATTCCCGGCCAATGCAAAAGACAGTTCTTTGTTGTCTGAAAATAAAGTATAATGCCTACACCACTTGGACTCTGATACAGCAAACACACAGGTCTTTGGAGTGTACAAGTAAAGGGATGTTATCCGTGCCGACTCCCATTGATTTGAGAACTCAGTGAGATGCTGGACATCAAATCACTGTAACTGGAAGTTCTGAGTACTTCTTCCACCTCTGCTTGATAGGAATTGGGATTTGTGTTGGAAAAATCATTACAAATTGCCAATGAGGAACGCTTCACGAATTTGCGTGTCATCCTTGCGCAGGGGCCATGCTAATCTTCTCTGTATCGTACCAATTTTATTATATGTGCTATCGAAATAACACAATATTGCCCTGCATCTGGGGGGTATTCCCAGGTCTCTGACCAAGGTCAACTTTGTATTATGGTAGCAGAACACATAGAGCTCAAAGGGAGCAAACCACTGGGTTTAAATGGGCCGAAAACTGCAGACAGAAGCTGCGCCTTGCATGGTTCGTGGCTCTCGCCTTTGGCTTCTTTGGCATTGAGTCCAAAAAAGACCCCTGCTGCTGTGCTGCACTTTGTGCCCCCGATTGGAACCTATGTCTATTTCAAGCCTTATCTGTCTTTAAGGCTTAGGGTTAAATGTGGTTGATGGGCTGCTTTGGCCGGCTCAGAGGCAGGAACCGCCACGCCGTGTCCTTTGTCGTTGCAAGACTGCCCTGCCTCTGACCAGTCCAACTCATACTTACCTGGCAGGGGAGATACCATGATCACCAAGGTGGTTCACCCAGGGCGAGGCTCGGCCATTGCACCCCGGCTATGCTGACCGCTGCGAATTCCCCAAATGTGGGAATCTCGACTGCATAATTTGTGGCAGTGGGGGACTGCGTTCGCGCTCTCCCCTGATTATAGTGTTGAAGACAAGGTCAAAGACAACCTGGCTACAGCTTGCATGTGTGGTGGCTTCTTTGCTCCAGGAAAGACTTTCTGGTGCCAATGTCCTCCCCAGAGTGTGTCCTTCCTTTGGGCTCGAAATATCTCTGTCCCTTGCAGTGAGCCTCACTCTGCGTGCCACGCTCCAGAGCCAAGGCAAGTTCAATTTGTCACCTTTTAGCTTCTTTGGCATTGTGTCCAAAAAAGATCCGCTGCTGATGTGCTGCAGTTTGAGATGCGTCTTTGTTTGTTTTTCCACAAGGCAGGAGAAGGGTGCACCGTTCCCGGAGGCGCTGCAATACCAGGTCGATGCGTGGAGTGAACGGGGCAAGCCCCTCTTTCAGCTCCCAGTGCTAAAAATCCATTTAATATATAGTCCCCGTATAGGGGACGTATCAGATATTAAACTGATAAGAACAGATACTACACTTGATCTTAGCCAAAAGGCCGAGAAGCGATGACCCTTAACGTTTGCTGCGGGAGACGGACTCGTTGCGCAGTCGCCGCAGGTCTTGGTGCGGCTCTTTTGACCTGGCGTAACAGAGGCGCTTGGATTGCCCAGGTGCTAATGACTGCTCTTGTCTTTCACAAACTCAGAATGCTCAGCCAAATGGCCAAGCATACCAAAAATAGGTTGAACTCGTAGGTGTTCCTCTCCACGGAAGTCTTTAGTAAAAGGCGAAAGACTTATACGCTTTGAAGAGAAACCAGAGTAATTGTGGAGGCCGTCCTCGAGAACAGACACCACCCTAGTTGTCCCAGTCCAAGCCCTCGCGGTGACCCTCACTTGGCTTTTCCACATCCCAGGCCACACCCTTTCCCCCAGCTGCGCTAGCATGGTTCGTGGCTCTCACCTGTGGTTTCTTTGGCATTGAGTCCAAAAAAGACCCCTGCTGCTGTGCTGCACTTTGTGCTGCATTTTGTGCCCCCGATTGGAACCTATCTCTTTAGTAATACGCTTGAGTTGTGTGGCATGTTATACGTGCTGACTCCGCGGCATTAGAAAACACTAGTTTGATGCTAAACATCAAATCCATTTAAGGGAGGAACACGAGAATGTCTTTACGGATATAGGGTTAGGGTTAGGGTTAGGGTTAGGGGTTAGGGTTAGGGTTAGGGCTAACCCTAACCCTAACCCTAACCCTAACCCTGAACTTTTCGCCTCAACTGCCGTATGGTGGCTTGCCTTTATAATTCAGCATTGGTGGTTCAGTGGTAGAATTCTCACCTGCCACGTGGGAGACCCGGGTCCGATTCCCGGCCAATGCAAAAGACAGTTCTTTGTTGTCTGAAAATAAAGTATAATGCCTACACCACTTGGACTCTGATACAGCAAACACACAGGTCTTTGGAGTGTACAAGTAAAGGGATGTTATCCGTGCCGACTCCCATTGATTTGAGAACTCAGTGAGATGCTGGACATCAAATCACTGTAACTGGAAGTTCTGAGTACTTCTTCCACCTCTGCTTGATAGGAATTGGGATTTGTGTTGGAAAAATCATTACAAATTGCCAATGAGGAACGCTTCACGAATTTGCGTGTCATCCTTGCGCAGGGGCCATGCTAATCTTCTCTGTATCGTACCAATTTTATTATATGTGCTATCGAAATAACACAATATTGCCCTGCATCTGGGGGGTATTCCCAGGTCTCTGACCAAGGTCAACTTTGTATTATGGTAGCAGAACACATAGAGCTCAAAGGGAGCAAACCACTGGGTTTAAATGGGCCGAAAACTGCAGACAGAAGCTGCGCTTGCATGGTTCGTGGCTCTCGCCTTTGGCTTCTTTGGCATTGAGTCCAAAAAAGACCCCTGCTGCTGTGCTGCACTTTGTGCCCCCGATTGGAACCTATGTCTATTTCAAGCCTTATCTGTCTTTAAGGCTTAGGGTTAAATGTGGTTGATGGGCTGCTTTGGCCGGCTCAGAGGCAGGAACCGCCACGCCGTGTCCTTTGTCGTTGCAAGACTGCCCTGCCTCTGACCAGTCCAACTCATACTTACCTGGCAGGGGAGATACCATGATCACCAAGGTGGTTCACCCAGGGCGAGGCTCGGCCATTGCACCCCGGCTATGCTGACCGCTGCGAATTCCCCAAATGTGGGAATCTCGACTGCATAATTTGTGGCAGTGGGGGACTGCGTTCGCGCTCTCCCCTGATTATAGTGTTGAAGACAAGGTCAAAGACAACCTGGCTACAGCTTGCATGTGTGGTGGCTTCTTTGCTCCAGGAAAGACTTTCTGGTGCCAATGTCCTCCCCAGAGTGTGTCCTTCCTTTGGGCTCGAAATATCTCTGTCCCTTGCAGTGAGCCTCACTCTGCGTGCCACGCTCCAGAGCCAAGGCAAGTTCAATTTGTCACCTTTTAGCTTCTTTGGCATTGTGTCCAAAAAAGATCCGCTGCTGATGTGCTGCAGTTTGAGATGCGTCTTTGTTTGTTTTTCCACAAGGCAGGAGAAGGGTGCACCGTTCCCGGAGGCGCTGCAATACCAGGTCGATGCGTGGAGTGAACGGGGCAAGCCCCTCTTTCAGCTCCCAGTGCTAAAAATCCATTTAATATATAGTCCCCGTATAGGGGACGTATCAGATATTAAACTGATAAGAACAGATACTACACTTGATCTTAGCCAAAAGGCCGAGAAGCGATGACCCTTAACGTTTGCTGCGGGAGACGGACTCGTTGCGCAGTCGCCGCAGGTCTTGGTGCGGCTCTTTTGACCTGGCGTAACAGAGGCGCTTGGATTGCCCAGGTGCTAATGACTGCTCTTGTCTTTCACAAACTCAGAATGCTCAGCCAAATGGCCAAGCATACCAAAAATAGGTTGAACTCGTAGGTGTTCCTCTCCACGGAAGTCTTTAGTAAAAGGCGAAAGACTTATACGCTTTGAAGAGAAACCAGAGTAATTGTGGAGGCCGTCCTCGAGAACAGACACCACCCTAGTTGTCCCAGTCCAAGCCCTCGCGGTGACCCTCACTTGGCTTTTCCACATCCCAGGCCACACCCTTTCCCCCAGCTGCGCTAGCATGGTTCGTGGCTCTCACCTGTGGTTTCTTTGGCATTGAGTCCAAAAAAGACCCCTGCTGCTGTGCTGCACTTTGTGCTGCATTTTGTGCCCCCGATTGGAACCTATCTCTTTAGTAATACGCTTGAGTTGTGTGGCATGTTATACGTGCTGACTCCGCGGCATTAGAAAACACTAGTTTGATGCTAAACATCAAATCCATTTAAGGGAGGAACACGAGAATGTCTTTACGGATATAGGGTTAGGGTTAGGGTTAGGGTTAGGGTTAGGGTTAGGGTTAGGGTTAGGGCTAACCCTAACCCTAACCCTAACCCTAACCCTGAACTTTTCGCCTCAACTGCCGTATGGTGGCTTGCCTTTATAATTCAGCATTGGTGGTTCAGTGGTAGAATTCTCACCTGCCACGTGGGAGACCCGGGTCCGATTCCCGGCCAATGCAAAAGACAGTTCTTTGTTGTCTGAAAATAAAGTATAATGCCTACACCACTTGGACTCTGATACAGCAAACACACAGGTCTTTGGAGTGTACAAGTAAAGGGATGTTATCCGTGCCGACTCCCATTGATTTGAGAACTCAGTGAGATGCTGGACATCAAATCACTGTAACTGGAAGTTCTGAGTACTTCTTCCACCTCTGCTTGATAGGAATTGGGATTTGTGTTGGAAAAATCATTACAAATTGCCAATGAGGAACGCTTCACGAATTTGCGTGTCATCCTTGCGCAGGGGCCATGCTAATCTTCTCTGTATCGTACCAATTTTATTATATGTGCTATCGAAATAACACAATATTGCCCTGCATCTGGGGGGTATTCCCAGGTCTCTGACCAAGGTCAACTTTGTATTATGGTAGCAGAACACATAGAGCTCAAAGGGAGCAAACCACTGGGTTTAAATGGGCCGAAAACTGCAGACAGAAGCTGCGCTTGCATGGTTCGTGGCTCTCGCCTTTGGCTTCTTTGGCATTGAGTCCAAAAAAGACCCCTGCTGCTGTGCTGCACTTTGTGCCCCCGATTGGAACCTATGTCTATTTCAAGCCTTATCTGTCTTTAAGGCTTAGGGTTAAATGTGGTTGATGGGCTGCTTTGGCCGGCTCAGAGGCAGGAACCGCCACGCCGTGTCCTTTGTCGTTGCAAGACTGCCCTGCCTCTGACCAGTCCAACTCATACTTACCTGGCAGGGGAGATACCATGATCACCAAGGTGGTTCACCCAGGGCGAGGCTCGGCCATTGCACCCCGGCTATGCTGACCGCTGCGAATTCCCCAAATGTGGGAATCTCGACTGCATAATTTGTGGCAGTGGGGGACTGCGTTCGCGCTCTCCCCTGATTATAGTGTTGAAGACAAGGTCAAAGACAACCTGGCTACAGCTTGCATGTGTGGTGGCTTCTTTGCTCCAGGAAAGACTTTCTGGTGCCAATGTCCTCCCCAGAGTGTGTCCTTCCTTTGGGCTCGAAATATCTCTGTCCCTTGCAGTGAGCCTCACTCTGCGTGCCACGCTCCAGAGCCAAGGCAAGTTCAATTTGTCACCTTTTAGCTTCTTTGGCATTGTGTCCAAAAAAGATCCGCTGCTGATGTGCTGCAGTTTGAGATGCGTCTTTGTTTGTTTTTCCACAAGGCAGGAGAAGGGTGCACCGTTCCCGGAGGCGCTGCAATACCAGGTCGATGCGTGGAGTGAACGGGGCAAGCCCCTCTTTCAGCTCCCAGTGCTAAAAATCCATTTAATATATAGTCCCCGTATAGGGGACGTATCAGATATTAAACTGATAAGAACAGATACTACACTTGATCTTAGCCAAAAGGCCGAGAAGCGATGACCCTTAACGTTTGCTGCGGGAGACGGACTCGTTGCGCAGTCGCCGCAGGTCTTGGTGCGGCTCTTTTGACCTGGCGTAACAGAGGCGCTTGGATTGCCCAGGTGCTAATGACTGCTCTTGTCTTTCACAAACTCAGAATGCTCAGCCAAATGGCCAAGCATACCAAAAATAGGTTGAACTCGTAGGTGTTCCTCTCCACGGAAGTCTTTAGTAAAAGGCGAAAGACTTATACGCTTTGAAGAGAAACCAGAGTAATTGTGGAGGCCGTCCTCGAGAACAGACACCACCCTAGTTGTCCCAGTCCAAGCCCTCGCGGTGACCCTCACTTGGCTTTTCCACATCCCAGGCCACACCCTTTCCCCCAGCTGCGCTAGCATGGTTCGTGGCTCTCACCTGTGGTTTCTTTGGCATTGAGTCCAAAAAAGACCCCTGCTGCTGTGCTGCACTTTGTGCTGCATTTTGTGCCCCCGATTGGAACCTATCTCTTTAGTAATACGCTTGAGTTGTGTGGCATGTTATACGTGCTGACTCCGCGGCATTAGAAAACACTAGTTTGATGCTAAACATCAAATCCATTTAAGGGAGGAACACGAGAATGTCTTTACGGATATAGGGTTAGGGTTAGGGTTAGGGTTAGGGGTTAGGGTTAGGGTTAGGGCTAACCCTAACCCTAACCCTAACCCTAACCCTGAACTTTTCGCCTCAACTGCCGTATGGTGGCTTGCCTTTATAATTCAGCATTGGTGGTTCAGTGGTAGAATTCTCACCTGCCACGTGGGAGACCCGGGTCCGATTCCCGGCCAATGCAAAAGACAGTTCTTTGTTGTCTGAAAATAAAGTATAATGCCTACACCACTTGGACTCTGATACAGCAAACACACAGGTCTTTGGAGTGTACAAGTAAAGGGATGTTATCCGTGCCGACTCCCATTGATTTGAGAACTCAGTGAGATGCTGGACATCAAATCACTGTAACTGGAAGTTCTGAGTACTTCTTCCACCTCTGCTTGATAGGAATTGGGATTTGTGTTGGAAAAATCATTACAAATTGCCAATGAGGAACGCTTCACGAATTTGCGTGTCATCCTTGCGCAGGGGCCATGCTAATCTTCTCTGTATCGTACCAATTTTATTATATGTGCTATCGAAATAACACAATATTGCCCTGCATCTGGGGGGTATTCCCAGGTCTCTGACCAAGGTCAACTTTGTATTATGGTAGCAGAACACATAGAGCTCAAAGGGAGCAAACCACTGGGTTTAAATGGGCCGAAAACTGCAGACAGAAGCTGCGCTTGCATGGTTCGTGGCTCTCGCCTTTGGCTTCTTTGGCATTGAGTCCAAAAAAGACCCCTGCTGCTGTGCTGCACTTTGTGCCCCCGATTGGAACCTATGTCTATTTCAAGCCTTATCTGTCTTTAAGGCTTAGGGTTAAATGTGGTTGATGGGCTGCTTTGGCCGGCTCAGAGGCAGGAACCGCCACGCCGTGTCCTTTGTCGTTGCAAGACTGCCCTGCCTCTGACCAGTCCAACTCATACTTACCTGGCAGGGGAGATACCATGATCACCAAGGTGGTTCACCCAGGGCGAGGCTCGGCCATTGCACCCCGGCTATGCTGACCGCTGCGAATTCCCCAAATGTGGGAATCTCGACTGCATAATTTGTGGCAGTGGGGGACTGCGTTCGCGCTCTCCCCTGATTATAGTGTTGAAGACAAGGTCAAAGACAACCTGGCTACAGCTTGCATGTGTGGTGGCTTCTTTGCTCCAGGAAAGACTTTCTGGTGCCAATGTCCTCCCCAGAGTGTGTCCTTCCTTTGGGCTCGAAATATCTCTGTCCCTTGCAGTGAGCCTCACTCTGCGTGCCACGCTCCAGAGCCAAGGCAAGTTCAATTTGTCACCTTTTAGCTTCTTTGGCATTGTGTCCAAAAAAGATCCGCTGCTGATGTGCTGCAGTTTGAGATGCGTCTTTGTTTGTTTTTCCACAAGGCAGGAGAAGGGTGCACCATTCCCGGAGGCGCTGCAATACCAGGTCGATGCGTGGAGTGAACGGGGCAAGCCCCTCTTTCAGCTCCCAGTGCTAAAAATCCATTTAATATATAGTCCCCGTATAGGGGACGTATCAGATATTAAACTGATAAGAACAGATACTACACTTGATCTTAGCCAAAAGGCCGAGAAGCGATGACCCTTAACGTTTGCTGCGGGAGACGGACTCGTTGCGCAGTCGCCGCAGGTCTTGGTGCGGCTCTTTTGACCTGGCGTAACAGAGGCGCTTGGATTGCCCAGGTGCTAATGACTGCTCTTGTCTTTCACAAACTCAGAATGCTCAGCCAAATGGCCAAGCATACCAAAAATAGGTTGAACTCGTAGGTGTTCCTCTCCACGGAAGTCTTTAGTAAAAGGCGAAAGACTTATACGCTTTGAAGAGAAACCAGAGTAATTGTGGAGGCCGTCCTCGAGAACAGACACCACCCTAGTTGTCCCAGTCCAAGCCCTCGCGGTGACCCTCACTTGGCTTTTCCACATCCCAGGCCACACCCTTTCCCCCAGCTGCGCTAGCATGGTTCGTGGCTCTCACCTGTGGTTTCTTTGGCATTGAGTCCAAAAAAGACCCCTGCTGCTGTGCTGCACTTTGTGCTGCATTTTGTGCCCCCGATTGGAACCTATCTCTTTAGTAATACGCTTGAGTTGTGTGGCATGTTATACGTGCTGACTCCGCGGCATTAGAAAACACTAGTTTGATGCTAAACATCAAATCCATTTAAGGGAGGAACACGAGAATGTCTTTACGGATATAGGGTTAGGGTTAGGGTTAGGGTTAGGGGTTAGGGTTAGGGTTAGGGCTAACCCTAACCCTAACCCTAACCCTAACCCTGAACTTTTCGCCTCAACTGCCGTATGGTGGCTTGCCTTTATAATTCAGCATTGGTGGTTCAGTGGTAGAATTCTCACCTGCCACGTGGGAGACCCGGGTCCGATTCCCGGCCAATGCAAAAGACAGTTCTTTGTTGTCTGAAAATAAAGTATAATGCCTACACCACTTGGACTCTGATACAGCAAACACACAGGTCTTTGGAGTGTACAAGTAAAGGGATGTTATCCGTGCCGACTCCCATTGATTTGAGAACTCAGTGAGATGCTGGACATCAAATCACTGTAACTGGAAGTTCTGAGTACTTCTTCCACCTCTGCTTGATAGGAATCGGGATTTGTGTTGGAAAAATCATTACAAATTGCCAATGAGGAACGCTTCACGAATTTGCGTGTCATCCTTGCGCAGGGGCCATGCTAATCTTCTCTGTATCGTACCAATTTTATTATATGTGCTATCGAAATAACACAATATTGCCCTGCATCTGGGGGGTATTCCCAGGTCTCTGACCAAGGTCAACTTTGTATTATGGTAGCAGAACACATAGAGCTCAAAGGGAGCAAACCACTGGGTTTAAATGGGCCGAAAACTGCAGACAGAAGCTGCGCTTGCATGGTTCGTGGCTCTCGCCTTTGGCTTCTTTGGCATTGAGTCCAAAAAAGACCCCTGCTGCTGTGCTGCACTTTGTGCCCCCGATTGGAACCTATGTCTATTTCAAGCCTTATCTGTCTTTAAGGCTTAGGGTTAAATGTGGTTGATGGGCTGCTTTGGCCGGCTCAGAGGCAGGAACCGCCACGCCGTGTCCTTTGTCGTTGCAAGACTGCCCTGCCTCTGACCAGTCCAACTCATACTTACCTGGCAGGGGAGATACCATGATCACCAAGGTGGTTCACCCAGGGCGAGGCTCGGCCATTGCACCCCGGCTATGCTGACCGCTGCGAATTCCCCAAATGTGGGAATCTCGACTGCATAATTTGTGGCAGTGGGGGACTGCGTTCGCGCTCTCCCCTGATTATAGTGTTGAAGACAAGGTCAAAGACAACCTGGCTACAGCTTGCATGTGTGGTGGCTTCTTTGCTCCAGGAAAGACTTTCTGGTGCCAATGTCCTCCCCAGAGTGTGTCCTTCCTTTGGGCTCGAAATATCTCTGTCCCTTGCAGTGAGCCTCACTCTGCGTGCCACGCTCCAGAGCCAAGGCAAGTTCAATTTGTCACCTTTTAGCTTCTTTGGCATTGTGTCCAAAAAAGATCCGCTGCTGATGTGCTGCAGTTTGAGATGCGTCTTTGTTTGTTTTTCCACAAGGCAGGAGAAGGGTGCACCGTTCCCGGAGGCGCTGCAATACCAGGTCGATGCGTGGAGTGAACGGGGCAAGCCCCTCTTTCAGCTCCCAGTGCTAAAAATCCATTTAATATATAGTCCCCGTATAGGGGACGTATCAGATATTAAACTGATAAGAACAGATACTACACTTGATCTTAGCCAAAAGGCCGAGAAGCGATGACCCTTAACGTTTGCTGCGGGAGACGGACTCGTTGCGCAGTCGCCGCAGGTCTTGGTGCGGCTCTTTTGACCTGGCGTAACAGAGGCGCTTGGATTGCCCAGGTGCTAATGACTGCTCTTGTCTTTCACAAACTCAGAATGCTCAGCCAAATGGCCAAGCATACCAAAAATAGGTTGAACTCGTAGGTGTTCCTCTCCACGGAAGTCTTTAGTAAAAGGCGAAAGACTTATACGCTTTGAAGAGAAACCAGAGTAATTGTGGAGGCCGTCCTCGAGAACAGACACCACCCTAGTTGTCCCAGTCCAAGCCCTCGCGGTGACCCTCACTTGGCTTTTCCACATCCCAGGCCACACCCTTTCCCCCAGCTGCGCTAGCATGGTTCGTGGCTCTCACCTGTGGTTTCTTTGGCATTGAGTCCAAAAAAGACCCCTGCTGCTGTGCTGCACTTTGTGCTGCATTTTGTGCCCCCGATTGGAACCTATCTCTTTAGTAATACGCTTGAGTTGTGTGGCATGTTATACGTGCTGACTCCGCGGCATTAGAAAACACTAGTTTGATGCTAAACATCAAAGCCATTTAAGGGAGGAACACGAGAATGTCTTTACGGATATAGGGTTAGGGTTAGGGTTAGGGTTAGGGTTAGGGTTAGGGTTAGGGTTAGGGCTAACCCTAACCCTAACCCTAACCCTAACCCTGAACTTTTCGCCTCAACTGCCGTATGGTGGCTTGCCTTTATAATTCAGCATTGGTGGTTCAGTGGTAGAATTCTCACCTGCCACGTGGGAGACCCGGGTCCGATTCCCGGCCAATGCAAAAGACAGTTCTTTGTTGTCTGAAAATAAAGTATAATGCCTACACCACTTGGACTCTGATACAGCAAACACACAGGTCTTTGGAGTGTACAAGTAAAGGGATGTTATCCGTGCCGACTCCCATTGATTTGAGAACTCAGTGAGATGCTGGACATCAAATCACTGTAACTGGAAGTTCTGAGTACTTCTTCCACCTCTGCTTGATAGGAATTGGGATTTGTGTTGGAAAAATCATTACAAATTGCCAATGAGGAACGCTTCACGAATTTGCGTGTCATCCTTGCGCAGGGGCCATGCTAATCTTCTCTGTATCGTACCAATTTTATTATATGTGCTATCGAAATAACACAATATTGCCCTGCATCTGGGGGGTATTCCCAGGTCTCTGACCAAGGTCAACTTTGTATTATGGTAGCAGAACACATAGAGCTCAAAGGGAGCAAACCACTGGGTTTAAATGGGCCGAAAACTGCAGACAGAAGCTGCGCTTGCATGGTTCGTGGCTCTCGCCTTTGGCTTCTTTGGCATTGAGTCCAAAAAAGACCCCTGCTGCTGTGCTGCACTTTGTGCCCCCGATTGGAACCTATGTCTATTTCAAGCCTTATCTGTCTTTAAGGCTTAGGGTTAAATGTGGTTGATGGGCTGCTTTGGCCGGCTCAGAGGCAGGAACCGCCACGCCGTGTCCTTTGTCGTTGCAAGACTGCCCTGCCTCTGACCAGTCCAACTCATACTTACCTGGCAGGGGAGATACCATGATCACCAAGGTGGTTCACCCAGGGCGAGGCTCGGCCATTGCACCCCGGCTATGCTGACCGCTGCGAATTCCCCAAATGTGGGAATCTCGACTGCATAATTTGTGGCAGTGGGGGACTGCGTTCGCGCTCTCCCCTGATTATAGTGTTGAAGACAAGGTCAAAGACAACCTGGCTACAGCTTGCATGTGTGGTGGCTTCTTTGCTCCAGGAAAGACTTTCTGGTGCCAATGTCCTCCCCAGAGTGTGTCCTTCCTTTGGGCTCGAAATATCTCTGTCCCTTGCAGTGAGCCTCACTCTGCGTGCCACGCTCCAGAGCCAAGGCAAGTTCAATTTGTCACCTTTTAGCTTCTTTGGCATTGTGTCCAAAAAAGATCCGCTGCTGATGTGCTGCAGTTTGAGATGCGTCTTTGTTTGTTTTTCCACAAGGCAGGAGAAGGGTGCACCGTTCCCGGAGGCGCTGCAATACCAGGTCGATGCGTGGAGTGAACGGGGCAAGCCCCTCTTTCAGCTCCCAGTGCTAAAAATCCATTTAATATATAGTCCCCGTATAGGGGACGTATCAGATATTAAACTGATAAGAACAGATTTTTTTTTTTTTTTTTTTTATTATAACAAATCTTCAATTTACTTCATTCATATACACAGTTTACAAACAAGTAAACAAAAGACATTAAATACAACACATATAACACTTTTACTTTTTATACATGCAAATACAGTTAGGTGATCTGGTCTTCACCCCACCAGCCCTAAACCCCCCTTCCATCTTTCCAAAGCGGCGTGTTGTCCCCATTTCAGAATGTCCCTCTCCATTCTCCCCTTCATATCTGCCCTTACTTTTCCTATTATCCCCCTTATGCTGCTGCAGCATTTGTTCTTTGCAACATCCTGCCTAGCCAGCCAAAGATTTCTCTTGAGCAGGCTTACCACTAGCCAAACGGGGAAACTTGCCCAAAATTCACCAGGACCCGAGCCCCTTTCGATCCCATCCCATGTAATTTTAAAACCAGGAAAACTCTGTCCTAACCACCCTTCCACTCTTCTCCATGCTCCCTGTGCGAATGGACAGTCCCACATGACATGTCTGATGGTTTCTTCATCCTTACAATCTGGCCTAGGGCATACCGGAGACCTTGCCAATCCATGACGGTGCAGGATTTTCCGCACTGGTAGGCACCTGAGCAGGCACAGCCAGTTAAGGTCCTTTAGCCTATTGTCCAGTCCCTTCGGCTGGATCCTCCTCCACACTTTGGATGGTATTCCAATAACAGGACCAACATTGATTTTCTCTCTGGCTTCTTTATATAGGGTTCTGTGATTGAGTTTCACCTCTGGCCCGGCAGCCTCCGGGTGAGCCCGAAGCCACTTTGCTGCATGGCGGTAGTGCCATGGCTGCTGTTCCGCCCTGGGCCCCAAGTTGCTCCAGGCCATAAGCTCTCTTGCTTGATAAGAAAAGAAAAGGCGGATAAAAAAACCAGAAGGATGTACTACTGGGCCTGATACTTCCCTACATAAGGTTGAAACAAAGATGCAGTCCATCTTCAGAGTTATATGTGGTACATCTCTCCCCCCTGCTTCGACCCCAGCCAGCATGCGGCCTCTTGCCACATACTCATATCTCCCACCCCATATGAAGCCAAACAAAAGGCGCATGAGAGGCCTCCTCATGCTGACCGGCAACGGATATATGTATGCGAGATATACGAGGGATGGCAATATACCTACCTTCAGCACTAATACCTTCCCTATGAAGGTCAACTGCCTACTCTTCCAGAGTGACACTTTCCTCTCTACGACCTCAAGCCGTCTTGCCCAACTCAGGGAAGCACTTTTAGTAGACTCAAACCTGACCCCTAGAACTTTTATAGGCCCTGGGCAGAAAGCAAGACCCCCTGGCACATCCATCCTTTCTCTCCATTTCCCAAAAAACTTCACAGAGGACTTTGCACAATTAAGCTTGGAACCCGATGCCCTGCCGAAGTCCTCCATGATTTGCAGCGAACGAATGAGGCACTCATCCCTATCCAGCAGCAAAGTGGTGTCATCTGCATACTGGGACAGTTTCACCCGCAACCCTCCACTGCCAGGCACTAGAAAACCTCTGACCCCTGTGTCGGCCCTGATGGCTGCTGCCAAAGGCTCCATATAGAGCACATATAGCAGTGGTGAGAGAGGGCACCCTTGTCTCACACCTGATTGTAACTGGAAAACATCGCCTAGGTATCCGTTCACTACTACCCTGCTCCCCACGTCCATGTATAATGTGCGCAACCACCTTATAAAGACTTTACCAAAACCTAGCCTCTCCAATATGCTGAACATAAATCTCCACTGCACCCTGTCGAACGCCTTGGTTTGGTCAAGAGCAACCAGCATGAGTGGCAAGTTTCTGTCCTCTGCCCAAGCTACCGCATCCCTTAGGAGCTGCAGGTTCCATCTTGTTGAGCGCCCTGGCACTGCACATGTCTGGTCAACATGAACCAAATGGGGCATTGCTTCTCCTAGCCTATCTGTGAGAACTTTTGCCAGAAGTTTATAGTCCACACATAGCATGGTCAAAGGTCGCCAGTTGCCTATTTCAGTGCGATCTCCCTTCTTATACAGGAGGGAGATCACCCCGGTGGCTAAAGACCCGCTCATTTCTCCTGCCTGCAGCACCTCTGTCAGAACCTCCAACAATACTGGCCCTAGTATGCTCCAGAACTTTGCATACAATTCTACAGGTAAGCCATCAATTCCTGGCACCTTACCCTTGTTCATTCTGTTGAGCGCACCCTCCAATTCGCTAACCGTTAGTGGGAGCTCTAAAGCCTGCACTATGTCCCCTGGAACCTGGCGCTCAAGCAGTTCCAGGAAATCATCCCCTCTTCCCACATCTTTCTCCTTGAAGCTGTCCCTGAAATGATCTGTGGCAACCCTCACCACCTGGCCCTCTTCTGTCACAACAATACCCTGACTATCCCTAAACCCTGTCACCACCTGCCTTGCTTTTTTTTTCCCGTACCGAGCTGAAAAAAGCAGCAGAACATGTTTCTGCCTGCTCAATGAACTCCGACCGTGATCTCGACAAGAAAGCCCGGGCCTTGCCTTCAGAGACAGATCTGAGTCTTGCCTTCAAAGAATCGCATACATCTTGATTTATAGTGGAACCGCAGTTCCCCTTTGCGTACTCACGCTCTAGGAGTCGCTGCAGATGAGACACCTCCCTCTTTGACTGTCTTGCCTTCCTTTTGCAATAACCTAGGCAGAAGGTCTTGATTCTGTCCTTGGCTACCTCCCACCACTCTAGTATCCCCTGACACAGCGGTTTGAGGCCCAACACTCCCTGAAAAAACAAAGGGAACTGTTGGTTGAAAAGCTTTTCCTCCAAAACACTGACATTTAGACGCCAGTAACCAGGCCCAAAAGTTTGTGCATCCAAATCTACTCGAAACAGCAGGCCATCGTGGTCAGAAAAGAAAACAGGGATGGTCCTACCTGTGATCAGGTTTAAAGACCTGGAAAAAAACAAATAGTCCAAACGTTTTGCCACGCCTCTTGAGTTACGCCACGTTGGGCTGTCTATGTGTGGCTCGACCCCCTTACCCCCATCTACCAACCCACATCTAACCATGAGTTGTGAAATATACTGGTCGCTGGCATCCCCTCCCCTCCCCAGCTCAACGTTAAAATCCCCCCCTATAATTACCTGTCTATTGGTAACAAGGAAAGGCTCCACTGATGTAAACAGATTAGCCCGCTCTGCTGGCGACTGTGGTCCATATACCACAATGACCCGCAGCTTCCTTATTCCCCATACGATGTCTGCCCCTATTGCCCTGCCCTGGTCAATAACAAAAACATCCTCCACCCTTATTTCCTTAAAACAAAACAAAATCCCAACCCCCGTAGAGTGAACCCCCCCTACACTCCAAATTGAGTCCCCTTTCGTCCACTCCCTTGAAAACATTCCCACATCCCCCATGTCTCTCAGATGGACCTCTTGCAAAAAAACTATGGCTACATGCAAAGTGCCTAAAAAATCAAAAACAGTCCTTCTTTTAACAGTGTTCCTCATTCCTCTCACATTCAAAGTGAGAACATCAAAATAACTTGTCATGAGGATGTAATGTTAAGCCTTAGCAAAGGAAAAAATGACTCACTCAATGTTCACGATGCATAGGGGTCGTCACTGAAACTGTCCATCTGGTCGGCCCATAACACGGGAAGCATACTTGAAGAGGTGGAGGGTCCCACCGCGCCTCCTTGTGTGTCATCCCCCCAGGGAGGCGGTTGCAGCAGTGGTTCAGCAGGTAGCTCCCGGACCAGTGGCAACCCTAATGGGAGCATAGCCCCTACAACCCCTGGGTCCTCCTCCATCGTCCCTCCACCCAAACCATGGCCTTCGTCCACTTTGCCTCTCCCTTGGTCGCTGTCCTTCACTGGTCCCTCCCTCTTCTGCTGCCCATCTCGTTCACCCACCGCCGACACCACCTCTTTGGCCTGCACCTTCCTCCTCGTTCCTTCAGTCTTTGACCTTTTGTTGTCTCCGACCTGCGAGCAGTCCCCATTGTCTGCTGAAGCCTCTGTTCCGAAAGCCTCCGTTATTTTACGTGCCCCAGTCTTGACACCCACATCGGCTGCTACAGTTGAGTCTGTATTCCCCGCGGGGCCTTTGTCCACGCTGTCAGACCCCGAGCCACCGCCTGGTCCCTGCTCCACTGTCACGGTCTCCCCCGTGCTCTCTGGACACATAGCCTTCTGGCACTGGATAAGCCCTTCCAGAAGGTCCTCGAACTCCGTTTCCTTCCGGTTTTTGGCCCCGGCTACCTCCGCAAACGTCCTCCTGCGCTCGGGACAGCTTCGGTATAGATGGTCGATCCCACCGCAGCCATGGCAGGCCTTGGGCACTGTACAGTCTTTGGCCTCATGCCCCCTTTGGCCACAAAACCGGCAGCTGGCGCCGCTGCACCCTCCATCCACATGGCCTGATTGCCTGCATCGCCTGCAGAAAGCTGGCTGGCGCGGGTAGAATAGGTACCCTCGATCTGCTCCAAGGCTGAAGGAGGCAGGCGGGTGCTTGAGGCCGCCAAAACTCTCTGGTTCAGATTTAAGAAGCACCTGGAACTGCCTTCGACCTGTCCAGATCCCCATGGTGTCCTTGACACGCCTTGCTGCAGTTAGCACTTCCCCATACAGCCTCAAAAAATCAGCCAGCGCTTTGTCAGTCACAAAGGGATTAAACATGTGGACCGTGATTGTCCTGAAATTTGGTCTGTCCAAATTTAAAACCTTGTAGCAGGCTAGCGGCTTTAGCATAGCAGCAGCAACACAGTCCTTTGCAACTTTCGTGTATACTTGCTCGTCCTTTAGGGTGACGTCAAAAGCCTTCTCCTGTTGATTCCATTGTAGGCAGTAGATGGCATCGACCTTCAGATTTAGCTGCTCCATGATGACTTTCCTGCAGAACCACGTCCTCGACACGACATCTTCCGCCGCAACAACTGCCTGAAAACGCAGTGTGAATCTCAGCCCGACTCTTGGGATCGGCTGCCCATCGTCGGCCATCCCGGCCATCGCTCCTTTCTCCTCGTGATTCGAAATGTCCTTCCTGGAAAAAATGATAAGAACAGATACTACACTTGATCTTAGCCAAAAGGCCGAGAAGCGATGACCCTTAACGTTTGCTGCGGGAGACGGACTCGTTGCGCAGTCGCCGCAGGTCTTGGTGCGGCTCTTTTGACCTGGCGTAACAGAGGCGCTTGGATTGCCCAGGTGCTAATGACTGCTCTTGTCTTTCACAAACTCAGAATGCTCAGCCAAATGGCCAAGCATACCAAAAATAGGTTGAACTCGTAGGTGTTCCTCTCCACGGAAGTCTTTAGTAAAAGGCGAAAGACTTATACGCTTTGAAGAGAAACCAGAGTAATTGTGGAGGCCGTCCTCGAGAACAGACACCACCCTAGTTGTCCCAGTCCAAGCCCTCGCGGTGACCCTCACTTGGCTTTTCCACATCCCAGGCCACACCCTTTCCCCCAGCTGCGCTAGCATGGTTCGTGGCTCTCACCTGTGGTTTCTTTGGCATTGAGTCCAAAAAAGACCCCTGCTGCTGTGCTGCACTTTGTGCTGCATTTTGTGCCCCCGATTGGAACCTATCTCTTTAGTAATACGCTTGAGTTGTGTGGCATGTTATACGTGCTGACTCCGCGGCATTAGAAAACACTAGTTTGATGCTAAACATCAAATCCATTTAAGGGAGGAACACGAGAATGTCTTTACGGATATAGGGTTAGGGTTAGGGTTAGGGTTAGGGTTAGGGGTTAGGGTTAGGGTTAGGGCTAACCCTAACCCTAACCCTAACCCTAACCCTGAACTTTTCGCCTCAACTGCCGTATGGTGGCTTGCCTTTATAATTCAGCATTGGTGGTTCAGTGGTAGAATTCTCACCTGCCACGTGGGAGACCCGGGTCCGATTCCCGGCCAATGCAAAAGACAGTTCTTTGTTGTCTGAAAATAAAGTATAATGCCTACACCACTTGGACTCTGCTACAGCAAACACACAGGTCTTTGGAGTGTACAAGTAAAGGGATGTTATCCGTGCCGACTCCCATTGATTTGAGAACTCAGTGAGATGCTGGACATCAAATCACTGTAACTGGAAGTTCTGAGTACTTCTTCCACCTCTGCTTGATAGGAATCGGGATTTGTGTTGGAAAAATCATTACAAATTGCCAATGAGGAACGCTTCACGAATTTGCGTGTCATCCTTGCGCAGGGGCCATGCTAATCTTCTCTGTATCGTACCAATTTTATTATATGTGCTATCGAAATAACACAATGTTGCCCTGCATCTGGGGGGTATTCCCAGGTCTCTGACCAAGGTCAACTTTGTATTATGGTAGCAGAACACATAGAGCTCAAAGGGAGCAAACCACTGGGTTTAAATGGGCCGAAAACTGCAGAGAGAAGCTGCGCTTGCATGGTTCGTGGCTCTCGCCTTTGGCTTCTTTGGCATTGAGTCCAAAAAAGACCCCTGCTGCTGTGCTGCACTTTGTGCCCCCGATTGGAACCTATGTCTATTTCAAGCCTTATCTGTCTTTAAGGCTTAGGGTTAAATGTGGTTGATGGGCTGCTTTGGCCGGCTCAGAGGCAGGAACCGCCACGCCGTGTCCTTTGTCGTTGCAAGACTGCCCTGCCTCTGACCAGTCCAACTCATACTTACCTGGCAGGGGAGATACCATGATCACCAAGGTGGTTCACCCAGGGCGAGGCTCGGCCATTGCACCCCGGCTATGCTGACCGCTGCGAATTCCCCAAATGTGGGAATCTCGACTGCATAATTTGTGGCAGTGGGGGACTGCGTTCGCGCTCTCCCCTGATTATAGTGTTGAAGACAAGGTCAAAGACAACCTGGCTACAGCTTGCATGTGTGGTGGCTTCTTTGCTCCAGGAAAGACTTTCTGGTGCCAATGTCCTCCCCAGAGTGTGTCCTTCCTTTGGGCTCGAAATATCTCTGTCCCTTGCAGTGAGCCTCACTCTGCGTGCCACGCTCCAGAGCCAAGGCAAGTTCAATTTGTCACCTTTTAGCTTCTTTGGCATTGTGTCCAAAAAAGATCCGCTGCTGATGTGCTGCAGTTTGAGATGCGTCTTTGTTTGTTTTTCCACAAGGCAGGAGAAGGGTGCACCGTTCCCGGAGGCGCTGCAATACCAGGTCGATGCGTGGAGTGAACGGGGCAAGCCCCTCTTTCAGCTCCCAGTGCTAAAAATCCATTTAATATATAGTCCCCGTATAGGGGACGTATCAGATATTAAACTGATAAGAACAGATACTACACTTGATCTTAGCCAAAAGGCCGAGAAGCGATGACCCTTAACGTTTGCTGCGGGAGACGGACTCGTTGCGCAGTCGCCGCAGGTCTTGGTGCGGCTCTTTTGACCTGGCGTAACAGAGGCGCTTGGATTGCCCAGGTGCTAATGACTGCTCTTGTCTTTCACAAACTCAGAATGCTCAGCCAAATGGCCAAGCATACCAAAAATAGGTTGAACTCGTAGGTGTTCCTCTCCACGGAAGTCTTTAGTAAAAGGCGAAAGACTTATACGCTTTGAAGAGAAACCAGAGTAATTGTGGAGGCCGTCCTCGAGAACAGACACCACCCTAGTTGTCCCAGTCCAAGCCCTCGCGGTGACCCTCACTTGGCTTTTCCACATCCCAGGCCACACCCTTTCCCCCAGCTGCGCTAGCATGGTTCGTGGCTCTCACCTGTGGTTTCTTTGGCATTGAGTCCAAAAAAGACCCCTGCTGCTGTGCTGCACTTTGTGCTGCATTTTGTGCCCCCGATTGGAACCTATCTCTTTAGTAATACGCTTGAGTTGTGTGGCATGTTATACGTGCTGACTCCGCGGCATTAGAAAACACTAGTTTGATGCTAAACATCAAATCCATTTAAGGGAGGAACACGAGAATGTCTTTACGGATATAGGGTTAGGGTTAGGGTTAGGGTTAGGGTTAGGGTTAGGGTTAGGGTTAGGGTTAGGGCTAACCCTAACCCTAACCCTAACCCTGAACTTTTCGCCTCAACTGCCGTATGGTGGCTTGCCTTTATAATTCAGCATTGGTGGTTCAGTGGTAGAATTCTCACCTGCCACGTGGGAGACCCGGGTCCGATTCCCGGCCAATGCAAAAGACAGTTCTTTGTTGTCTGAAAATAAAGTATAATGCCTACACCACTTGGACTCTGATACAGCAAACACACAGGTCTTTGGAGTGTACAAGTAAAGGGATGTTATCCGTGCCGACTCCCATTGATTTGAGAACTCAGTGAGATGCTGGACATCAAATCACTGTAACTGGAAGTTCTGAGTACTTCTTCCACCTCTGCTTGATAGGAATCGGGATTTGTGTTGGAAAAATCATTACAAATTGCCAATGAGGAACGCTTCACGAATTTGCGTGTCATCCTTGCGCAGGGGCCATGCTAATCTTCTCTGTATCGTACCAATTTTATTATATGTGCTATCGAAATAACACAATATTGCCCTGCATCTGGGGGGTATTCCCAGGTCTCTGACCAAGGTCAACTTTGTATTATGGTGGCAGAACACATAGAGCTCAAAGGGAGCAAACCACTGGGTTTAAATGGGCCGAAAACTGCAGACAGAAGCTGCGCTTGCATGGTTCGTGGCTCTCGCCTTTGGCTTCTTTGGCATTGAGTCCAAAAAAGACCCCTGCTGCTGTGCTGCACTTTGTGCCCCCGATTGGAACCTATGTCTATTTCAAGCCTTATCTGTCTTTAAGGCTTAGGGTTAAATGTGGTTGATGGGCTGCTTTGGCCGGCTCAGAGGCAGGAACCGCCACGCCGTGTCCTTTGTCGTTGCAAGACTGCCCTGCCTCTGACCAGTCCAACTCATACTTACCTGGCAGGGGAGATACCATGATCACCAAGGTGGTTCACCCAGGGCGAGGCTCGGCCATTGCACCCCGGCTATGCTGACCGCTGCGAATTCCCCAAATGTGGGAATCTCGACTGCATAATTTGTGGCAGTGGGGGACTGCGTTCGCGCTCTCCCCTGATTATAGTGTTGAAGACAAGGTCAAAGACAACCTGGCTACAGCTTGCATGTGTGGTGGCTTCTTTGCTCCAGGAAAGACTTTCTGGTGCCAATGTCCTCCCCAGAGTGTGTCCTTCCTTTGGGCTCGAAATATCTCTGTCCCTTGCAGTGAGCCTCACTCTGCGTGCCACGCTCCAGAGCCAAGGCAAGTTCAATTTGTCACCTTTTAGCTTCTTTGGCATTGTGTCCAAAAAAGATCCGCTGCTGATGTGCTGCAGTTTGAGATGCGTCTTTGTTTGTTTTTCCACAAGGCAGGAGAAGGGTGCACCGTTCCCGGAGGCGCTGCAATACCAGGTCGATGCGTGGAGTGAACGGGGCAAGCCCCTCTTTCAGCTCCCAGTGCTAAAAATCCATTTAATATATAGTCCCCGTATAGGGGACGTATCAGATATTAAACTGATAAGAACAGATACTACACTTGATCTTAGCCAAAAGGCCGAGAAGCGATGACCCTTAACGTTTGCTGCGGGAGACGGACTCGTTGCGCAGTCGCCGCAGGTCTTGGTGCGGCTCTTTTGACCTGGCGTAACAGAGGCGCTTGGATTGCCCAGGTGCTAATGACTGCTCTTGTCTTTCACAAACTCAGAATGCTCAGCCAAATGGCCAAGCATACCAAAAATAGGTTGAACTCGTAGGTGTTCCTCTCCACGGAAGTCTTTAGTAAAAGGCGAAAGACTTATACGCTTTGAAGAGAAACCAGAGTAATTGTGGAGGCCGTCCTCGAGAACAGACACCACCCTAGTTGTCCCAGTCCAAGCCCTCGCGGTGACCCTCACTTGGCTTTTCCACATCCCAGGCCACACCCTTTCCCCCAGCTGCGCTAGCATGGTTCGTGGCTCTCACCTGTGGTTTCTTTGGCATTGAGTCCAAAAAAGACCCCTGCTGCTGTGCTGCACTTTGTGCTGCATTTTGTGCCCCCGATTGGAACCTATCTCTTTAGTAATACGCTTGAGTTGTGTGGCATGTTATACGTGCTGACTCCGCGGCATTAGAAAACACTAGTTTGATGCTAAACATCAAATCCATTTAAGGGAGGAACACGAGAATGTCTTTACGGATATAGGGTTAGGGTTAGGGTTAGGGTTAGGGTTAGGGTTAGGGTTAGGGTTAGGGTTAGCCCTAACCCTAACCCTAACCCTAACCCTGAACTTTTCGCCTCAACTGCCGTATGGTGGCTTGCCTTTATAATTCAGCATTGGTGGTTCAGTGGTAGAATTCTCACCTGCCACGTGGGAGACCCGGGTCCGATTCCCGGCCAATGCAAAAGACAGTTCTTTGTTGTCTGAAAATAAAGTATAATGCCTACACCACTTGGACTCTGCTACAGCAAACACACAGGTCTTTGGAGTGTACAAGTAAAGGGATGTTATCCGTGCCGACTCCCATTGATTTGAGAACTCAGTGAGATGCTGGACATCAAATCACTGTAACTGGAAGTTCTGAGTACTTCTTCCACCTCTGCTTGATAGGAATTGGGATTTGTGTTGGAAAAATCATTACAAATTGCCAATGAGGAACGCTTCACGAATTTGCGTGTCATCCTTGCGCAGGGGCCATGCTAATCTTCTCTGTATCGTACCAATTTTATTATATGTGCTATCGAAATAACACAATATTGCCCTGCATCTGGGGGGTATTCCCAGGTCTCTGACCAAGGTCAACTTTGTATTATGGTGGCAGAACACATAGAGCTCAAAGGGAGCAAACCACTGGGTTTAAATGGGCCGAAAACTGCAGACAGAAGCTGCGCTTGCATGGTTCGTGGCTCTCGCCTTTGGCTTCTTTGGCATTGAGTCCAAAAAAGACCCCTGCTGCTGTGCTGCACTTTGTGCCCCCGATTGGAACCTATGTCTATTTCAAGCCTTATCTGTCTTTAAGGCTTAGGGTTAAATGTGGTTGATGGGCTGCTTTGGCCGGCTCAGAGGCAGGAACCGCCACGCCGTGTCCTTTGTCGTTGCAAGACTGCCCTGCCTCTGACCAGTCCAACTCATACTTACCTGGCAGGGGAGATACCATGATCAACAAGGTGGTTCACCCAGGGCGAGGCTCGGCCATTGCACCCCGGCTATGCTGACCGCTGCGAATTCCCCAAATGTGGGAATCTCGACTGCATAATTTGTGGTAGTGGGGGACTGCGTTCGCGCTCTCCCCTGATTATAGTGTTGAAGACAAGGTCAAAGACAACCTGGCTACAGCTTGCATGTGTGGTGGCTTCTTTTGCTTTTGCACTATTTTCGGATACATTTTATCCATTTTCACCCTTTTCTATGGTTCTTCCAAAAGTTAACTTAAACTTTGTCTGCCTCTGGAGGAATGCAAGGGGAGTTGTCAGGGGACTTTACCTGCATGTGAGGCACTATTTCTTTTTAAAACGGCTGTTTGACATCATGGAGGAAAGCGTCCGCTACATGAGTGCTTTGGCTCGGATACAATTGTTGCCTGGAGGACCCCAATCATGGTTCTTACAAAACTTTAAGTTTTTGAACTGGTCTCTGGAGGAATGGAAGGAGAGTTTGAGGGGATTCTACCTGTATTATGATGCACTATTTTCGGATACATTTGGCCGGTTTTCATGGTTCTCCAAAAAAGACAACATAGTATTTCCCTTCCTCTGGAGAGGCCGAGAGATGACAGGGATCTCTGCCCGCCTAACGAGTGCCTAAATGGGACACCTTTCGCACGATGATGCAAATTAAAAATTAACGTTTTGAATATAACCTGGATAGATTTGAGATAGGGTCTTTCTAGTTAGCTGAGTGCAACGTTCTCGAGTCTTTTCACTCTCATTCTACAGGGTACACTTCCCGGTACCAAAATGCCCATGCATACAGATAGGATGTTGCTGTGTTGTCCGATCTGTAACCATTCCTTCCGTGCCCTGAGCAAGCATTTGCTCAGAAACCATAGTGTGCGTAACTTGGTTGAAAGAAGAATTCTCCTGTTCTTGGCAAATGGGCGTACAAATATAAGGCTGCATCCCTGCATCATTGCAGGATGCAACTATACCGGGACAAGGCTGGACCGGCACTTGTACCGGGACCATGTCGAGCTGTCGCGGGAGGAGCTATGTGTGGCTGTTATTAAAGTCAAAATGACAGTGGCAACGAAGGACCTTCAAGCGCTCCGACTGACAAACCCCACAGTAGCGATGATTACCACTTGGGATGTGGACACTGAGGGTGATGAGGTCCTTTCACAACCTCCACCCTTGTCCCCAGTGATTGAATGTGACAACCCGGACTGTAAGGAATGGAGGATGGAGGCAAACACAATGAGGGCTCAGAGGGACAGATATGCTGCTGAGGTGAAATCCCTGCGCTTCAAGCTGCAGCAGAGGATAAAACATAAGCGACAGAGGGATGACCAGAGGATAGCTGATAACATGCATGGCTTTGATGAAGAGTATGGGGAGGAACAAGAGCGGGTGTTTCTAAGGAAACGACCCCGAACAGAGGCGACACCAACGAGGCAGTCCAAGTCCAAAGGTCCATCCTTCAGCAAGTCCCCCATTCCCTTGTGCAGCTATTCCCCCATTCCCTCGTGCAGCAAGTCCCCCATTGCCTCTCAGACACCTGCATCCAGCTCCTCAGAACCTGCATCCGTAGATACCGAGGCCTCATCAACCTCCCCTCCCATAAATTCCCCCTGGTTCTGCGGCAGGGGCCGGGGGAATATAATGCGGAATATAACATTCCCATGCATAATGGGTAAGTGTGTTAGATGTGTCACAAATGCAGTTTCTGTAATACACAATGTGTTGTCATTAAAGTACTGTGTTATGTTTCACAGAGGAGTATCTGCAAGGCTACCGGGAGCATTATGAGGGCATCGACCCAACAGTGAGGCTCCAAGAAAATGCAGTCTCGAAAATAAGCAGAGTGAAATCCTTCCTCAGCTTCATGGCACACGGTTTCAAACGCAAGTCGGACTGGCTCTTTCTGAGGGATCTGAAGAGGATACGTGGGTGAGTAACATCAAAAAACTGTCCATGATGTCAGCATCATTGTGTGTGTTCTCCACATTGACGCAATACGATGTACTGATGCGTTTTCCTTTGCCAACAGCTGGTCCCGGAGCCTGATACTGTCCAGCCTACAGGTCACCACCTCTGACTTCTACATCAAAAACATTTCACACTTTCTGAAATACATGGCAGCCACACCATGCAAGGGAAGCAGACTCAACCAAAACGACATGATTGTCGTCCAACGCGAACTTGCTGCCATCCTGAGGTCCCTGAGGAAAAAGGTGATCATCCATCAGATGCAGGTGAAGCGGGACAAAATGGAAGGCCTGCCGAGCCATAAGGACATCATGACTTGTTTGACTGTGGCCAAAGATCGCATCCCTCAGCTCTTGAACCTGATGGCCAGCAATCCCACTACCGCAACCCGGCTCTTGCTCTATGGTTACATGACCCTCCACTGGAGCTGTATTTACGGCCACCGTCTGGGGGTCTACTCCAACATGACCAACTGTGAGGTCCGAAAGGCGGAGATAACAGGCACAGACTTCGGCTACCTCATCCACGTGAGTGCTATTACAAAATGTGTTTATTCTGGCAGTGATAAACATGTTGTGCATGATTGATACTTGTATTGACGCTCTCTACCTCTGTCATAACAGGTAAGCAACCACAAGACGGCCAACGCGTTTGGTGAAGCGCAGCTGTACCTCACCATAGAAGAATTCGGATGGATGAAGAGGTGGCTGGAAATCAAGAGGACGCTGACCTGCACCCAGAACCGCTACTTCCTATACACAGCGGGGAAGAACCCGTCGAGGAACCTTGCCCACTTCCTGAGGTTGGCATGGGCTGATGTGGGACTAAAAGGTCCCATTAATTTCACCGACCTCCGCACAGTCCATGCCGATAACGCAAAGAGGTTTCAAGACATAGACAACCGCCAGCGAGTGACTGACTTTATGTGCCATAACACGGCTACGGCAGACAAATTCTACGCAAAAAATCCTTCTTTGAAGGAGGCTGCGGACATAAGGCCGCTCTTCACAGAGTCACTGCAAGCAGCGGCAGCAGCATCATCGGGGAGTGAAGACAATTTGGGGGACATTGACAGTGGCAGCTCTGGAGAGGAGCATAGCTCCACTCCCTACCAAGACTCCCCCGATGCCGAGACGTCAGACGAAGAATTCGATTTGGGTGAAGAGAGGGTGCCAGACTCTGCACCAACTTCACCCGATACGGACAATGTTACCAGTGCACAAGCCAATGATCAACTTGTAAATATGAAATGTGTTGTTGTACTCTGGCCCCTTCATGTTAACATGTTATGAAATTAAATTATGGAGGAATGCAAGGGGAGTTGTCAGGGGACTTTACCCGCCTTACGAGGCACTATTTTCGGACAATTGTAATTGTATATTGTATATAATTGTATATAATTCTGTGAATAAAGTGTATTTATTTAACTTACTTGTCTAAATGAAATGAAAATTGTATATTGTATATAATTGTATATAAATCTGTGAATAAAATGTATTTATTTAACTTACTTGGTCCTATTTTTTTAAAACTATTACACCCTAGTTGAGTTGGTACTGGATAAATGGAGTGAACAAGTGGCAATAGTGAGCAGTGTGAGAGGGAAGGTAAAGCAATATGCTGAAAATAAGGGTGTTTTCCCCTTTAAGGTCCCCAGGGGCACGAGGTTCTGGTGGTGTGCATGGAGGGGTTCAGTCCGAGTGAGGAGTGCTCAAGTGTGTTGGAGGATGTGTAAGGCAGAGTAGGGTAAACAAAAAGTTAAAGTGTGAACCTCCAGCAGGGCAGGTGAAGAAGGCCGAATATTGATGCTGGTGGGCGGGCAGTTGAGCACCGCAAAATCCACCCCTTTATATATTACCAGGGGCATGATAACATCCTCCACAGGAGGGTGAGTGGTGCTGTGAATAAGGCCGAATATTGATGCTGGTGGGCGGGCAGTTGAGCACCGCAAAATCCACCCCTTTATATATTACCAGGGGCATGATAACATCCTCCACAGGAGGGTGAGTGGTGCTGTGAATAAGGCCGAATATTGATGCTGGTGGGCGGGCAGTTGAGCACCGCAAAATCCACCCCTTTATATATTACCAGGGGCATGATAACATCCTCCACAGGAGGGTGAGTGGTGCTGTGAATAAGGCTGAATATTGATGCTGGTGGGCGGGCAGTTGAGCACCGCAAAATCCACCCCTTTAAGGTTCCCAGGGGCACGAGGTTCTTGAGGGTGTGATCATCTGGGTTTAGTCCGTGGGGGAGTGCTTAAGTTCGGGGGCCCGGGGACCCAAGGTGCGCGAGGTTATGGAAGTGTGCATGTCAGGGAGAGATGCTGGAGCTGCTTCGTCCGTGGTTTGGGGCTCTTTGAGCGGGTACAAATAGGTGGTTTTCCCGGTGTATTTCATGGATGTCTGACATAGCCTGTGATAGCCTCTATTTACAATACTTCCCCCCCCCTTTTAAACACGTATTCCGGGGTTGAAAAGTCAGGTGCTGCACCACCTGTGCTCTGGGTCTGTATTCACAACCCTTTTCCCGACATTTCAAACAGTTTTCCGCACGTTTTAAACACTTATTTGCAATGTCTATTTCATGGACACCACTCTATGTATTAATGTCCGTGATATGGACATGTTATTCTGTACACACCACGGACAATGATGTCCACAAGGTGGACTCTGCGGGGAAAGCTCGTCAGTCTCCGGGTCTTTTTCCACGTGGAAGGCCCCTGCACTGGGTATCTATGTAGCACCCCAGCTTATTTTTATTTTGCCCTGGGGCCGAACTGCATGCCTGTACACTTGGAGTACCGCGACCTGTAGTTAATGTCCACACGGTGGACACACAGGTCCCTAAGGTATGTTAGGGAATATTGTTACAAATACCAGATAATTAAAATGTCGTGCTGTGCGCTTGAATGTACTAACAGAACTTCCAAGAAGTCTTCCAAGAAGTCTTTCAGCTTTTTTCGGTGAGTAAAATGATAATATTATACATGTTAACCCCTGTTAGCTTGTTAGCTTAGCTTGTTATGTATTAGTCAGCTAAGGACGTAACCCTTTATACATATATACAGTTTAGTTTATGATTCAGCCTTGGGTAAGACTTTTATACTATATGGCTATGATGCCCATAATGCTAAACGGGAACAAATGTGAAAAGGGGACCCAATTATCCCAGTGGTGCCGCTGGAGTCAACGCCGCCAAAGCTAACGGGGCTGCAGGGGGCTAGCTCGCTAGCGCGTCCCGGCCATAGGTCCCGGCGGCCGTAGCTAGCCCCCTGGGGCTCCGTTAGCTTCGTCCAGCGGCGGAGTCCGGCGTTATAACTGGAGATCAAGGAATGCATCGAAACGCGGACTTGGTTCGCCTGTAGCCCGCTGTAGTATTAGCTAAATAAATGATGTTGAGCAAGGTTTATTAAGCTGAACACCGCCACAATTATTCTGCTATGGTACTTATTTTATTAACGTGTGAATGACAAGCATTAAGAATAATACCAAATAGCTAATTATCTTGCAGATTGTCTCGTTTGATTATGAATGTAACGTTTATATAGTGTAACTACACTGTTTTATCAAAAACCAAAGTGCCACGCAGTGACTTGGTATGCATGTATTTCAGCAGGAAATGTGCAACCTAGATGACATTTACCAACACAGACTATATAGAAATATTTGTAAAAGTTGTTCGTTACTAAGTGAATATGGCATTAACCCTCCTGTTGTCTTCGGGTCAAATCTGACCGATTTACTACTTTCATCAATCATGTTTTACATTCGATTCGGTGACTGCAAGCTGGGTTGTTAGCATATACTGTGTTGTTAGCATAGGTTGTTAGCTTAATACTGAGAGCATGTTAGCTTAGCTTCTTAGCCTGAGCTAGGTCTGGAACGTCACGCTCGTTGGCAGCAGGTCCCGCCCTGTCCCGCCTCTTTGCCCTTATTTGGAGCAGGCTGGAGAAGGCGGGAGTTAGAATCTGACGTCACTGTCGAGCCGTTAGTAGCCGACTCCGCCTACTTAGGGCTTCACGACAACTCTGCAGAATCTTATGGGTGACGTCACGGACTCTACGTCCAATTATATATACAGTCTATGGTTGTTGACGGCAGTGTGTGCCCCCCCCTTGGTAAATGATTTGTTCTAGAGCCGACCCTGGATTACGCGCTGATATACCCGGCAACGCTCAAGGTGATGATCAACAGCATGGAAAGGTGGTTTGATACACCGGAGGGTGCCGCGGCATTTGCTGAATCGCTTGATGGAACCAACTGAAACATATAGGCCTACCCCAATGCTGGATAATTCAGTTATTGCAAAGAATAATAAGCGGGCACTGATAATTTGACTTGAGGAAGATGGGTTTTGTTTTTGATACTGTTGAGGAAAACACTGCGATGCACAGACTGCTGATCCGCAGCTGGGACTTTTACGCGACAGATGTTACCGCTGCCTCTGATAACTGACTGTAAAACCAGAGGTTGGAAAATTCGTCTTTTTGGTCCAATGTTGTCAAGTAAGTACTCACATAATTCCATGGCGTTGTTTTGATTTTGTTTCTTATTTAACTTGCCATGTTATGTTGCCGTGTGCGAAATGAAACTTGTTCTGTTTCTATGGATAGGCGTGAGTATAACGCTTGGTTTGTTCCATGGCTTTCGGCTGTGGGTAGGAGGAAGAGTGAGATTCCCTACACGCTTAGTAGGGAATTTTCCCCATTTCTGTTATGTGTTAGTTTAGGATTTGATGTGCTTTGTTTAGTTTTTTATGTTACACAGCACAGTCACTATATCATTATGTTTATTTAGGAGAAGGTGTCAGGACATTCCCAGTCATATAACTACATAAAAGGTTTAGATAATGGCAAATAAACTAAAGATTTGTACATGGAACATACGAAGGATTCATAGCCCCATAAAACGCAGAAAAGTATTTTCCTTTCTTCAGAAGGAAAATATAGACATTGCATTAGTCCAAGAAACTCACCGTGATGACACAGAACACTCAAGGCTTCAACATGGAGCATATGGGCAAATATTCTATACATCATTTACAACTAGAAGAAGGGGTGTCGCTATACTTATTAAACGGAATCTGCCCTTTAAAATTGTAAAATGTATAAAAGATAAGAAGGGTTGTTATGTGATAATTAAGGGCAATTTACAAGGGCAAGATATTCTTATTATGAATGTTTATCATCCGCCAGGTCACCCACCAGATACCGTTACTAATATGTTTATGGAAATTGCAGAAATTACAGCTGATAGTCATTGTAGGAGGTTTTTTTAATTGTATAATGAACCCTTTAATAGACAGGTTCCCTCATAGCACTAATGCTCCCTCTCGTCAAGCAAATGCTCTTCGTTCTATTTGCAAAGATTTTGGATTTGAGCAGGGGTGGCCAACCCGCGGCTCTCGAGCCGCATGCGGCTCTTTGCCTAGTTTTATGCGGCTCTTCAGTTCATATCGAATTGTGTGAGTTTGGGGGAGAGACACTGACTCCTGACAAGTGTTGCACGGTGTACCGATACTTGAAAGGTACCGCAATACCCTGCCGTTAAAAACGTTACGATTCCTCCGTTTCATTAGTATCGGTACTTTAAGAATGACGGGGGAAAGTACTCCGGTGAGAAAGCGCGGTTTTACTAAGAGCCGTGTGTGTTCAGCACTCTGCTTCCACTCCCTGCACTGCAGCCGTGCCTGCAGCCCCTCCCCTCTCAAGCACGCTCCAAGTGCCTCCCCTCTCTCTTGCACGCGCTAGCTGCCAGAGCATGTGAGAAAACGAGAAGCATGGCTGCAAGTGGGAGTGCAACTGCCGCTGCGCCTCGGCTTGTTGACAAATACGATGTATTTTAGCTATATCTCTGACAGTGAGGGCAAGCCTACGGACACCACAAGGCCTGTCTGTAAGACATTTATTAATTTTATTTAATACAAATTATTGTCATTTATTTTATTTATTGTTCTCATTGTTTAAAAGTTTGTGTTATGGTTATGGGTCTGGTGTGAAATAAAGCACAATAATTACATTTAAGACTGTTTCCCTCTTTTTAAGAAAAGTATCGAAAAAGAATCGGAATCGCAATTCTTGACTTGGTATCAAAACCAACATGTTGGTATTGTGACTAGCTACTCCTGACAGTTAAACCTGATATTTAGTAGGTCTGTTAAGTATTGAATGCTGATAATTCTGACGTAATTTGGCCGGTCAAAGTTGTTTGGGCTCGGATAAAATCGCTCCGTTACTTTTGTCCCGTGTTACTTTCGTCCCGGCTCTCCCTACGTGTGTATGTGTGGTGTCAGTATGAGAGGATGACAGCGCGTCTAATTTTGATGTGGCCCAAGAGTCAATCTAAACGCTTTCATTTGAAGTTGTGAGTTTAGTGTTTTTGACCCTAAGAAACACTGATGCATTATTCAATAACAATAATCCACAGCTCCTCTCTCTGCTCCAGAGGATTTAAAGAATAGATTTCCCAATGCCACAAAAATGCATCTGTGACGTGGTTGAAATCTTGTCTCCAGAAAACAAAAAACTGAAACAAGCGGTATCAGTGACTGTGTGTTTGATGTGGCTCTTTGCAGTAACATGGAAAAAATGTGGCTCTTAACCTCTGACTGGTTGGCCACCCCTGGATTTCAGGAAGTATGGAGGAACCTCCTCCCCGCTAACAAGGAATATACTTTCTTCTCAGCTCCCCATGGGTGTCAGACTAGGCTTGACTATTTTTTTCTACCTAAAGCTGACATGCATTCCATACTATCTTGTGACATTGGGAGTATAATTATATCCGACCATGCCGTCGTGGTTATGGATTTAAAGCTTAAGGCGAGACACCCCAGATGAATAGGGTAATTTTTTTTACTTAAAGATATCAGCTAGACATTTCTCCAGTTAATTACTTACAATTGTCACAGTTCTGTCTAGGTTTGGGTGTTTTCACTGTTCTCTGTCATGTTTTCCTCCTGTCGTTAGTTTCCCTGGGGTCCCTGTGTTTTCTCCTCCCTCCTCACCTGTGTCTCGTTAGCTAATTGTGTTCACCTGTGGCTCTTGTGTTTTCTCCTCCCTCCTCACCTGTGTCTCGTTAGCCGATTGTGTTCACCTGTGTCTTGTAATTATCCCTCCCTGTATTTAGTCTTGTCTCGTGCTGTGTTCAGTGTCGGTGCTTCTTTTGTTGGTGACGGAATTCACCGGTGAGTGTTCTGTTTTTGTCTGTCTTCATTCCATTAGCCTTGAAATAAAGGTTTATCAGAGTTATCTGCGCTTGGGTCCTGCTTCCTTCACTCAACCGTGACAGAAAGCACCGACCAGAGATGGACCCAGCAGATGACCCATTTGAGGTGGAATTACAGCATTTTTCCTTTGCTTTGGCTGGCTGCTATGATTGGTGGAGGGGAGCGTCCAGTGTTCGGC
Organism: Harpagifer antarcticus; assembly: GCA_902827135.1. NCBI lineage: Eukaryota > Metazoa > Chordata > Actinopteri > Perciformes > Harpagiferidae > Harpagifer > Harpagifer antarcticus. The sequence continues at coordinate 475,387 of CADEHL010001089.1, read as the reverse complement.
AGAAGGAGGCCGCTCTGGTAGAGGCGCACCGGTTGGCTATGGAGAAACCAGACTTGGTGAAGTTCTTACCTGACTGGATGTTGAACTTCATCTGGGTGTGTGATTTCCAGCCTGCGGACTATAAACGTCTCGGTGTGTTCCGTCTGGAGTCAACCAGTGCTTCCGCCCCAGTTCCTGCTCCTGTCCAAGAGGCGTTTTCTGGAACTCGGCTGGCTTTTGGAGGTCCACGGAGCCTTCAGGCGGCTTCTAGGAGAAGGAGTCGCAAGTCCAGGCTAGCAATCCGAGCCCCAAGAGTCATGGTTCCGGCTACAGAACCGGCCCACACAGCCATAGTTCCGGCCCCAGTACAGGCCCCAGCAGCCATGGTTCCAGCCTTAGCTCTGGCCCCAGCTGTCCTAGTCCCTTCTCTAGTCCCTTCTCCAGTCCCACCTCTAGTCACTTCTCAAGTCCCTACTCATGTGCCGTTGGAGGTCCCGCAGACTAGTCTCCTGCCGGGGGTCCTGCCAACCCCATGTCCTGTCCCGTTGGAGGTCCCGCAGACTAGTCTTCTGCCGGGGGTCCTGCCAACCCCATGTCCTGTACCGTTGGAGGCCCCGCCGACTACTCTCCTGCCGGGGGTCCTGCCAACCCTGGGTCCTGTCCCGTTGGAGGCCCCGCCGACTACTCTCCTGCCGGGGGTCCTGCCAATCCTATGTCCTGTGCCGTTGGAGGTCCCGCCGACTACTCTCCTGCCGGGGGTCCTGCCAACCCTTTGTCCGGTCTCGTTGGAGGCCCCGCCGACTACTCTCCTGCCGGGGGTCGTGCCAACCCTGTGTCCTGTCCCGTTGGAGGCCCCGCCGACTACTCTCCTGCCGGGGGTCCTGCCAACCCTATGTCCTGTCCCGTTGGAGGCCCCGCCGACTACTCTCCTGCCGGGGGTCCTGCCAACCCCATGTCCTGTCCCGTTGGAGGCCCCGCCGACTACTCTCCTGCCGGGGGTCCTGCCAACCCCATGTCCTGTCCCGTTGGAGGTCCCGCCGACTACTCTCCTGCCGGGGGTCCTGACAACCCTATGTCCTGTTCCGTTGGAGGCCCCGCCGACTACTCTCCTGCCGGGGGTCCTGCCAACCCCATGTCCTGTCCCGTTGGAGGTCCCGCAGACTAGTCTTCTGCCGGGGGTCCTGCCAACCCCATGTCCTGTCCCGTTGGAGGTCCCGCAGACTAGTCTTCTGCCGGGGGTCCTGCCAACCCCATGTCCTGTACCGTTGGAGGCCCCGCCGACTACTCTCCTGCCGGGGGTCCTGCCAACCCTGGGTCCTGTCCCGGTGGAGGCCCCGCCGACTACTCTCCTGCCGGGGGTCCTGCCAACCCTTTGTCCGGTCCCGTTGGAGGTCCCGCCGACTACTCTCCTGCCGGGGGTCCTGCCAACCCTATGTCCTGTTCCGTTGGAGGTCCCGCCGTCTACTCACCTGCCGGGGGTACTGCCAACCCTGTGTCCTGTGCCGTTGGAGGTCCCGCCGTCTACTCTCCTGCCGGGGGTACTGCCAACCCTTTGTCCTGTCTCGTCGGAGGTCCCGCCAACCGCTCTCCTGCTGGGGGTCCTGCCAACTCCTGGTCCTCTTCTGTGGGGGATCCTGCCGAAGCCTGTCCCGCCGGCTCCGGTTCCTGTCCGGCCGACACCGGGTCCTGCCCGGCCTCCGGAGCTGTCTGGTCTTCGCCCTCGATCCCGACCCTCTGTGAGCTGCGGTCTTCGTCCGCGGGCCCGGCCTCCTGACTCTTCCTGCCGCTGCCCTCGTCCTCGGGCCCGGCCCCCTGACTCTTCCTGCCGCTGCCCTCGTCCTCGAGCCCGGCCCCCTGACTCTTCCTGCCGCTGCCCTCGTCCTCGAGCCCGGCCCCCTGACTCTTCCTGCCGCTGCCTTCGCCCTCATGCTCGGCCCCCTGAGTTCGCCCGCTGTGGCCTTCGCCCCACCATGGACTCTGCCTTGCCCCCGGGCCGTCCGCCCGAGACCCCCACCATGGACTCTGCCTTGCCCCCAGGCCGTCCGCCCGAGTCCCCCTTCTCGGCTTCTGCCGTGCCCCCGGGCCGTCCGCCCGAGATCCCTTCCTGGTCCCCTACTGGGCTCCTGGGCGGTCAGCTTAGTCCCGTCCTCCGGACCCCCTCCACCCACCCTGCTGACTTTATTGGATTTTTGTTTTGGGGTGTAGGGACGTCTAGAATCCGTCCCTTGAGGGGGGGGTTCTGTCACAGTTCTGTCTAGGTTTGGGTGTTTTCACTGTTCTCTGTCATGTTTTCCTCCTGTCGTTAGTTTCCCTGGGGTCCCTGTGTTTTCTCCTCCCTCCTCACCTGTGTCTCGTTAGCTAATTGTGTTCACCTGTGGCTCTTGTGTTTTCTCCTCCCTCCTCACCTGTGTCTCGTTAGCCGATTGTGTTCACCTGTGTCTTGTAATTATCCCTCCCTGTATTTAGTCTTGTCTCGTGCTGTGTTCAGTGTCGGTGCTTCTTTTGTTGGTGACGGAATTCACCGGTGAGTGTTCTGTTTTTGTCTGTCTTCATTCCATTAGCCTTGAAATAAAGGTTTATCAGAGTTATCTGCGCTTGGGTCCTGCTTCCTTCACTCACCCGTGACAACAATAAGGCAATTGTTTTATGTATTATAAGTTTTCTGAAATACCATGTTTAAATATGCAAATGAGCATGCGCCTTGACGCACTCCGTGAAGGTATTTCATGTTCGGGGTCTTTTGTTTTTTGTATAACCTTGCTTCGTGCAAGTGACAATTGTTGTCGTCTTCTCTGTGAACGTTTTTTTCGCCGTTCTTTTGCCATTTTGAGATTTACATTTCAATCAGAAAGCTAACCAGGAAGTGTTTTAGCACACCACGTGACGCATCTGAACGAATCACGTTGTCAGAAATTGACACCAGCCAATGAGATTTCGTTTCTTGGTTTAAGACCCCTTTGTACTTTCACGATTGGTTGCTGATAAAAAGGAAATGACCATATTTGGATCTGATGAGATTGTGCAGGAGAGACGCAGCTTTCCAACAATATCTCTGTTGACATGGTGCACACAGCGGTCACGGTACTTTATGTTACGTTAGAATTCTAACTTTTGGTGAATTTAGGAGAAATCTCCAGACGCAAAGAGACAAACTATAGTAACATAAACACTTAAATGTGTATTCTGTACGTTTTCCTTCCAAAAGCCTGAAAGAAAACATGTTATGGAATCAAAATAGCACAACATCTCAAAATTGACCAGCGCATGAAAAACTATGTTTTTGCCTGCCGTGTCTCGCCTTAAGAATCCAATAAACCAGCCTAAGCAGTGGAGACTGGATAGTGTTATAATGAGAGACAACACCTTTATATCCTATTTTATAACTGAATTTAAAGTATTCCTGTCGATTAACCTACAATCAACGGACAATCCATCACTTTTGTGGGAAACCTGCAAAGCCTATGCAAGAGTCCTGATTATATCTGCCCTCAAATCAGCTATAAACTGTCTCTTTACTAAAGAGGCAGAGAAGAAAATTAGATATGTTAAGCAAAGGTTTTATGAACTTGGTGATAAACCAGGGAAATGTCTTGCGTACCTTGCTAAAAGAAAATCAGAGTCCCAGTCCATAGCTGCCATTGTTGATTCAGAAGGTAACAGGATATATGAAAATAGATTAATAAATGACTGCTTCAAAACATTTTACACAGATTTGTATTGTTCAGAGCAGACAAGTGACGCACCTCATTTAATGGAGGACTTTTTTGCTAAGATTAATCTTCCAACAATATCAGAGGAACAAAGAAGCCTCCTTAATGGCCCAATCACAAACGAGGAACTTATCAATGCCATTCCAGATAGCTAAAGTCATTGAATCAACATTGAGATATTGTCACGCTGAACATTGAAGTCAGACATTGAAACAACAGTGAATGTGCTCGCTATGATCAGCATTGAAACAACATTGCATTTTCAACCAATCCCAACAATGAATCAACCTTGATTCAATTACGATATGATCAACATTGAAAGAATGTAGAATTGGATCAACATTGATTCAACTATATTATACGTTGCATTTTACATTGAAACAATGTTATTATCAGATTGCAAAAAGTCATTGAATCAACATTGAGATATTGTCACACTGAAGATTGCAATCAACATTGAAAATAAACTAAAATGAACAAACAAAAAAAGAGCCCATTATTTATTCAGTTATTTATTCCGATTAAATGATATGAACATTTTGTAACATCTTTTGTCCACAAGCACACAAAACATTCTTTCTTAAGGTCCCATGACATGCTTTTCTGGTTATTACCCGTCCCCTTGAGTGTTATGAAGGTTTAACATATGTGGGCGCGCCGCCTCGAAGGAAAATAAATTTCTGTAAAGGCTCGTCGACGATTGATTATCGCGAAGGCTGTCTGGAGGAGCCTTAACCCTCCCACCAGGGAAGCATGGAGAGATGCAAGGAAACCACGAGAAGCAGGGAAATGAGTTTTAAGAGCAATGGGACGTCCTTTCCTCCGGAGCGTCACGTGAAGCGACGTCCGTTTGTGATGACGCTGCAGCTCTGTCCCCGTTATTTTCACAAACACTCCCGCCTCTGTTAGTACACATTTACTGACACAAACATTTGTATCATCTGTTGTAGACCCAAATACATTAAATACAATAAGAACTAATTCTCAAAAAAGATAAACGCCATTCTTAAAATGTATAAACGAACAATAGTTTGATTAATATTGATTAGAGTGAACAATAGAAATAAAATAATTGAGAGAAGAAAAAGAGATATGTTATCTATCAAAACCCAGTTAGATTAACATTCATTGGATTGCACACTTTGTTTGTTTGTGTGGATATGTAGCACATTAACATTTTAATAGCACTTAATGACTGAATGGAAATGACAATAAATGAAAATGTAAAACGAAAAAAGCGATCGTGAAAATGTTTCCAACAAATGAATAAAATGATTTTTGACCACTTTGTTGTTCAGATATATCACATATTTGTAACTAAATGAAACATGAATTGAAACAAAACACGGTATAAACTGAGGAGTGAGTCCCGTGAGGTTCATGTGTTTTCTTCACTCCGCTGGGAAACTGCTCTCATGTCAAGAAGCATCAGATCAGTGCATTCACTGCATCGTCCAATCAGTGAGCGATACACAGTAAGGGGGCGGGGCGAGTGTCTGATGATTTCATCGGAGGATGGTCTGGTGGTTCCTCGGTTATAGCTCCTCCATTATCGCTCCTCCGGCAAAAATAAGGCCATTGGGACGCTACTCAAGATGGCGCAGACAAATCAACTTCCGGTGAGACCGAGACCGAGGAACGAGGAAATGAAAAATAAGAGAAGTGAGAAGGGCCCAAGGACTCAACAGGAGATATTGTAAGAACAACGGGAGGAGCTGTGTGGATGGTCCTCCCATACAGGTCATCTATTGGCCCATATACAAACGATGGGCTTTCCGGATCAGCCGAGCTGATCCGGAAACAGTCTCTCAGTTTGAAGCAAAACAAACACATCTGGTGTTCGCTGTCTCGTATTACTGCAGCTTTCATACACACACATTCTTCAGACTTCTGTCTGTAGCATATAATAATAATAATAATAATAGATTTAATTTGTTAGCACTTTTACAGGTGCTCAAAGACGCTTTACAGATATAGTGAAGGGAAAAGGAAGGAACAACAAATAAATATATAGTAAACAATCACACATTAAAAGCCAGATTGAAGAGGTGAGTTTTTGTAAGTTTTTTGAAGGTGGTGAGGTCAGTGCAGTCTCTGATGGGTTGGGGGAGTGAGTTCCAGAGGGAGGGGGCAGCGACGGAGAAGGCTCTGTCCCCCCAGGTCCGGTGATTGGTGCGGGTGGGGATGGATAGGAGGTTGACTTCTGATGAGCGGAGGCAGCGGGAAGGGGCGTGGTGGTGCAGCAAGTCTGTGAGGTAGGGGGGGGCCTGATTGTTGAGGGCTTTGTGGGTAATGAGGAGGACTTTGAAGTTGATTCTTTGACGGACGGGGAGCCAGTGGAGGTTCTGGAGGACGGGAGTGATGTGGTCTCGGGAGCGGGTGTGGGTGAGGAGGCGGGCAGCAGAGTTCTGGATATGTTGGAGTTTATTGATTAGGTTGGATGGTATGCTGTAGAGGATGCTATTGCAGTAGTCGAGTCGTGAAGTGATGAATGCATGAATCAGGGTTTCAGCAGCAGAGGAGGAGAGTGATGGGCGGAGACGGGCAATGTTTTTGAGGTGGAAAAAGGCGGTCCTGGTGATGTGATTTATGTGGTGGTTGAATTTGAGCTGACTGTCGAAGATGACTCCGAGGTTGCGGATGTGAGGGGGGGGAGATAGAGTGTGGCTGTCAATGGTGAAGTTGAAATTCTGGATGTCTTTGATACGGGATGGGGGGCCAATGATGATGATGTCTGATTTGGCACTGTTCAGTTGGAGATAGTTTGTTTGCATCCATGCTTTTATTTCTGAGAGTGGAGTGTGTTGTGGGGGTGATTGTTTTTGTTGAGATATAAAGTTGGATGTCATCGGCGTAGCAGTGAAATTGAAGGTTGTGGCGACGAATTATTTTGGCAAGGGGGAGCATGTAGAGGATGAAGAGGAGGGGGCCAAGCACCGAACCCTGGGGGACACCTTGGGACAGAGGAGCAGTGGAGGAGGTGCAGTTGTTGATGTTGATAAACTGATGTCTGTCGGTGAGTTAGGATTTCAGCCAGGAGAGTGCAGTGTCGGTGATGTTGAGTGATGATTCGAGGAGGGACAGCAGGATGGCGTGGTTGATGGTGTCGAATGCTGCGGTGAGGTCGAGGAGGATGAGGATGTTAAGGTTGCCGGAGTCAGAGGAGAGGAGGAGGTCGTTTGTGATTTTGAGAAGAGCTGTTTCGGTGCTGTGTTTTGATCGGAAACCGGATTGAAATGGCTCAAAGAGATCATTGGAGCTGAGGTGGGCTTTAAGTTGTGAGGCAACGACACGTTCAAGTATTTTTGACAGAAAGGGGAGATTTGAGATGGGCCGGAAGTTGGACATGATGTCAGGTGTGAGTCCAGGTCTTTTGAGAATGGGTGTGACAGCAGCCAGTTTGAGAGAGGGGGGAACTGATCCAGATCTGAGGGAGGAGTTAATGATGGTGGCGATGAGTTGGGAGATGGCAAGGAGGCTCTCTTTAACAAATTTGGAGGGCATTGGGTCAAGTGTGCATATGTCTATATAAGGATATTTCCTCTCTGTCCCCTACACTTCTCAATGACAGGGAAGTTTTCACTCCTCATATCTCCAGCTTTTTGTTCATATAAATTGCCACTATTAAATACAAAGTCATTAAGTACCCACATGAATATATAAAAACACACTTCATATATATCAGGGGACATTAAGATGAATATACCAAAAATACGCTGTATCAAACTTTCACTTCAAACTTTCAAGTTATTTCAATTTTCGTACAATTCTCCCTTTTTATCTCTTTCTCCAAAGATAAACTTACACAAGGCATTTCGAAACACAACCACTGTCATTCTTTTCCACTGTGTCCGTCTCCCAACATTGTATAAATCTATCAGAAACTGAGACCTAGAGTACTTTAAACCTTTGGGAACAGAACACAACCTTCCATGACAGTGAAGGAACCATTAGTGGGGCAACCTGAGTGCTAGAAAGCAGTCTCCTTGTGTGGTGAATCATCACCCCCTCGGTCGGGGCCGGAGAGCCTGGGGTTGAGCCACTTTGGCCTGATGACCTTCAGCCAGACGAACTCCGCTGTGTCGGCTTCCTGCTCCTCAGGTCCCCCTTTTGGAGTCACCAACCTGTGTGGAGAAATCTGATACCCATCCCTCAAGCCTAAGCTCAGGGCTCCTGGGCCCTCAGCTGTTTGACCCACCACTGCGTAGGCCGCTTGGAGCCTGTTGGTGGGGTTAAATCAACAGCCGTCTGTGAACAGGTTTTCTAAATTAATTGTAGACCTCCTATCTGCCAGTGCAGCTTCAGAATCTTAATACTTGGACTGTGCCAACAAAACAAAACCCCAACATCTTTAGGTGAACTAAATAACATATTTCAATAGCTCTGAATTTCTGACAAGCATCTGTGTTATTCTTAATGAAATCCTTGAGATCCTATTTAAAATCTAAATATAATATGAACTGCTAATGTTTCTGGTAAAGAAACACACTAATGTTATGGATTCAAAAACAACCAAAACCATGATACTGACAAAGTGAATGATTTCTTGGTGATACTGCTTTTATCTGTCAGTGCTTAGATATTATCAAGCTGAAAAAATGAAATTGGGGGCGGTGGTGGCGAAGTCGATAGGGACTTGGCTTGGCAACTGGAAGGTCACCAGTTCAAGTCCTGGCAAGACCAAGTGCTACCGAGGTGTCCCTGAGCAAGGCACCGTTCCCTACACTGCTCCCCGGGCGCTGTTCAAAATGGCTGCCCACTGCTCCTAACACTAGGATGGGTCAAATGCAGAGAAACAATTTCCCCACGGGGATTAATAAAGTATATCAAAATCAAAACAAAAAAAAATACAGAATTCCAACAAACTGTCATCAAATGTCTTTCTATTATGAATCTAGATGAAATGTATATCCCCATAATGACACAATAAAGTCTATGGCTTTTAATTAGAAATTAGAAACATATGCTTTGTGTTAAATCGCAGCTCCTATCTGTAATCAAATCAAATCAAATCAAGTTTTATTTATAGAGCACATTTAAAAACGATGTTTGGTCGAGCCAAAGTGCTGTACATGTAATAAAAACACTTTACTGCAGTGCAATAGTAACAAAAGACAGTCATTTTGCAACAGCAAATATAAAAACAATACACAGGGAAATGTCAGAAGTCATGCTCCGCTCTAGCTAGAAAGCCTGAGAGAAGAAGTGTGTTTTTAGAGAGGATTTAAAAACCCCTAGGGTCTGGGCCGACCTCACATGGAGGGGCAGAGTGTTCCAGAGCCTCGGGCCAGCTGCTGCGAAGGCTCGGTGCCCTCGGGTTTTGAGCCTGGTCTTCGGCACTACCAGCAGCAGCTGGTCAGCAGACCTTAAAACTCTTGCTGGGGTGTAGCGCTGGAGGAGTTCGGTTATGTAGGAAGGAGCCAGCCCATTTAGAGCTTTAAAAACAAATAAAAGGATTTTAAAATCAATTCTGAACTGAACTGGAAGCCAGTGTAGTGAAGCCAGAATCGGGGTGATGTGGTCGCGCTTTTTGTGGCCAGTCAGCAAACGTGCAGCTGCATTTTGGACCAGCTGCAGGCGTTTAATTGACGCGTGGTCCATACCCACATACAGAGCGTTGCAATAGTCCAGCCTTGAGGTAACAAAGGCGTTGATGACCCTTTCCATGTCCTTTAAAAGATAAATAGGACTTGGTTTTGGCCAATAGTCTTATTTTAAAAAAGCAGGATTTGACTACGCTGCTGACCTGCTTATCGAATTTAAAAGTGTTCGTCAAGGTCACGCCAAGGTTCATGACCGAGGGGAGGATGTTTTGTTGGAGGGAGCCCAGAATATCAACCTGAGAGGCTGGAGGTTGTGGTCCAAAAAAGATGACCTCCGTCTTGCCCTCGTTAAGATTCAGGAAATCAAATCAAATCAAATCAAGTTTTATTTATAAAGCACATTTAAAAGCGATTTTTGGTCGAGCCAAAGTGCTGTACATGCATTAAAAACACATATAATCACAATAAAAGACAATAATTTACAACAGATATAAAACAAACACAGGGAATAGTGAGGAGTCGTGCTCCGCTCTGACTAGAAGGCCTGAGAGAAGAAGTGAGTTTTTAGTGTGGATTTAAAAACCCCTAGGGTCTGGGCCGACCTCACGTGGAGGGGCAGAGTGTTCCAGAGCCTGGGGCCAGCTGCTGCGAAGGCTCGGTGCCCTCGGGTTTTGAGCCTGGTCTTGGGCACTACCAGCAGCAGATGGTCAGCAGACCTTAAAGCTCTGGCTGGGGTGTAGCGCTGGAGGAGTTCAGCTATATAGGCCGGAGCCAGCCCATTTAGTGCTTTAAAAACAAATAAAAGGATTTTAAAATCAATTCTGAACCGAACTGGAAGCCAGTGCAGTGAGGCCAGAATTGGGGTGATGTGGTCACGCTTTTTATGGCCAGTCAGCAAACGTGCAGCTGCGTTCTGGACTAGCTGCAGGCGTTTAATTGATGCCTGGTCCATACCCATGTACAGAGCGTTGCAGTAGTCGAGTCTCGTGGTTACAAAGGCGTTAATAACCCTTTCCAGGTCTTTAAAAGATAAATACGACTTGGTTTTGGCCAAAAGTCTTATTTTAAAAAAGCAGGATTTGACTACGCTGCTGACCTGCTTGTCGAATTTAAAAGTACTGGAGAAGGTCACCCCAAGGTTCGTGACCGAGGGGAGGATGTTCTGTTGGAGGGAGCCTAGAATATCAACCTGGGTTGCTGGAGGTTGGGGTCCAAAAAAGATGACCTCAGTCTTGCTTTCGTTGAGGTTAAGAAAGTTTTTGCTCAGCCAGGATTTTATCTCAGTTAAGCAGTCCATCAACTGTTGTAATGAGTGTGTGACACTTGCTTCGAGAGGGAGATAAATCTGTACATCGTCGGCGTAGCAGTGGAAGGGAATATTATGTTTTGTGAGAATTGAGCCTAGGGGTAGTAAGTACAGTAGGAAAAGGATGGGGCCCAGAATCGAGCCTTGGGGAACCCCACAGGTAAGAGGGGCTTTTGCAGAGGAGAAGGCACCTAGCTGCACAGCGAAGCTACGGTCTGTCAGGTAGGACCTGAACCATGCAAGGGCAGAGCCTGTGATGCCAGCGGACTGTTCAAGCCGTGACAACAGGATGCTATGGTCCACAGTGTCAAAAGCAGCTGTCAGGTCTAACAGCACCAAGACAGCTGGGCTACCTGAGTCGGCGGCTAGGAGCAGATCATTAAAAACTCTTAAAAGGGCTGTTTCAGTGCTGTGCATGGGTTTGAAGCCAGACTGAAACTTTTCGTGGATTCCATGCGTGGTTAAAAAAGACTGCAGCTGGGCGTAGACCACTCTCTCCAGGGCTTTTGATAAAAAAGGTAGCTGGGAAATGGGCCTAAAATTTTCGAGAAAGGAGGGGTCGAGATGTTTCTTTTTAAGTAATGGCTTAACCACGGCATGTTTGAAGGCAGCAGGGACACATCCTGAGCTAAGGGAGGTGTTTACAATTAATAAAATACTTGCTCCAACTGAATCTAAAACGTCTATGAGAAGGCGAGAGGGAATGCTATCTGAGGTGCAGTTTGTCGGCCGCAGGTGCTTGATCACATCCGAGAGAGAAGAGAAGGATACAGGCTCAAAGTGGTCGAGGACAGCAGGGCACAGAAAGGGAGCCGGATCTGGGGTAGCACTAGTGTGAGCTAGCCTAAGAGCAGATACCTTTTCAATAAAAAATTTAAGAAACTTATCACAGAGAGTAGTCGATGGCACAATAGAAGAAACATCACAGGGATTAATGATCGAGTTGAGGACATTAAAAAGAACCTGAGGTTTGTGGCTGTTTTTGGAGATTAACAGAGAGATGTGCTCTGTTTTGGCTGCTTTGACTGCCGTCTGGTAGTCAGACAGGGAAGCACGAAGGATTTCTAGGGAGACATGGAGTTTATCCTTTTTCCATTTTCTCTCTGCACGCCTGCAAGCGCGTCTGAGAGCACGAGTACAGTCATTGAGCCACGGCTCTGAGAGCACTTTTGTGCGTCTAAGCGTAAAAGGAGCAACAGAATCCAGTGTTAGTGTGCATGTAGAGTCAAACATGGAGATAAGCTCATCAGCATTAAAAGCACAGTTCACATCTAATTTACAGATAGGAGAAGCATTAAAAGCATCAGAGAACTGTGAGGCAGTCAAGGGGTTAATCGAACGCAGACGACGCGCAGGGGCACGTGATTCGACTCCTGCGGAAGGGATGGAGGTTGTAAACAGAACCGGTAAATGGTCTGAGATACGCGTTGCTGCACATATTTCATCAACAGATACAGACAGTCCAAACGACAATACCAAGTCCAAAGTGTGTCCTTTTTCGTGTGTTGGGCCAGCCACGGACTGAACGAGACCAAAAGAATCAAGGAGATTTAAAAAGTCCCTAACCAGAGGTTTGGACTCACAACACACATGGACATTGAAGTCTCCGGAGATCAAAACACGATCATATTTCACCATGATCCCGGACAGAAAGTCAGAAAAGTCATTTATGAAATCCTTATTGTGCTTTGGCGGACGATACACAACTGCGCAGAGTATAGGCGAGGCCGGGGTCAGTTCAAAAAGCTGCAACTCAAAGCTAGCATAGGTAGTTACAGGGTGAAGCAATCGGCATTGGAGGCTAGCTCTAAACACTGAAGCTATGCCCCCGCCATGGCCGGTGGCACGGGGGGAGCTGAAGAATGTACAGTCAGGAGGAAGAAGATCAAAGAATGATGTGTACTCGCCAGCGTGGACCCAGGTCTCCGTCAGGAACATAAAATCCAGTTCACGGGAGGTGAAGAAGTCATTTAGCAGGAACGTTTTGTTTGCTATCGACCTAGCATTTAGCAAAGCCATACAAAGTTTTTGCTCCGGGCTTGCCGACGGTGGAGTGCGTCTCAGCTGACGAAGAAGAGCGTGTTGAACGCCGCGCGGGCCGGGAGCAGTCAGGCGGGCAGGAGGGGCTGCCAGCGGGCCCAGCAGAGTCCGTAGCTCCGGAAAAACAGGGCGAATCCACCGATTCCGCACATGACGTGCAGCGGGAGGGCCATGACATCTGAGACGTGGATAGGTCCCGGAAGAAGCCGTCAGGTAAGCCTTCAGATGGACCAGTGCACCACCACGCTTTCCCCGTCGTCTGAAGCGCTTTCGGCGAGGCGGGATGCGGGGCAACCGGCACAGGTAGGTGGGTATATCCAACAGTAGAGGGGGGGGGGGACGATTTTTGGTTGCCAGATGTAAGTTTGGGCAGCAGTATCAACTCCAGTGAGGGTCTGAGGTGGAGGAGGTCTTGGCGATCATAGACGAGCAGAGCAGAGACATTCTGACAAACATAAAACAGAAACAGGAAAGCTAAAGGTAGACAGCTGAGCGAGCGGCGGGCCGACACAGGCGCCATCTTGAATCACGTCACGTCACGTCAAAGGTGTCTAAGCCTTTGATGTGTTGATTAAGGCAGTCTCTTTGAAGTTATGTTGAAATTGTTGCTCAGCCAGGATTTGATCTCCGTTAAACAGTCCATCAGCTGCTGTAGTGACTGTTTGATGTTTGCTTTGAGCGGGAGATATATCTGGACGTCGTCAGCGTAGCAGTGGAAGGGAATATTATGTTTTGTTAGAATAGAACCTAGGGGCAGTATGTACAGTAGGAACAGGATGGGGCCCAGAATCGAGCCTTGGGGGACCCCACAGGTAAGAGGGGCTTTGGCAGAGGAGAAGGCACCTAGCTGCACTGAGAAGCTACGGTCCTTAAGGTAGGACCTGAACCATGCGAGGGCAGAGCCTGTGATGCCAGCGGACTGTTCAAGCCGTGACAGCAGGATGCCATGGTCCACGGTGTCGAAGGCAGCTGTCAGGTCCAACAGCACCAAGACAGCTGGGCTACCTGAGTCGGCGGCTAGGAGCAGATCGTTAAAAACTCTTAAAAGGGCTGTTTCAGTGCTGTGCATGGGTTTGAAGCCAGACTGAAACTTTTCATGGATGCCATGAAGGATTAAAAAAGACTGCAGCTGGGCGTAGACTACGCGCTCCAGGGCTTTTGATAAAAACGGTAGCTGGGAGATGGGCCTAAAATTTGCGAGAGTGGAGGGGTCGAGACTTTTCTTTTTAAGTAGTGGCGTAACCACGGCATGTTTAAAGGCAGCTGGGACACATCCTGAGGTAAGAGAAGTGTTTAAAAGTAATAAAATACTTGCTCCAACTGAAAGAAAAACCTCTTTGAGAAGGCGAGAGGGAATGCTGTCAGAGGAGCAGTTTGTCGGCCGCAGGTGCTCCACTATGTCCGAGAGAGAAGAGAGGGAAATAGGCTCAAAGTGGTCGAGGACAGCAGGGTACAGAGAGGGAGCAGGATCGGGGGTAGCACTAGTGTGAGCTAGCCTAAGAGCAGATATTTTTCCAATAAAAAAATTAAGAAACTTATCGCAGAGAGCAGGCGATGGCACAACAGAACAAACATCACAGGGATTAATGATGGACTTGAGGACATTAAAAAGAACCTGAGGTTTATGGCTGTTTTTAGAGATGAACAGAGAAATGTGCTCTGTTTTGGCTGCTTTGACTGCCGTCTGGTAGTCAGAGAGGGAAGCACGAAGGATTTCCAGGGAGACATGGAGTTTATCCTTTTTCCACTTTCTCTCAGCACGCCTGCAAGCGCGTCTGAGAGCACGAGTACAGTCATTGAGCCACGGTTCTGATAGAACTTTGGTGCGTCTAAGCGTAAAAGGAGCAACAGAATCCAGTATTGGTGTGCATGTCAAGTCAAACATAGAGAGAAGCTCATCAGCATTAAAAGCACAGTCCACATCTAATTTACAGATCGGAGAAGCGTTAAAAACATCAGAGAACTGTGAGGCAGTCAAGGGGTTAATCGAACGCAGACGACGCGCAGGGGCACGTGACTCGACTCCTGCGGAAGGGATGGAGGTTGTAAACAGAACCGGTAAATGGTCTGAGATACGCGTTGCTGCACATATTTCATCCACAGATACAGACAGTCCAAACGATAATACTAAGTCCAAAGTGTGTCCTTTTTCGTGTGTTGGGCCAGCCACGGACTGAACGAGACCAAAAGAATCAAGGAGATTTAAAAAGTCCCTAACCAGAGGTTTGGACTCACAACACACATGGACATTGAAGTCTCCGGAGATCAAAACACGATCATAATTCACCATGATCCCGGACAGAAAGTCAGAAAAGTCATTTATGAAATCCTTATTGCGCTTTGGCGGACGATACACAACTGCGCAGAGTATAGGCGAGGCCGGGTTCAGTTCAAAGAGCTGCAACTCAAAGCTAGCATAGCTAGTGACATGGTGTAGCAATCGGCACTGGAGGCTAGCTCTAAACACCGAAGCTATGCCCCCGCCATGGCCGGTGGCACGGGGGGAGCTAAAGAATGTACAATCAGGAGGAAGAAGATCAAAGAATGATGTGTACTCGCCAGCGTGTGCCCAGGTCTCCGTCAGGAACATGAAATCCAGTTCACGGGAGGTAAAGAAGTCGTTCAGCAGGAACGTTTTGTTAGCTATCGACCTAGCATTTAGCAAAGCCAGACGAAGTTTTCGCTCCGGGCTTGCCGACGGTGTAGTTCGTCTCAGCTGTCGAAGATGTCCGTGTTGAACGCCGCGCGGGCCGGGAGCAGTCAGGCGGGCAGGAGTAGCTGCCAGTCGGGCAGGAGGAGCAGTCAGTCGGGCAGGAGGAGCTGCCAGCAGGTCCAGCAGAGGCCGCAGCTCCGGAAAGACAGGGCGAATCCACCGATCCCTCACATGACGTGCAGCGGGAGGGCCATGACATCCGAGGCGTGGATAGGTCCCGGAAGAAGCCGTCAGGTAAGCCTTAAGGTGGACCAGGACGCTTTCCCCGTCGTCTGAAGCGCTTTCGGCGAGGCAGGATGGAGGGCAACCTGCGCAGGTAGAAAGGTATGTCCAACAGTAGAGGGGGGGGGGGACGATTTTTGGTTGCCAGATGTGGTTTTGGGCAGCAGTATCAACTCCAGTGAGGGTCTGAGGTGGAGGAGGGCTTGGCGATCATAGACGAGCAGAGCAGAGACATTCTGACAAACATAAAACAAAAACAGGATAGCTATAGGTAGACAGCTGAGCGAGCGGCGAGCCGACACAGGCGCCATCTTGAAAGGGCAGCAGAGTGCTTGCTGTCCCTGCTCTAATCTGTAATGTGTGGAGAACACAGGTCAAGAGGTCCTCTGCCTTCCTGTGGGTGAGGGGTTTAGTTAATTTAAGTTGGGAATACAGATGGGTCTTTGTCCCAAGGTCTGGTAATGATTAGGAAAAGGCGGGCTTTCTAAGACCGCCTTTTCTCTCTAGATGCATGTTTCTACTCTTTGTGTCTTCAGAGTTTGCTTGGTAGTTCACATGTAAAGTATGAAATGCTCTGTGATCTCTCCGGCCGTATTATACTCTCAATAAATATCAGTGTTTGACTAAAGCCGCTCCTGCTTCCATCCTTTCCTGAGCCTTGGCTCTGCATTGCTGGCACAGAAGTTTTCTTCACAATCATCAATCATAAATGTGATTGATGATTGTTACCCCTGTAACCACCTACATATGTGTATGTTTGAGACTGAGCTGTTTTTTGTCATGTTTTGTCTTTTTGCTTTGTAATTATGTACTTGTCATGTATGTGCTACGTCATTATTGTGTTGTGAAAATCGAAAAAATCAATAAATATTTTATATTTTTTTAAAAACTCGGTGAAACTAAAGTCTGATTTAAGGGTTGTTTATATTTCACATCATTAATCAGAATCTGCAAAGTAACTAAAATAAATGTAGTGGAGTAAAAATACCAGGTTAACCTCTGAACTGTAGTGGAGTAGAATTACAAAGTAACAATAAATTGCATATTGTACATGCTGCTGTAATGCCGCTGCTGCAGATACACGCTTTACAACATCAGGAGGATACGTCCCCAGCTGACCCAGAAAGCGACGCAGGTTCTGGTCCAGGCTCTCGTCATCTCACGCCTAGACTATTGCAACTCCCTCCTGGCTGGTCTAGCTGCATGTGCCATCCGACCTCTGCAGCTCATCCAGAATGCAGCGGCTCGTCTGGTCTTCAACCTTCCTAAATTCTCCCACACCACGCCGCTCCTCCGCTCCCTTCACTGGCTCCCGGTAACTGCTAGAATCCACTTCAAGACAATGGTACTTGCGTACCATGCATGCGAATGGATCTGGCCCTTCCTACATCCAGGACATGGTTAAACCGTACACCCCAGCACGTGCACTCCGCTCTGCATCGGCCAAACGACTCGCTGCACCCTCACTGCGAGGGGGACCCAAGTTCCCATCAGCAAAAACACGTGGGTTTGCTATCCTGGCTTCAAAATGGTGGAATGAGCTCCCCATTGACATCAGGACAGCAGATAGCTTACACACCTTCCAGACTGAAAACTCATCTCTTTCGACTCCACTTCGAGCAATAGAACTATTAACAAAGCACTTATATACTAATAAAGGACTGGCTTACCTAAAGCCAGTTGAAGCACTTAAAATATTTTTGCTCTATGAAACCTGATGGACTTATACGATTCTGTTTTCTTCAAGTTTGTATTTTGTTGGTCGAACGCACTTATTGTAAGTCGCTTTGGATAAAAGCTTCAGCTAAATGCAATGTAATATAATGTAATGAAAACATTTCCCAACTTGGGATCAATAACCTGTTAAGCCCCATAGCCACCGCCGGCTGGGGCTTTTCACGACATTTTCACGAAACTGTGTCTCAGGGCTTCTTAACATTTAACAACCTATTAATGCGTCATACCCACTTAACGGGAAGAAACTCAGCTAACTGACAATATGAAGAATTTTTAGCGAAACGAAACACAAGGGTAATACCAAGCCTCTGAATTAGCACTGAGCGAAAAAATGCTAACGCACTTAGCACAGAACTCACGGTAGAGATATTGTATTACTTATCGGTCTGCACAAACAATATATCAAATTAAAGCTGAGATTCCACAGATTCCAGAGGTATAAGTATCATCACTGTGCGACCAAAACTCAGGGCAGCGAAGGAAAACCCAGACAACACACAACGTAGCTGTCAGGGTTGAGTGAAGCAGGCAGGTCCCAAACGCAGATTTAACAGAAAATACCTTTATTAAAAGGCTACAAGAAAACTACAAAGCTCTTCCCCGTGAACATAGTCAAAAAACGAACAAGGACTGACAGAAAAACCAGAACTTAAATGCACACAAGACTAATCACACAAACAAGACACAGGTAAGGAGAAAACACAGGGGCACCAGGTGAACACAATCAGGAAATCAGACGCAGGAGGGCAAACACAGAGACAGGAATCAACAGACAAGATAGGGGGTGAACACTTTTCAAAATAAAACAGGAAACCAGAGACAGACAAAACACAACACAGACAGACCGTGACATTACCCCCCCCCCCCCCCCCCCCCCCTTTAAAAAAAAAAAAAAAAAGTCCAAAACGTCCAACGGTGTGGGTGGAGGGGGACCGGAGGAGGGACTCGGACGGACATCCCGGGGCAAAGCAGAGATCAAGGAGGGGGTCTCGGGCGGACGGCCCGGGGGCAAGGCAGAGTTCGAGGAGGGGGTCTCGGGCGGACGGCCCGGGGACAAGGCAGAGTTAAAAAAGGGGCAAAGGCCACAGCGGCTGGAAGAGTCAGGGGGCCGGGCATGAGGGCGAAGGCAGCGGCTGTAAGAGTCAGGGGGCCGGGCTCGAGGGCGAAGGCCGCGGCTAGGGAACTCAGGAGGCCGGGCACAAGGTCGGGCAAGAAGGCGGCAACGGGACAGACCCGAAGGGCGGGCAGGAAGGCGGCGACGGGACAGCTCCGGAGGACGACGTACGCCGCAATGGGACCCCACCGGAGCACTGGGATCGAGAGCAGGAGCTGGTGGGACCCCTGGCGGGACCGGCGTAGACGGGAGGGCTACACCAACGGCTGGTGTCGGCAGGACCCTCTGCGTAGCACGTGTCAGCGGGACCCCCAACAGGACAGGATCTGGTGTTGGCAGGAAATCCAGCGGAGCATGTGTCGGCGGAACCCCCAACTGGACAGGACATGGAGTTGGCAGGACCCTCAGCGGAACCCCCAACGTCACAGGACATGGAGTTGGCAGGACCCTCAGCGGAACAGGTGTCGGCTGGACCTCCAACGGCACAGGACATAGGGTTGGCAGGAACCCCGGCAGAACAGTAGTCGGCGGGGCCTCCAACGGCACAGGACATTGGGTTGACAGGACCCCCGGCAGGACAGTAGTCGGCGGGGCCTCCAACGGCACAGGATATAGGGTTGGCAGGACCCCCAGCAGAAGAGTAGTCAGCGGGACCTTTAACGGCACAGGACATAGGGTTGGCAGGACCCCTGGCAGAAGAGTAGTCGACGGGACCTCCAACGGGACAGGACATGGAGTTGGCAGGACCCCCAGCAGAACCTCCAACGGCACAGGACATTGGGTAGGGACTTGAGAGGGAACTCGAGAGGGGACTCGAGAGGGAACTCGAGAGGGGACCTGAGAGGGAACTCGAGAGGAGACTTGAGAGGTGACTTGAGGCGCGCTGTGGCTGCCGGCCCGGCGCGCTGTGAAGGGTGGGGCGCTGTGAAGGGCGGGGCTCACACACGACAATGCAAACATGTTGGTGTTCCTTGCTCGAAATCTTTGAAATACAGTTTTGGATATGGCCTGTTGTGGCATCTGACAGTGGACTGTACACTGGACTGTTGTTTTAAGTTTTTTTTGCTTGTGAGACAATGTGTGCTCATATTTATTTATTTATATAGAGAGAGAGAGAGGGAGCGAGAGCGTGAGAGCTCTGTTTTCCAGCCTGAGTCTATTTAATTCATTGTTTTGGTTGTGTGTGATTTAATTAATTTTTTTATAATTTCATTTATTTGTTGTATTTATTATATATAATTTATATATTTTAATAATCATTATGTCAGAGGTCCAAAATGGTCTTACAACGGTGCCGACAATATTATCGTTTATCGCAATAATTTCCGGGAAAATGTATTGTCCAACAAAATGTATTATCGTGACAGGCCTAGTTGCAATTCATGCAATACACTAAAAGTAATGACAATAAAGCTACCCTGGAACCTGAGTAACTTGAATAACTCCAAGCTGGTTTCTTTAAGCTTGTTGTGTTTCTGAAGCGGTAAACTTATCGTCGTGTTTCCTTGGCTGGAGAAGGAGGTCCTTTCTGAGGGGCTGGGGGAAGACCAGGGAAGGGAGGAGGTGCTTCCTGTGAGGCTGTGGGAGGACCAGGGGTTGTTTGTTGTGACCTCTGTCATGCCAACAAACATCCAGCAGGGGGTACACTTTCCCCTGGACCTCAAGTCTGAAGCTGTAGATGAAACCAAGCTCGTCAGGACTGTCACTGTTATAGAAAGTCAGAACCCTTCCCTCGTAGTCGAGAAAGAAGCCCAGCCGGCGGGGCGGGGATGAGAGCGGGAGGACCACCCTGGGTGAAGTGAAGGCTTCATACACCCCATCCTTCAGCCCGATCAGCCACACCCCACTCTCTGGACTCTTCCCCAGCTTGGCTTTACGATTGGCCGTTCCTTTGATCAAACCAAGGCGCCATTTAGGTTTTTTAGCAACCTCCACCTGGACAAAATAGAAGCAGCATAAAAACTTCAGAAAAAACCTACAGGAGTGTATGGAAAGTCATGTGACCCTACAAGAGCCAGTTAATTTTACTGTATGAAAGTAACACATTTCTACAGTATTTGCTTAGTTACCTTTTTGGATTTCTGCACTGATTATATTGCAACCCCAGAAAGAGTGTAGTATTTCTCTTTTTAATTGCCACTACAGTTAGTGTGAGTTCAGCCAAAGTAGTCTATTCTCAGATCTCTATAATGTTGACAGTATTTCCTGTAAGTAACAGTGTTTACAGTATGCTTCTGGGCAGCTGGGCCTTGAGTTTAGCCCAATTTAATGTCATTGTACTAATGTGTATTGTATTACACATTGGAACAAATGATGTTGTGAAACAAGAGTCAGAAGTGCTGAAAGAAGACTTTAAATGTTTGTTGGAAACTGTCAGCTCTCTAAATGCGGAGGTGTTCATCAGTGGCCCTCTACCGCCAGTCAGAAGAGGAGTGGAGAGATTCAGCAGATTGTTTGCACTGAACACCTGGCTTTCAACTGTCTGTACTGACCATTCTGTCCATTTTATTGACAATTTTAACTTTTTCTGGGATCGCAGACATCTTTTCAAGGCAAATGGAGTTTGCTTGAACAAGTCAGGAGTGAAATTGTTTATCTCTAACATTTTCAACTGCCTGCGTCATCAATCTGTTCCCTCTGCCAAGGACAAGCAACAAGAGGAATCAAAACAGGAGAAAGACACAACACATCGCGCAGAAAACCCTGAAGAATTATCACTGCACCCGCCTGAGGAATGTTCTGATTATGGGAGACCTATGACACACATGGAGGACTCTCCGCTGCCCGTCACCCCCCCCCCTGACAACGCCTTTGAACACATGAAGGCGATACAGAGGGTTGGCACCGATTCCTTCCTGGATCTCAATAACCAAACAAAGGCGATACGCAGGGCTGGCAGCATGTCCTTTACCCCCGCTCCTCAACGACGCCCACCAAAATCACCGCGGAGACGGGCACCATCTCCCCCGTCTGCATCACGGAGCCTACGTCAACCACCTCCCCCCCCTGGCAGCATGTCTTCTACCCCCGCACCATCTCCCACGTCTCCATCACCGTGCCTACGTCAACCACCTCCCGTTCCTTCTAGAAAGCATCTGCAGTCTCCGAAGCCTGATAAGGATGTGTGTGTACAAAATGCTTACTGATGTGTGCTGGGTCCAGGCTCAAGGGCATATGGCACTCTCAACTCTTTCCAGGACATGCCAGGGCCCTGCCTGCCTATAGCTTTGCCGATATCTGTGTTGATAGGTAATAGATTAAGAGCGGTGAATCATCTTAGATACAGGAAGCGCTCAAACGTTTGTGTGAGTTTATCACATTTAGCTGTGATTCCATGTCAGCCACAGCTTGTTACAAAAAACATGACTGATAGTGTGTTTAACAAACTTAAACTAGCTTTATTAAATGTCAGGTCTTTGGCAGGAAAAACATTTTTAATCAATGATTTTATCACTGAGCACAATCTCGATTTTATGTTTTTAACAGAAACTTGGATTGAACAAAATAACAGTGCAGCTGTTCTTATCGAATCAACCCCTCCCAACTTTAGTTTTATGAGTCAGGAAAGAATGCATAAGAAAGGGGGTGGAGTTGCTATTCTGTTCAATGATTCCCTTCAATGCAGGAAGACATCTTATGGGAACTTTGCTTCTTTTGAATATGTGGCCCTTCAGCTGAAATGCTCCTCTCGAGCTCTGTTCCTAAATATCTATAGACCACCCAAATACTGTGCAAGCTTTTATGATGACTTTACTGAACTGCTGTCTATAGTGTGTATTGACTTTGACCGTTTAGTCATTGTTGGTGATTTTAACATCCATGTTGACAACCCTCAGGACAGAGGGGCAAAAGAACTGTTTTGTATTCTTGATAGCCATGGACTGACTCAGCATGTGACGGAGCCCACGCACAATAAGGGGCACACTCTGGACTTAATTATCTCAAAGGGTTTGAATATCTCTAAGGTTGTGGTGACTGATGTTGCGCTCTCTGATCATTCCTGTGTTTTCTTTGAGAGCTCTATTTCTGTTCACAAAAATGTTCAAAAAGAGGTAACCACAAAGCGATATTTAACTGAAAATACTAGGGAAATGTTTACTCAGAATTTTTCTTCCACACTTGCCCCTGCTAACATCTCAGTAAATGAGCTAGTAGATCATTTTAATTCAAAAATTAAAAATATTATAGATGCCATTGCTCCAACTAAGGTAAAGGAAGTGACTGGGAAGAAAATAGAGAGTGAGAGCAGAAAAAAAAGAGTGTCGAAAAGCTGAACGCAGGTGGCGAAAAACAAATCTCCAGGTTCACTTTGAAATCTATAAAGAGAGACTTGGCCTTTATAATTTGGAATTGAAAAACGCACGACAATCGTTCTTCTCTGACATCATTACCAAAAACAAAAACAACGCACGTGCCTTGTTTGCTACCGTCGACAGACTAACTAACCCCCCAGTGTCAGTAGCCTCTGAATTTCTATCCACCAGGGCGTGCAATCATTTTGCCTCCTTCTTCACAGACAAAATTCAGAAAACAAGACAAGCAGTCAGTGCCTCTGCATCAGGAACAGCAAATGTGTTGTCTCTGTGTCCACTTAACATCAATTCAAACACCATGACACAATTCCATCAGATTAATGATAAAAACCTAGAGGACATTATTCAACTTCTGAAATCCTCCTCCTGCTGCCTTGATATTATTCCAACGGGATTTTTTAAAGATGTTTTGCCTTGCATGGCCTCAGATCTACTTCATATAGTAAACAAATCTCTTCACTCAGGTATTTTTCCACAGGCCCTGAAAACTGCAGTCATTAAACCACTCTTAAAAAAGAATAATCTAGATGCTTCAGTAATGAACAATTACAGGCCCATATCAAACCTGCCATTTCTAGGTAAAATCATTGAAAAAGTTGTTTTTCAACAGCTGAGTAATTTTTTGCATTTAAATGACTGTTTCGATGTGTTCCAGTCAGGCTTTCGTCCAAACCACAGTACTGAGACTGCTCTTGTAAAGGTCTTTAATGACATCCACTTAAACACAGACAGTGGCAGAACTTCAGTGTTAGTATTATTAGATCTCAGTGCTGCGTTTGACACTGTTGACCACAGCATATTACTAGACCGACTGGAAAACTGGGTGGGACTTTCGGAAACCGTCCTAAATTGGTTTGAATCCTACTTAAAGGACAGAAACAACTTTGTTTCTATTGGTAAATACACATCTGAGTTGACAAATATGACATGTGGGGTTCCTCAAGGCTCCATCTTGGGGCCTCTTCTCTTTAACATCTACATGCTACCACTGGCTCAGATAATGAAAAACAACAAAATAAGTTACCATAGCTATGCAGATGACACACAAATTTACGTAACAGTTTCAACAGGAGACTATGCTCCAATTCAAACACTGAGTAAGTGCATTGAACAAATCAATGACTGGATGGGTCAGAACTTTCTCCAATTAAACAAAGATAAAACTGAGGTAATGGTTTTTGGAGCCAAGGCAGAACGTATAAAAGTTAGCGCTGAGCTTCAGTCTGCAATGTTCAAAACAACAGATAAAGCCAGAAATCTAGGTGTAGTAATGGACTCTGACCTGAGTTTCAACAGCCACATTAAAACAGTTACTAAATCAGCCTACTATCACCTAAAGAACATATCTAGGATTAAAAGACTAATGTCACAGCAGGATTTGGAAAAACTTGTCCATGCTTTTATCTTCAGTAGACTCGACTACTGCAATGGTGTCTTCACAGGTCTCACTAAAAAATCTATTCGGAAGCTGCAGCTGATTCAGAACGCTGCTGCTCGAGTCCTCACTAACACTAAGAAAGTGGATCACATCACTCCTGTTCTGAAGTCTTTACACTGGCTTCCTGTGTGTCAAAGAATAGATTTCAAAATACTGCTGCTGGTTTATAAAGCTTTGAATGGTTTAGGCCCAAAATACATTTCTGATCTACTGCTAAATTATGAACCATCCAGATCTCTCAGGTCTTCAGGGACTGGTCAGCTTTCTGTCCCCAGAGTCAGAACTAAACATGGTAAAGCAGCATTCAGTTATTATGCTCCAAATATCTGGAACAAACTCCCAGAAACCTGCAGGTCCGCTGCAACTCTGACTACTTTTAAATCCAGGCTGAAGACTTTTCTTTTTGTCGCTGCTTTTAATTTAATTATTCATATCTTAGACTGCACTGTAACTTTTATCCATGTATTTTTTCTTTTAATGTTTATCCATGTATTTCTTCTTTTAATGTTTATTTTATTAGCTTTTCTTTTTAATGACTGATTTTAAATGCCATGTTCTTAATGTCTTTCATTTGTTGTAAAGCACTTTGAATTGCCTTGTGTTGAAAAGTGCTCTATAAATAAACTTGCCTTGCCTTGCCTTGCCTTACAGTCTGATACAATGTTTGTTTCTCATGGAAATATCTTTATAATATATTCAAAGTATTGTATTACAGATAACAACAGACTTTACCATAATCTATCATCCCTTTCTGAGGCAGAAAGCTTCACTTTTAAAAACAATAAAGAGGAAACACTATATACAATATTTTAAAGGTCTATTATACTATTTTTAGGCATATGTTATAGGTCTCAAATATACAAAAAAACATATTTTTTGCTGAAAATACCAAACAGATCACCCATTTTAGCCATGCCTCATACCCCTCTATTTCAGCCCTGTTAGAGAAGTGCTGATTCTGGGTCCGTAGCTTTAAAAAAAAAAAAGTGGGGTAGCTTCCGGCTGCTCATGAAGGAGGATTCTACCCAGATACTCAGACACTTTGTGAATCTCCTTACACACCGGGGACACATATTTATGTATAAAAGACATACAAAAGTGCATTTTGCCTGATCAGAGACCTTTAAAGGCCCTGACACACCAAGCTGACACCAAAGAACACGTACCGACGGACCCGACTGTTGTGTCGCCTCACGTCTCCTGAGTCTTGGCCAAACAGTCGCACTGGAACACACCGCAAAGACTTCAGCCGACGGCGGTAGTGTGTATTCGTCATTCAAAAGAGGCAAGTTTCCGAGACTGGAACGAACATGGCTAGAAACGCAGTTTTTCGCAAACTGCAGTCCGTTTCTGCCTCGTGCACACGGATTGAGGCTCGGTGCGCCCTCCGGAATGGGCGAGGACGTCGCTCGACAATCCCGCATCGTTTCGGCACTGGGATTTACCCCTGGGGTGCTGGCCACTACACGCAGCAGCCCCTTCCCTGGTAGAGGCACGCCGCCTGGCAGAGACTCCGGGGCCGACGACATCGAATAACGGCTACCGGCTTACAGCTAGCGGCCGTCAACACCAGCTAACAGCTAACCACGACAGCTAACGGCTAGCAGCTACTGACGGCTAACAGCTAACAATGACGGCTAACTGCCAACGACGACTGACAACTAACGGCTAGCAGCTAACGGCTGGCTGCTTCCATATGTTAACATCTGACTGTTAACCAAGCCTGGTTGACCTCGTGTGTTGACCGTGCACAGGACGACCCTTTTGAGCTTTTTCCGGTGCCTGAGAGGAGGTTCGATCAGACGGTCGACCTCGTGTGGACACTCGCTTTTTCACCACCTCGACAGCGCTTTCATCGGCGCCTGGGTGCCACACTACTGGACCCTGCCTGGTCTCTCCTCTAACCGTGGCTCATGGTTTGCCTCGACGGCGGCTTCGGACGTCGCCCACGCTGTCATCGGCGCCTGGGTGGCGCACTTCTGGACTCCGTCTCGCCTCTTCCCTGTCCACGGCTCCTTCCTCCCGGGGATACCGCTCCTTCCTCCTGAGGACTTCGTGCCCGCCGCCGCTGCACGCTCGCCTGCGGCCGGGCTGCGCTCCTTCCTGCTGGGGACCACCGGGATATTCACGCCCGTCCCCACGTTGCAGCACAGCGACCCAGCTTTCTACGCCTGGCGGATATTGTCTTCATCCGCCACAATGCCTACAACGGCCCTCTGCGGCCCCCTTTCGACGGCCCGTTCCATGGCCCGCCCCCCGGTGGGGATGCCCTCGAAAAAAGAGGGGGTTTTGTTTTCTGACACTTTGTGAGTTCCCTGACACACCAGGGACACATATTTATGTATAAAAGACATCAAAAAGTGCATTTTGCATAATAGGTCCCCTTTAAGTACTGTACTGCTCCACTCCATAGAATGTATATATAAATGGACGTAGTGTCCATTTTAATTGTCTGGTATTTGTAACAACATTCCCTAAAAGGCACAATCACCACGAACGCGGCTAAAGGGTCAAGTACAGTAACTACAACTAGCTAACGTGGTAGCCTAGCAGAGTGGACAAGTTGCTGTTAGCTAACAGTGAGGCACGTACCTGTCCATCAAAGTGACCACGCCCTAATATATGCAAACACTTTAAGACCTAATATAAATAAAAGGGTTGCGTTATAAAACAATTCACTCAACAATTAATAATCATTAAGGTGGAATCCAACTATATCCCGAATAATTTGTATTGCATCCAGGGGTAGAAACATGTTTATTACTGCTGTAAAGTTGGGCATTTTAACATGGGGGTCTATGGAAATTCATCCTTTCTGCAGTCATCGCCTATCGGCCAATAGATGAACTGTAGTTTATGGCACTTCCTTATTGGCGTCCCACGGATCTGCCCCAGAGTTTGCCGCTTGCTCCACTCCCATTCAGGCAAATAGTGTTTCGCTAAGCTGAACAGCCAATAGGAGTGATTTATTTTGCCGACAGCCTCCGCTGCCAATTCAACAAGGTGAATCGGCAGTGGAGGGTGTCGGCACGGCCGAAAATACACGACGGTGCGGGACACACCACTCTCAGTAGGGCGACATCGACGGCCAGACATCTATCGACGGCCGAAATCGGCTTGGTGTGTCAGGGCCTTTAGACATATAATAGAATATGAATATGTATCATGACCTGTGTATCATGACCTCACAAAGCCAAAATATACAAAGAGTATTTTTAATGTAGTGAAGAACAGTAGTGTGTGAATGAATCATGTGCCTCTGCAGCAGGGTTTACCTCCCAGTAGTGTTTCCCTGAGGAGAAGCCTGGGTTGGCGAGGACACAGTAACTGTAACTGAACCTCTCCGGATTATCAGGAAGCCTCCGCAGCAGAGCCCCACAGCTCACCGCTGTGTCCCCATGGAGCTCCAACATGGGGTGAGCAGTCTGAGGATCCAGCCTCAACAGCTCCGGAGCTGGCAGGAGGAGGAGGAGGATATTACCAGTTAGAGAAGTAAAGGTAGACACACACAAACAGAGATAAAGTAATATGGTTATATAGTAATATGAACCTGGCTGGACTTTTCTCTGCAGTCTCTTCCACACGGTGAGTTTAATGTCATTGTGGTTAAAATCTGTTTTAAAGTTCAGAGAGCTGAAGACCCTCTCCTTCTTGTTCTGGAGCTCCTGTATTTCTCTGAACCTGAGGAGGAAAGGAGGAGGCAGAACAAGACGAGGACACAGTAAGGAGGAGAAGGCAGGACAGAGAAGAAGTTTAATATTTATTACTGAAAGTTAAATAGCTCTACATGTTCATTGAAAAGATATTGCTTGTTTGTTTGGTTGTTACCTCGGAGCAATGGATCCATATTTCTGTAAACACAAATAGAAGAATAAATTATTATTATTATAAGAGATGTTTCTATCAATAATCAGGACTTTTCATTATAAATACATCATTCTTTAGTTTATATGGGCATGACCATCCTGGTCAATGATATTAATTTGATTGAGTCTTGGAATAATCAAAGGACCATGATGAGGTCCAGGTGTCATTACATAGGGACTGATCAGAGACTCTCACAGCCCGTCCACAGCATACAGCGGCGTGCGTTGTCGCTTGCCAGCGGGCATGTCTGAAGCTAGACCAACAACCAATCACCTGAATCTCCCGCCCCGAACACACAAGCAGCGGTTTGATTGGCTAGAGCTTGTACTGACATATGATTCGATTGGCTGACGCTTCCGTTGAAGCTTCAAAAGTTGAACATTGCTCAACTTTTGCAGCGAGCCTCTTTCACACACATCATCATACCTTCTTTAACGTCATTCCTTCCTTCATTTACTATCATACATAAATAACTATTCTCTCTCACACACAAAAACCAAATCTCTTAAATGCACCATCATACTCTCGTGCACACACAACTATCGTCTTTGACAAACAACTATAATCTAATAGAACATTATAATAGTGTATGTGAAAGAGGATAGTAGTATGTGTGTAATCGGTTAAGAATGTATGTAAAACAGAATAATAAGCTATGTAAGAGGGAATAGTATTTCATGTTAATAACAATAGTCATTGTATGTCATATGTAAAACAGTAGCAGTGAATGAAAGGCCGAATAATAGCTTATATAAGAGGTAATAATAGTTCATGTGAATGACTATATAGGTATGTGTATAAAACAGAATGATAGGGTGTGTGCATAAGAACAGTTATGTGTGTGAGAGACTATGATTGAAAAGGAAGTGAGTTTGATTGAAAAGGAAGTTTGACTAAATTCTCAGTTCCTGATTGGCTCTACGTTTTTTGTTTGACGGACACCGCCCACAATGGCAGTAGACTACTACTAATTTTGCAACCTGAAGTAAAAGGATCAAGTCCGTCAGAAAGCAATGACTGTAAGTGTAAGCCTGACACTTACACTGGCTGTAAGGATTAGTAACATGTATTGTGTTTATGTGATGACAATTGCAGATGTTTAAACTGCGTTAAAATGCGTTAGCATTCACGCTAGCATACACGCTAGGCTAGCTTTAGCCATACTAGCCTGTATTGTTTACATGCTTATTGCACAGCTAGCATTAGCTATATTTACCTTGTTTACACTTAGCAGTCCTATGTGTTAATCTGTGTATGTTACACTTGCATGTATGAGATCCTTAAGTGCCTTGTATCTTCTTTTTTTATAGTTTCACTCCGTTTGAATGTCAGTAGACTGCAAATAATTAAATAAAGGTGCATGGCTGCTCATTCCCTGGCTCTCAAAAGACTTTGGCTGGCTGTTTAATCTATGTTCACACTGAGACAGTACAACACAGAGAGAACAGTACACCTGTTGTGTAAGTACATACAAGCAGGTCACACAGTATGATCACAAATAGATATTTTTTAGATCAAATATGATCTATTCTTATGTAACAAGACATGAAACTATAAGTGTTAATTAAGTCTAAAAAGTAGGTACTACTGTCTTATTGGACCCATATTGAGCAGAGCATATTAAGACCAAAACTCATGTTCAACAACTTCCTTACTTGCAATAAATAAGCACTAATTAGAGGGTTATTGAGGAAAAACTCTCAACTAATGGCCATACTTGTAGAATAAGGCATTAATAAGTGTTTTATAATGACTAATAAAGGGCCAATATACTGCTCATATGCATGTTAATTATCAACTAGTTGATGGTGAATTGGTGTACCTTAATATAAAGTGTTACCAAAAGTTCTTATTGCAGCTCAAATGTAGCTAGCAGTGCTCTGAGCAGCTTCAGGCTTAGTTTTCAAGGCTGTAAACCAGTCAAGGAATGAATATTTAAACTGGCTTCCTGTTGGATCAACCTGACTTCCTTTTAAAGTATACTCGCTCACAACCAGTACAATGTCCTCTCACATAAACAGTCATAAGCTCTCAAAAACACAAGGGTTGCAGTCGAAACCACCTTTGTTGTATGTAGTCCAACAATCAGCTCCTATCGTCTAACCCAGGGGTCTGCAACCTTTTTCACCAAAAGAGCCATTTTGCCCCCTTTCCCACCAATTGTTTTTGTCTGGAGCCGCAAAACGTATTTGATAGCTTGATAGCTTATAAAGTTGTATTGTTACATCATAGACAAAAACTACAGTTTTTTTGCATTTATTATTTATTACATTATAGAAAATGGTGTACCTCTAATAATAAACAAATAACTCTTATAAGGAGAACACAAAAAAATACACAGGCCAACTTTAAAATGAATCAACACAGCACTAGGGGAGTCCTCTGCACATTTGAAGAAAATGAATATAATTAAAATGGGCCCACTTTGAAATAAATAAAACGAGTTAACTGAATGAATTATGACTGAATATCGTCAGCTGTCTTCCTCTCCCGTGTTTTTCCTCCAATACGTAAAGGCTGCAGCACCTTTGAGAACTTCTCTCCACATATCAAACATACCGGTAAGCCAGCATCATTTACTGTGAAAGCCTATAACTCTAACCACGCATAATTAAACCCTCTGTGTTCCTCAGATTCTTTTCTTTGATTTATCCATAGTTCGCTCATCGAGCCGGGGGTCAGGTTATTCGCCTGCAAGGAAAGGCGCTGGTGCGGGACCGTAGCAGGATATGACGCATATTTTAGTTGACCTATTTAAAACCGTTTTTTAAAAAAATATATGTGTCACAGTATCACCTCAAAATACAAGATACGAAACATTTTCAACCGTGCAACAAAATATAAATAGTCCGACAAATATTTTTATTTTATTTCCTTATTTTTGTCTAAGCTCAAGGTAGCCAGAACAGAGGGCTTAAAGAGCCGCATGCGGTTTCCAACGGGTCCATCTGCGTCGCGTTACGGCTGCGCCACTCTAGTCAATGGGTGCTATTCCACCACACGCGGCGCGTTACGGCTCAGAAGCGTCCCAGAAACGTCTCGGCGCAGGGCTCCTCTAAAATTAGGATGAATCCTATTTTTGACGTGACGCAGCTGTAAGGTAACACACACACACACACACACACACACACACTACTACTATACCCTCATACATACTACAATTCCTCTCTCACACACACTACTATACCCTCATACATACTACAATTCCTCTCTCACACACACTACTATACCCTCATACATACTACAATTCCTCTCTCACACACACTACTATACCCTCATACATACTACAATTCCTCTCACACACACTACTATACCCTCATACATACTACAATTCCTCTCTCACACACACTACTATACCCTCATACATACTACAATTCCTCTCTCACACACACTACTATACCCTCATACATACTACAATTCCTCTCTCACACACACTATCATTCTCTCTCACACACACTACTATACCCTCATACATACTACAATTCCTCTCTCACACACACTACTATACCCTCATACATACTACAATTCCTCTCACATACACTATCATTCTCTCTCACACACACTACTATACCCTCATACATACAACGCACTCACACACACCTGAAACGCTCTCACACACATATGAAACGCTCACATGTGAAACGCACACACACACATGAAATGCTCTCATATACACATATTGTGAGAGGGATTTCAGTTGAAAAGGAAGTCGTTTTAAAAAAACAGCGAAGAAGCGCAAATTTGTTCCATCATGTCTGCTCAGCAGCCTGCACAAATCTTAACTGAGAAAGCAGTGTAATATCTATTAGAACGCTATCGAATGTGGCCACAACTGGGCCGCAACCGCCTGTTGGAACTGCAAGTGGGAACATCCTGGACGATATCGTCCCTCTTCCCGTCCCACGGTGGGCAACGTCCCACTACAGCTCCCCTTACCCCTCGATTCCACCAGGTCCGTCTGCGACGCGTTACGGCTGCGCCGCGGTTTTGGTCCGGCCTCCTCCGGCGTCATAAACTACCGGCCGCGTTTCAGAAGCAGAGTGTCTTGCCTGCCGGCTCGCAGTTTTTGTTGATTTGGGCATATTTCCTGGACAGGCTACTTTGTACAGACAAAGTTAATAATAATTGTAATATTCCAGTTATAAACGACATGAATCAAAGATGTGTTGCTGTATTTTAGTGGTAAAAAAATGCATTCATCATCATAATTATTCTATATAATTTACACAGTGCCTGTAAACCGGAGGAGAACGCTGGCATTTCTCCTCCTACTTGAAAGACTACGGAGGGATAGGGTCTGCAAATTAGTTTATTTGGGGGATGGGCCGGATGCTGTCACCGGTCCAGTTCCTGCCTGACACCTCTGCAACGCCTCGTGTCGCATCGAAAAATAGACTTGAATCCTATTTCGAGCGGCAAGATGCTTCTGGGACGCTTCTGAGCCGTAACGCGGCACGTGTGGTGGAATAAATATATATATAATATAATTTTGACGAACGCCGCGGCGCAGCCGTAACGCGACGCAGACGGACCCGGTGGAATCTAGGGGTTAGGGGAGACTGTGCACCCCGCTGAGGCCAGGATATTATTTAACAACGCTGCTGCCTTAGTTACGGCCCGTCCACACAGCGGCGTGCGTTGACGCTTACCGGCGGGCGTGTCTGAAACTCGACCAACAACCAATCACATGAATCTCCCGCCCCAGACACACAAGCACGCGGTTTGATTGGCTAGAGCTTGTACTGGCATATGATTCGATTGGCTGACGCCTCCATCGAGGCGTCAAAAGTTTAACAGTGCTCAACCTTTGAAGCGAGCAACTTCAGCAACACTCGACGTCGCTTCCCAAAATGCAGTTCGGCTAAAAGTGACGTCACCCCTTCAACGCACGCCGCTGTGTGGACGGGCCGTTAAGCTTTGTGCAAGATGCGTGCAAGCTGCTGAGCAAACGGACAAAATATTGTTTTCGCTTTTTTTAAATTTTCGCTTTTTTTAAAAAACGTCTTCTGTTTCAACTGAATTATTATTATTGTTCATATAGAAACCACTGCTTTCTGCTCACTGGTGAGTTAGCCTATGAATGAGTGTTAAGCACATCAGGCTGGCAGCTGTATGGACATTGCTCTATGGTAGTTGTTATTTGCACATTGTTAATCAGGCAATGCATCCTTAAAGGAGACCTATCATGCTATATTTAAATGATATAGTGTATGACCATACCTATATAAGGTATATTTATACATTTTATTTTTCAAAATACCAAACAGATCATTTTTTAGCCATGCCTCGTTTTGCTCATTTTCGCTCTATTCCAAACCTGCCTATGAAAGTTCTGAGCAGCAGCTGACCACGCCCCCTGCAAGCAGCTGACCACGCCCCCCTGCAAGCAGCTGACCACGCCCCCCTGCAGACGAGGGGGGCATGAGCCGGCGAGAGTCACGTTACCATGCTTGCTGTGATTACGAGTGTGGAAAAAACATGTCATCTCAGAGCAATGCATGTGTTCAAGCATATTATCAATTTGATCCAGAAACTGAAGCAGCGAAGGTTTTGGTGGAGGTGCAAACATCTCGGTTGCAGCAGGACGTTTCTGAATGGTTAGTTGACAAGCTGTTGTCCCTATTTAGTTTTACTCTCTTTGTTACGATGCTTGCTACTTATTCCGTTCATATTTTGGCTAATTAGCAAGAATGCAATGTGTACAGTTTGTAACGCAAAAACAGCGATACATATATATATATATTTATAAAGGGAGACATTCATATTTTCAGCATATATACAATGGCCTCATTGCGTTTAATAGTTTACAGTCCTTTTCTTCCAACATCATGCAACAACCGTTGGAAAGTTCAATAACTTAGGGTGATAAAAAGTATAACTCCAACACCTCAGTTGTCAGCAATGTGTGTAGTTTCATGTGTTTTTAAGCTCAGTTATTGACTTCTTTCTAAAGGGGTACATGTGCAAATTGCGCCACGATGCCTTCTGAACCGGAGCCTGTGCTGCATGGAGATACCACAGGTAACATTAGCTTCACTAAGTTCTCTGTTTAGAGAATACATTTTTCACATGTCTTCAATATATGTTTATCACACTAGGTGTCAAGAGGGATGCAGGAACTTGAGGACTCTGTAACCTGTATGGTGGACCATCCTGGATTGGAGCCTGTGTGCCTAAATGTGTTCTCCCTGCAGAATGCATTGAATATTTACGGAGATGAACATGGTGGACTACAGTTGAGGCAAATAGAGCAGTGAGTGGTTTGTTTTGACTGAAATTGTAAAACGAATGCTAATATTGTTCATGGAAATAAACACTGGTGTATATGGCTTTATGCAATCTTTCATTCTGTCATTGTACATGTACTATTATATACTACACAGCAATGGCATAACACACCCATGTGTACGACAAAAAAAGTCCACACATAACCTTATGCTTTTGAAATCAGAATATTCTTTACCCATCCAAACATGAATAATCACGACACATTTGATATCAACTCGGAACTTTATTGTCAAAATCAACGGTTCTTTGAACCCATAAAAAAAAACTAAATGTACTTGTATTTTGTATAAATGACACTAAATATTTTTTTTATGATTTCAGGCGTCACAGGTATCTAGCCTACAGAAGCTTTGTGAGCTGGTGCTGGGGCTTCCTTGGACGCAGGATCAGAGTGGTGATTCCGGCCTGCGTTGTCCTCGGGATTCGCAGGGAGTTTCCTGATCCGTGAAATGTCTATGTTGGGTTCAGACAGCAGCCAAATTAAACCTTGTAGCATACCCAGCGATGACCTCCTCCCTGTTAGGTCGCTCATATTGGGAACACAGGTCCTCTGGGATGGGTATCTTCAGAAGCTCCTGTGTGAATGGTGCAGGGTCCACAAAGACTTGGTCGAAGATGAGGTCCATCAAGTTGGCCACGTAGCCTGTGCAATGTTAACAAAAGCACAAAAAAAAAAAAGTGGTTTAGATTAGAATATGCATGTAAAAAACTGAAAGTTCTTTCTAATTTTTTTATTTTATATATTTGTAAATAGTTGTATAATAAATATTTTAAACACTTACGGAATGTGGGGTCAGTCTTTACTGGTTTTGCTCTGCATTCTCCCTTCCTGGCCTTTGGGAACTGCAGTTTATACAGAGGGTTTCCAGTGGATGTAGTGGTTTGTGCACGCTCAGCGTTTTCATTGTAGTGCAGGGCTGCCAGGTACAGTCTTTCGTTTCCGCCATGAGAAAAAAAAAATGTAAATAATAGCAAAGGATGTACAAATTGTCACTAATTAGGAAGTAACTATGGTTTATTTTACCTGCACAACATTCCAGGAAATGGAAACACAACATTCTTTGGAGCAAAGCACAGAATGACGGCATGGAATGACTCCAAAGATGAAGTCTGGTGGTGGGGGCTGAGTTTGGCTACAGCTTGTGAAAGGCCGGCGTTCCTAAGAATTTGAAAATCAAAGTCATATTTTCTATTCCAGTTTCTTGTAAACTGACAATGGGGGAACAGCTGCTGCACTGATATGAACGTACCGATCCTTCTGGTTTGTACATCACACACACGCTTGCACACAGGACATGATTCAAAAAGCTCCATGAGGCAGGTCTCATACACGATGTATGTGTTGATCGTCTGGGGGGGGTTTTGTTCTTGACCACTAAAACAAAAAAATAGAAGTTACGATCCATCACACAGATTGTTGCTTTAGAGATCTTTGGTGTTTCCCTATTATCAATGTTTGAATTATATACAGCAAAAAATACAATACATAGACAAACTCACACATAGTGATATTTCAGTAACTTATGACATGGCTGTTGTTTCTGTCGCATTTGTTATGTATTCTGCTGGATCATAAGTTGCATCCTGGCCTTCGGAAATCACCAAAGAAGAACTTCCCTCAAATGGATCTTCGTATTCCTCTTCAAGGTCTACTTTGGTGGTCTCTTTATGGGGGTGGATGTTGAAAAGGGCACTGGCACTTCCAACGGAAGTGTTTCGACACCAACGCTTCTGCAGGGAATTTTAGCCTGGACAGCTGTAACATAATTGTATTTGACATTAAAAACAAAACAAAAGATAAAACAAAAATATTTTTACAACAATTAGAAGCACACAAATTAAAGGCTACAACATCAGAATGTCAAGATGTATCCAAAGAACATTTGAAAAACGTGCTTCTAACCTCTACTTCGATGTGAACCAAGAGTCCTCGAGGATAGCTGTGTACGAACAGTACGGTACTTGGGTGGGTCAGTCTGACATGCAGAATCTATCATCACAGGTAATCTGCTGGTAGCATGTGAGGTGCTGGCCTGTAAGAAGAAAACATAGTTAGAACAAAATCATCTCAACTTAGTATTCAGGATGAGAAAATACTATTTGGATAAATATAGTCTGAAATCCCAAAAGATGGGGCTTAAAACTCTCTATTTAGCAAAGCTCTTTGCTTAGCCTTTTCCAATCTGAGTTAGTTTTGAACCGTAACGTGCATGCTGTGTTTCTGACTCAATACAGATGATGTGTTGGAGAGGGGCTGAGCTCAGTAGACTGACTGTAATGAGTGCTAGCCACTAATTAGCCTGCTGCTAGAGGTAAGGCCTCGTCAACAACAACAGACCAGGGCTTTAGCTCCGTTTTACATACATACACAGTGTTGTATCCTAACACACCCCCATTTATATTCATGTGCGCAAACAAGTAAACATACAAAAGCTTTTACATATAACGCTGCAAAAAACGGCATGTCTCATTAGCGTAGCTTAGCTTACAGATCGATGAAATCTGATCGTTCTTACAGACTACAATCACAGCCTTCACACAGATCGCAATTACGGCAGTATGTCTGAACATGTTAGCAAATGCCTGATAATTAAAATAAAAGACAAAGCAAAGACTGCAGAGCGTACAAAATAAAATGTTACAAAAACATATAAACACCTAACCGATTACTATTTGGGTTTGAGGCGACATTGATACGGTGAAGCTACATGCTGCATGCTACATACTACAAGCTAGAGATAGCTTTATCAGGAAAAACACCGCTAAATAAAAACTTACAGCTTCAAAATTGGATGTGTCCTCACTGGCCTGGTCCCGGATGGTTGGTATTGATCCCGGGTGTAGCATTAGTTTGGAGGCATATCCGTGTTGGACTTGAGAGAAGTTCATAAACATGTCCGTGGTAAAATGTTTGGAACACACAAACAGAAATCTGCCGTGGTCTTCTGGCACATGTCCCTTGAAAATGAAGTCTAGCCACAGATTATTTTCTTTGTCCACTGATGGCATTGCATGCAGTCCCCTGTTCCGAGTCTTGCAGCCAACAATAGCACAACGTTTAACTGGCTTAGACATCCTGGCAAGAGCAGGCAAAAACACAGATGTGACTGGGGTTGATTTAGCCTGCCGATAGCCTATATGCGAATGAGAGGTTTGGCAATGCACGTGGCCGTGGCTCATTCCCCTGATAGGTGGAGAGTTGACCAATAAGCGGAGTACGTCTTTGTGATGTAGAAAAGTGTTGAAATCTGGATCCGTTTTTTTCAGATCCGTTGCAGCCCCTTTTTTAGAGATTTGGCGAAGGAGGAAAATAGAGAGGGTTGTGTTTTCTGACACTTGGTGAGTTCCCTGGAACACCGGTGACACATATTCATATATAAAAGACGTACAAAGGTGCATTTTGCATTATAGGTCCCCTTAAAATTGTTTAACTGTGAGGTCTTATACAATTGTACTGTACTCTGGAGTTTTTTAAGGTAAAAAAGAAACAGCATGATGGGATACGCAGTACTAGTAGAGAGAACCAAATATGTAAAGCACTTTTTTGTTAATTTATGATTTGCTGCATATAAGGAATACAACAAAAATCCTCTGTCGTACCATATTGAAGTATCATTATTTTGCATCGTGTTGAATCGCATCGCCTGGTGTTTCAAATGTATCGTCAATGTATCGTATCGTGGCAACGTATCGAGATGTGCATCGCATCGGCCTCAGTGATGGAGATGCACATCCCTAGTGTGTGAGTTTCATATGTGTGTGTGAGAGCGTTTCATGTGTGTATATGAGTGCGTTTCACATGTATATGTGAATAACTTTGGATTTCATTTGTGTGAGAGCGTTTCATATGTGTATATGAGAGATTTATACACATGTTTGTAAATGATTTTGGTTTCAGTTGTGCATGTGTGTGAGAGTGTTTCACCTGTGTATGTGAACGGTATTTCTGAATAATGTCCCTAACGGCCCTTCATACCATTGTGCCCTTCAAGCAAGTTATCAAGTACAGGGACCAATCCTGTGATTGGATCCTGAACTTCCTGATGGGCAGACGCCAGGCAGTGCGGGTGGGAAACATCACATTTGCCACCCTGATCCTCAACACCGGTCACCGGAGCCCCTCAGGGCTGTGTGCTCAGCCCTCTCCTCTACTCCCTGTTCACACACGACTGCATGGCCACAGGCTGCTCCAACACCATCGTGAAGTTTGATGATGATACGACCATCATCGGCCTGATCACCGACGTTATGTAGTCTATTTTTATATAACTTTACAAGAGGGATTCTTATAATTACATTATATGCTTATTGTGCTCATGAGATTGCTATGACAATAAAATAAATAGACACAATCACTAATCGCAGGTTCTGATGGGTTAGATATCAACGAAGGGAATAGTAAGAAGAAAGTTTTCCCACTTGCAATACTAATGTAGCAAAGCCAGGTGTAGACGAAGTAAGAAGATAGTGAGTTACTGAGACTCTGACCTTGAGCTTTGGGTGAGCTCCGCTCCCACACATAGCTAGTTAAAGAGCATGGATGATAGGAGGCTTGTAGGAGCTGTGATGTTAGACTTTAGCGCAGCTTTCGATGTAATCGATCATCGTCTGCTGCTGAACAAACTCAATTGCTATGGCTTTGATTCTGTTGCTATGTGTTGGATGGAGAGCTACCTGACTAGGAGAAGGCAGCGAGTGTTTTTCAATGGGAGCTTTTCTGAAAGTAAGGTGTTGCAGTGTGGGGTCCCACAGGGGAGTTCGCTTGGGCCTTTGTTGTATTCTATATTCACAAATGACCTTCCTTACGTATTAAATAAGTCGAGTGTAATAATGTATGCTGATGATTCCACAATGTACAGTACAGCATCAACATACAGTGAGTTCAACTATCTACTTAAAATAGAGATTAAAGCCATAGCAGACTGGGTCAACAATAACAAACTGGTACTCAACATTGCAAAAGCAATGGTGTTCGGATCCAGACATATGTTAAGCAGCAATCCTCAATTAAGCCTGACGCTGGCTGGTCAGCCAGTGGAACAGATAAATGAGACTAAGTTGCTTGGCATTGTTCTTGATTTTGGTTTACGGTGGACAAAGCAAATTGACAGTATCGTAACTAAAATGGGAAGGAGCATAGCTGTGGCGAGAACATTTACAAAGTATGTAACACCAACCACTTTGAAACAAGTCATTCAGTCTCTGGTTTTGTCACATCTTGAGTACTGTCCGGTCATATTGTAGCAGGACAGGGAGAAAGTAAACCCACTCCTACAGATTCCCTGAGAAAAAGGGGAGTGGCTAATCAAGCACCCCTGAGAGACTCTGGAGGAAACAATCAAGAGAATGATTGGCACCTGGGTGCTGTTAAAAGGAGGACAGCATGTCATTCGAAAGAGGGAGAAAGAAGCAAGAGGAAGTCGGAATCGAACAAGGAGAAAAGTGGATTCTTGAGGACTTCATCAGCTGAATCAGGCTATTTTTGGGAGTTTTTGCCACTGAACCCAGAAGCTGTTGGGGAAACATTCAACTTTCCCCTTCCAAGTTAACCCTGCAATCCAGTGAGCTATTCTGGCCTGTCACCCTCAGATAAGTGGTTCTCACTACACCAATATAATTTCTCCTCCTCTAGCACTACACACACACACACACACTCTGAACTTTACAACTTTACTTTCACACATCCTTATCCCCTGAAATACACTCCTAAACTGAGTGACAAAGGACAAAAAAGATGTCTCCCCTCCCCCACACTCACTCACAGTCAATCCCCAGGATTTATTGATGTTTTGTGAGTTAACTTGACTTATTTGTTTGTGTATGTAATGGAGTTAAGTTTATCTGGTAAATGGTCTGTGACATGAGTTTGTTTGTTTGATGTACTGATTTATTATTTGGAGTTAAAAAAATACAGACATTTTATGTTGAAAGTGAATTGATTGATTATCTTTCCTTTGTAAAATTCAGTAGCTAGGTCACCGGGCTATCTCTCTGTTTCTGTGTGTCTAAACAGTTTAATTTACTCGTTCAGGGATAAGACCTACGCTACAGAAATGGCAACCACGAAGGGACACAAAGCCCTGACATAAAGTTGATAAAAATAAAATAAACATTGTGCTTGTTCTTCATGCATATTTGCTTGGTGGGTTTTGTATAAGCTCTGCAAGATTTATCCATCTGTCATATTGCCTTGACTGTTTAAGTGTTTTATTTATTGAGGAACTATGTGAATGTATGTTGTACACATTTCATACACTTCATTCAGAGATAACCACCCACTCACATCATTATGGCTGATCTACTACCTGCTTCAGGGTTGCCCTCAGTTTCACATGACATAGAAGCCCCTGATGTGCAAACCCCAACATTTAGTTATTATGCAGGTAGTGCCTTTAGTGCACACTTGCAGACTTTTCTAACTCCAGCTCAGTCTCTAATGGGGACACCTGACTGCTATAGGCACCCATGGCCCATCTCTAATCATCATCTAGACCCTGTCAATCAATCTCTTGCGTGGGAAACTGAAGATGTGCATCACTCATCGAAAACAGGAGAGGGTGCCCTAAGTCTATCATCTTCCTCACCATATTCACTATCTCAGTCTCAGCATGAGCTTCCAGCATATATCCCTACTACTGCCCGAAGTTTTAATCAGATTGCAGAAAAACACCAGCAAGATTGGGACATGCTACATAAAGAAATGGGTGAACCACGTCGGTCAATAAAATAACTCGCACTGAGTTTGAGGGGAGTACAGGATTCCACGAAAGAGCATCTCAAGAGTCTTTCAGATCAAATGAGTGCAAATCATCGTCGACTCATCACAAAGACTACATCTCATAAAGAACGGGTGGAAAGAGAAATGGATAACATCGTGAAAGGAATCAAAATGGTTGTGGAAGAGGAACTGAACAAATCTGAAACCTCGCAGCTAACACAGATGGGCTTCATGATGTAACAATTCCAATGGGAAATTCAACAGGAGCTTAACGGTTGTCTTACAGATACTAAAAAAAGTATCACTGGGCTATCATCAAGTTGGCTTCCAATCTGAGAAAAGTGGAGGTGGAAAGTAAAGAACAAATGCAACACCTTGAACAAAAAACCTCTGGTCTTCAAGGAGAGCTGGACTCTCTGAAGGAAGCAAAGTCCATTTCTACCTCTTCCAGCTCTAACACTTGTCTATTGGATAAATCCTTCACAACTGCAACGGCAACTGTTATCAAAGGTGATCATATTAGGTTAACTTTTCCAACATTTGGAGGGCCTGATGATGATCCCGACCTCCTCAACTACTTGTCAAAATGCCATGACTTTCTTGCCTTACATCCCTTATTGAGCACGGATATTCTTGCAACCTTCCGAACTGTACTTCTTGGTACTGCTCGTGATTGGTGGGAAATCGCTAGAAATAAGGTAACCTCCTGGAGTCAGTTTGATACCGTTTTCCTTGCAGCTTTCCTCTCAGAAGATTATGAGGACGAGCTAGCTGAACGTGTAAGAACAAGAAGTCAAAAGGAGAAGGAACCCATCAGAGATTTTGCTTTCTCTTATAGAGCTCTTTGTAAAAAATGGAACCCCTCTCTCACAGAGGCCAGCATTGTGAAAATGATTCTGAAAAACATCAAACCATTTCTTGCCAGTCAGCTCAGAGGTCGAGTTGAGAATGTTGAAGATTTAGTCCGTCTTGGTCATCAACTAGAAAAGGACCATGAACAGCAGCAAGAATATAACAAGCGAATGAGTGTTAGGACTGTTAACCCTGTTCCTAAACCTAACCCCTCTAGTCAACCTGTGGATAAACCCCACCACTTTGTTGTGTGCTGGAGATGTCAAGGTAACCATGTTCCTAGTTCCTGCCCACAATACAGTTCACCTGGCACTTCCCCTAATCCCTATCGGCAGCAAGCACCTAAGGCACCTCAGCGATTTTCCAAACAAAAAGGGATGCCTGGAAATGGTTCAGTGTCAGTTGTAAAATCCCAAAAAAAAAAGAACGATCAAGCCACCCCCAAGA
Source organism: Harpagifer antarcticus (assembly GCA_902827135.1). NCBI lineage: Eukaryota > Metazoa > Chordata > Actinopteri > Perciformes > Harpagiferidae > Harpagifer > Harpagifer antarcticus. The sequence goes on along the minus strand of CADEHL010001089.1, from coordinate 433,100 downwards.
GCAGGAAAAGTTGGATGTGTCAAATTCCACTTCTACAAACTGTCAGCTGGGCACGTCTTCTAGTCCCCAACAGCTAGTTGTACCGATTTCCATAGGTACCCGGCGTGGAAAAGCAATAGTTGACACAGGAGCCAGCTACACTCATTCATGAGTATCTCTGGATAATAATAATAATAATTCCTTACATTTATTATAGCGCTTTTCCAGATGCTCAAAGCGCTTTACAAATACACATTACACATTACACATGCAATGGTCAACACTGTGGACAATACCCACAGGAGCAAGTTCAGGTGAAGTGTCTTGCCCAAGGACACAACGGCTTTACAGACGCAGCAGCGGCAGGTTTCACCCCTTGATCTGATGATCATTGCACAGCGCACTGCGCCACACCGTCCATCTTCACGCCTCGAAGTCATCGAGGCGCTTTTACAAGTACACATTGATATCATACATGTACTGTGGACATTACCCACAGGAGCAAATCCGGGTGAAGTGTCTTGCCCAAGGACACAACGGCCTGACGCAGTGGCGGCAGGAGCGGGTTTCGAACTGGAGTTCCCCAGCACCCCCCTTGATCTGATGATCAGATGCACAGACCACTGCGCCACCCGTCCCCGGATGGAGTTAAAGGGATCAAATGTCGACCTCCAGCCATGGGAAGAAGGTCCTTTGTATCTTGCAAATGGTGAAGCAGCCACTCCCATTGGATGGGGAAACCTCTCGGTGAATCTACAAAATCAAGTGGCCACTCTCCCTATAGCTGTCCTTGGGCCCAAAACTCTAGCCTATGGTGTGGTCCTTGGTCTAAATTTCATTTCAGATACTGGAATGATAATTAGTGTGGCTGATGAAGAGTATTGCTTTAAGTCCAACCCCTCTGTTATCTACCCCTTCCAGCCAGGGAATGCTAACATCCCTTGGAATAGATATCCAAAAAAACAAAACCTAACACCGCATCAGCCAGGACAAAGTCTTTCCCTAATAAGCTCCGTTCCACCACCCTTTCTCTCTTTGGACCCGGTGCGACTGGCAGTCAAAGATTACATCAACATCGCTGTGTCAGATGCAAACTTAAAAGATGGAGAAAATAAACAATTACGACAGCTCCTTGAGTCTAAACCCCAGGTCTGCACAAATCAGCCTGGTAAAACCGATGTGTTGAAGCACACCATCTATTCCACAAACTGTGTACCCATCAAGCAAAGGGCCTACCGAATGTCCCCTGTGAAGCAAACCATTGTGGAAGAACAATTAAGAAAAATGATTACTTCAAGAGTCATTGAACCTTCCCATTCTGGGTGGGCATCTCCTGTAGTTCTGCCACCAAAGAAAGATGGAGACTACCGATTTTGTGTAGATTTTAGGAAAGTTAATGCCATCACAGAAACTGACGCATACCCTTTACCAAACATTAACGAAATCCTCAAATCACTTTCTGGAGCTTCCCTTTTCTCCACCATTGACTTAAACAGTGGGTACTGGCAAGTACCGATGGATCCAGAAAGTAAAGCACAGACTGCCTTTGTCACAAACTGTGGCTTGTATAATTTCAATGTCATGCCCTTTGGTCTAAAGAATGCTCCTGCCACCTTCCAAGGCTAATGGAGAAAGTCTTAGATGGCCTGCGGGGAGTAATCTGCCTGGTCTATCTTGATGACATAATAGTTTATTCATCATCTGTGACTCAGCATTTTGAGCGCCTGCAGACTGTAATGAAGCGACTTCACAAAGCCAATCTGACAGTCAACCTAAAAAAGTCCAGATTCTGTATGAAATAAATCAGATTTCTTGGCCATATTGTCTCTGGAGAAGGAGTCAGTGCGGATCCTGACAAAGTCGACGCAATAAGATCCTACCCTGCACCAACTAATCTCAAGGAAGTACAGAGGTTCTTGGGACTAGCAGGCTGGCAAAAATTGCTCTGCCTCTGAACGACCTGAAAAAAAAAGAGACCTTTCATCTGGAATCAAGCATGCCAGCATTCCTTTGATCAACTGAAGTCCAGTTTGATCGCTCCGCCTATCTTGGGTCACCCAAATCCAGATTGTCCTTTCTTTGTCTACCAGGGGTCGGCAACCCCTGGCACGCGGCACCGTAACCAGTGGCACACTAGGTGGAATAAGTGTGCAATTTAAATTGTATTTTCGGATCCTGAACGAGACTGCCGCCAGAGAGCGTCTCCCCGTTACCTGCAGAAGGAAGCCATGCACGCAGCGTAGCCCCGCTCTCTTTAACTCCAGGTGACTTTTTGCCGCTTTCCTCTGTGGTGCTGATCATTTCACCACAGAGGAAAGCACTTCACTAATTGCAGTTCCCATAAGGAGCTGTACAAATGCCACCGTTTTTGCGTGGCTGTGTATTTAGTTGAAAGCCCAGTGGCGATCTGCTCATCTCTCATTGAAATAATATGCTAGGGGCAGACTGGCCATCTGTGTGTTGAACTTTCCTGTCGGCTCCCAGACCGTAGTCGAGGAGGGCAGAAGCAACAAGCTTCAGCTTCAATAACCCACTTTAGCTTAAATGACTGCAGAGGCGAGCTGTTCTTGGAAGGCCGTTGCATTTATTTAGCTGTTCTTCTGTTTCACAAAATACATCACAGACCTCTGTTTTTCTGCTGCCTCGTTTCACTTCCAGAAACATACATACACACGTTCCCTCACTGTCGCTCTACCATCCACAAACACGTATGCACAAGCCACACCCCTCTCTCTCTCTCTCTCTCTCTCTCTCTCTCTCTCTTAAAGGGACAGCAATCTCATCTCACTCTGCGTGACCCTAATATCATAACATGTGTGCTCTGGAGAATCACAGAACGGACGATCGTCCTTATTATTACGTCGTTTAAACTAATTATGTAAATATGTTTGTTAAATTCGGCATCATGTAAGTTGCGCTGACAGGTCCACACACTGCTTCCCCGCAGCGAGGCTCCCCCGCCCTCCTGCTGATAGTTGACGAGCGTCAAGCTCCTCAACCCTCCCCCGCTGATAATTCTCAATCGTTGGCACGCTGATAACAATTTTTTTTTTTAAATGGCACTTCATATCAAAAAGGTTGCCGACCCCTGGTCTATACAGACGCAAGTGGTATAGGTCTTGGAGCGGTGTTGACTCAGAAAACGGAAACTGGGACAGAAATAGTTCTCGCTTATGCCAGCAGAACCCTAAACAGAGCTAAAAGGAACTACTCTGTCACAGACAGGGAGTGCCTTGCAATAATTTGGGCTTTGGAGAGATGGCAACATTACCTGGAGCTAAAGTCATTACAGATCATTCTGCTTTGAAATGGGTTCTGTCATCAACCAAAACCTCCAGCCGCCTCATCAGATGGGCACTAAGATTGCAAAGGTTTGACTTTGTCGTGGGATACCGAAAAGGAAAACTAAATTGTGCCCCTGATGCCCTTTCAAGGATTTCCCCTAACTCTGGGTGTTGTCTCTTCTCCAACAAAACAGATGAGAGTATAACTATATCCCTCGAAAGAATTTGGGAAGAACAACAAAGATCATAAGGTGGAGCAAATCTTGACTCAGCTAGCGGAAGGAAACCGACCCATGGAACAGGATCTTAGCGTACTTGAGGATAAAGTTTATCACAAGAAACAGATGTCAGAAAACCATTTCCATTACAGGCTGTACATTCCTCAGAGTCTGGTTCAAGAGATACTCAAAGAATATCATGAAAACCCTTTAAGTGGACACGCAGGGATCTTCAAAACCTATAAAAGGCTTTATGAAGTAGCCTATTGGCCTGGAATGTGGGTAGATGTCAAAAACTGCCGTGTTTGTCAAAGTCTGAAAGCGGATAACCGGAAACCTGCTGGAAAGATTCAACAGACCACTGTCAAAGGACCTAATGAGATGCTCGGTATTGATATTATGGGCCCCCTACCAAGAACTCCTGAGAGACACGAATACCTGCTGGTGGTGGTGGATTACTTTACTCGCTGGGTTGAGTTTTCCCCCTTGAGATCTGATACAGCGAAAACGGTGGCTCGATTCCTGAGGAAGGACATTTTCACAAGATGGGGTACACCAGACTATATCTTGTCTGATCGAGGACTCCAGTTTGTGTCTTCTGTTTTCAATGAACTCTGTGACCAATGGACTGTGAAACACAAGCTCACCACTGCCTATCATCCACAGACAAATATGACTGAGAGGGTAAATCGCACTTTAAAAAGTATGATAGCCTCTTATGTGGATGACAATCACGGGAAATGGGATCAATACCTTCCAGAATTCAGGTTTGCCATAAACTCAGCTGTTCAAGAGACCACAAATGTTACCCCTGCAGAACTGCAAATTGGCAGAAAGCTGAATAGTCCACTGGACAAAATTCTGAAAGGGAAGATCTTTTCGCCTGAAACCCCTGCTTATGAGGTTGTCCAGCAACAACTCAAAGCAGATGTGGAGGAAAATATAAAAAAAGCTAAACACAGGCAACTAAGGAACTACAACAAACATCGTCGTACTTTTGGCTTTAAACCCAAGCAAAGGGTATGGATAAGAAATTGAGAACAATGCATGTCTGCAACCTTAAACCCTTCTACCCAAGTGCTGAGGACTTGGAACTCATAGATCGGAAAAAAGTAATGGATATTCTACAGAAAAGCTCTGAGGAGGACTTCTTAGTCTTCCTAGATTAAGAGTCAGTGGGCAGATCTGATTCTTGCAGCGACCACTGAGCGTGGTCTTGTCAAGGGGGGGAAGAGTGTAGCAGGACAGGGAGAAAGTAAACCCACTCCTACAGATTCCCGGAGAAAAAGGGGAGTGGCTAATCAAGCACCCCTGAGAGACTCTGGAGGAAACAAGGTGTGTGTTCCAAGATGGCAGCACATTGATTTGTGTCTGTCTCTGTTGGTGTTGGTCTCATTCTCGTTCTTCTTGTGCATACTGACATTTTATAATTTATAATTAGCTTTTAGACCCGTTTTTAAATTGGTCTGCTGCGCTTTTAAAAACGTTTTAAAAGCTTAAGTGTTTGGGCTGTTTTGTGCCGGTGCCTCGCTGTTTGCGCTCTGCCTGAGCTGTCGCTCTTTCGGACTCTGGATTGCTGTCTGTCCTGCTGTGCTGTCGGGGGCTGGTTGACCTGAGCTGCTGATCGACCTGAGCTGCGGATCCTGAATTGGGTGTGTTAAGGCACAATGTTGCCTAAAGCTACCCTTGTGTTCGCTTTTTTCTGGGATTAATTGTCAGCCCGCATGTCGGCAAAACTGACGGATTGCCTCCCAGCAATATCTCTGTTCACTTCGGACATTCGGATGGTGGAACCTCTGGAGCGCTGACTCCATCGGATAGTTTTTACCAAAAGCTGACGTTTCATGGCACGAAATGCGCTCTCCCGTATGCCCTTTTTACTCTGGACTCGCTAATATCGAAGAATCGGAGCAGCCCCGCCCCCCTGAGGAGCGACGCGTCCAGAGCCCATGTGAAAAAAATCATCTTCCAGACTGTTAATATTGTTACTGCTTTTACTCTCTGGTAACGTTAACATTAACCCTGGTCCTGAGTGTTTCTCTGCTTCCCTGCATCATTTGCCAACTCCGAATGAGTTTAGCTGTAGGCAAGGATTGGGTTTTCTGCATGTTAATGCTAGAAGCCTAGTGCCCAAATTAGATGTTTTCAAGACCTGGTTTTTATTTGCTAAGCCTGATATTGTTGTAGATTCTGAAACCTGGTTAAAACCGTCTGTCACTGACACTGTTATTCACATTGATGGATATAATGCAGATCATAAGGGCAGAGCTGGTGGTGTTGCAATATACACTGCTGAGAAACTACAGTGCTCAGTCCTTCACTCAATTTCAATTCCAAGGCAATTTGAGTTTCTAGCAGTCGAAATAACTATAGCAAATGCTCCTCTCACTGTTATTGGCTGTTATAGGCCTCCATCGGCCATCGTGGATGCAACTACTAGCCTTACTGAATTGTTGTCTACGTTTTCTTCTGAAATCATATTATTGGGTGATTTAAATTGGGACTGGTTGAGTGATACATCTTCACAGTTTAAGCAGGTTTGTGATTCTTTGAACTTAACTCAGTTTATTGATAGTCCCATTAGAATAAACCCTGCCAAACCCAATAACGATACCCTTATAGATGTCAATCTAACAAATGCAGCTCATAAGTATGCGTCTGTTGGTGTTTTTCCTAATGATATCAGTGACCATTGCACTATTGCTTGCGTTAGGAGCACTAAGTTGCCCAAAGCCAAGGGCCTTATTGTGCTCAGGCGCTGCTTCAAACTCTTGAGTCCCTAGTTTCTACTCAGCTAAAACTTTTTTTAAATTCACACAACATCCTTAACCCTATGCAATCTGGATTCAGATCAAAGCACAGTACTGTGACTGAAAGTCTTAGACGATATTAAGGCTGCTTTGGATAACAAATCTGTATGTGTTGCATTGTTTATTGACCTAGCCAAAGCTTTTGATACTGTAGATCACCACATTATGTCTAATGTTACTCCACTTCGAGCGATAGAATTACTAACAAGGCACTTATATACTAATAAAGGACTGGCTTATCTATAGCCAGTTGAGTAGCACTTGAAATGTTTGGCTCTATGATACCTGATGTACTTATATGATTCTGTTATCTTCAGGGTTGTGTCTTCCTGGTCGTATGTACTTATTGTAAGTCGCTTTGGATAAAAGCGTCAGCTAAATGTAATGTTATGTTGTTTCGGTCATAATGCCATTTGCTGGTTTCAGAGTTATCTAACCGACCGTACTCATGCGTCAGGTTGGGTAGCACTGTCTCTGACCCTGTCACCTTGAAGAAGGGAGTTCCACAGGGCTCTATTTTGGGGCCTTTGCTCTTTTTATTATACGTAAACAATATTTGTAATCAGATGCAATTTTCTACCTATCATATGTATGCTGATGACACTGTTGTATATTCATATGCTCCTTCTCTGGATATCGCCGTTTCCAATTTAAAATCTGATGTCCTCACGCTGCAGCATGCACTTCTTGATTCCAAACTGCTTTTGAACAGTAAGAAAACCAAAGCAATGCTTTTTGCTCCCAAGTCAGCATCCTCTTGCCTCTCCATTGACACCCTTGATGGCGTCTCTGTTGAGTTTGTTGATACCTACAAATATCTTAGCTTTTGGTTGGACAGTAATCTCAACTTCAAACACCATATTGAAGTTCTGACTAAGAAATTGAAATTCACTCTTGGTTTCTTTTACAGACTTAAAAGTTGTTTTTCAACTTCATCCCGTAAAAGGTTGGTCTCTGGCGTATTCCTGTCCCAGCTGGACTACGGTGATACCATTTATAGATTTGCCTGTCCCACTGTGTTGGCCAAACTTGACCCACTCTACCATGCTGCACTGCGTTATATATCAAAGCACCCTATAGGACTCATCATTGCAAACTGTATAGCCTAACTGGATGGTCCTCACTTACTATGCGTAGGATGCAGCATTGGTTTTTATTAATGTATAAAGCCATTTTAGGAAAGCTTCCACTGTACATATGTGCCAGATTTGCGACTCTTACAACCGCAGATCCAGTGCCTGGATACGGTTCCAGGTTCCTGCAGGAGTCTTTTTTTATCATGGTCCTTGGTCTTGGAATGACCTTCAATCACGCCTCAAACGGAGGGCACTTGTCTCTATAGCATGTTTTAAGTTGAAGTTGTCTGAAGTCCTTACCACTAGCTGCTCTTGCAGTAACAAGTAGTGCACCTTTCTTACTGTCCTAATGTGCACAATGTAGTGACTGCTTTTTTGCCTTTTTGTTTTCTTAGTTATGTTCTCTGTATTTTATGTGTAACGTTGCTGCCTTCTTGGCCAGGTCAGCATTGCAAATGAGATTCTATCTCAATGCTTTTATCTAGTTAAATAAAGGTAAGATAAAACAATCAAGAGAATGATTGGCACCTGGGTGCTGTTAAAAGGAGGACAGCATGTCATTCGAAAGAGGGAGAAAGAAGCAAGAGGAAGTCGGAATCGAACAAGGAGAAAAGTGGATTCTTGAGGACTTCATCAGCTGAATCAGGCTATTTTTGGGAGTTTTTACCACTGAACCCAGAAGCTGTTGGGGAAACATTCAACTTTCCCCTTCCAAGTTAACCCTACAATCCAGTGAGCTATTCTGGCCTGTCATCCTCAGATAAGTGGTTCTCACTACACCAATATCATTTCTCCTCCTCTAACACACACACACACACACACACACACACACACACACACACACACACACACACACACACACACACACACACACACACACACACACACCACGGACTGGAAAAGCTGAACTTTACAACTTTACTTTCACACATCCTTATCCCCTGAAATACACTCCTAAACTGAGTGACAAAGGACAAAAAAGATGTCTCCCCTCCCCCACACTCACTCACAGTCAATCCCCAGGATTTATTGATGTTTTGTGAGTTAACTTGACTTATTTGTTTGTGTATGTAATGGAGTTAAGTTTATCTGGTAAATGGTCTGTGACATGAGTTTGTTTGTTTGATGTACGGATTTATTATTTGGAGTTAAAAAAATACAGACATTTTATGTTGAAAGTGAATTGATTGATTATCTTTTCCTTTGTAAAATTCAGTAGCTAGGTCACCGGGCTATCCCTCTGTTTCTGTGTGTCTAAACAGTTTAATTTACTCGTTCAGGGATAAGACCTACGCTACAATATGGTCATCAGCAGCAAAAACACATAACAGAAATTACAAATAGCTCAAAACAAGGCTGCCAGACAAGCTCTCCACTGTTCGAAGCACACGAAACTGAGATTGCACACGAAACTGAGATTGCACACGAAACTGAGATTGCACACGAAACGTCTGCAATCTCGTATTATCACTTTTCCAAAAAATGTCCAATTTAGCAAAAAAACACTATTTTTATGATCAAATAGTTTACACAAAAGACGAGCATGACCATAAGACTAGACAAGCTACATCAGGCCATCTACTGGCACCTAAACCCAGGACACATCTTCTGTGTCTAATGGCGCGTTTCCACTGCAGCGGGTAGCTCGCTTTAAGTGTGCCGAGCCGTGCGGGCCCGTTTTTGGTTGCGTTTCCACTTGGCCTAGTTTTGGCCCGGGGCTACTTTTTCCCCTTTTGTCTGGCCCGACTAAATCGTGGTTCTAGGGCCAGGAACAACCAGGCTGAGTCGGGCTGAGTGTGCTAAACTAGAGAGAATTGCTGGCAAGGGGGCTACAACAAGATGAACATAGTTGACCGTGATTTAATTGTAATACACGTTTCTAAATGATGCCGACGTAACAACATACTGATACCGGTAAGTAAAAACCATGAATTAATGCTTTGACAAGTCTGCAGACAGACGGCAGGCGAAAAACCCTTTTAAAATGCGTGCTTTCTAAATGGAGTTTGGCTAAGCTAACGTTATATATGCTCTGACCATCCACACTCACAACGGCCTATACAGACATAAATAAACCAGCGACTGTATTCTCCATGACACAGGCAGTCTGTGGTTTGTACTTGTTTAACTTTTGTCTAGTTTCTGAACAGATATGAAGATGTGAGCTCTGAGTGCTAAGAGCTAACGGCTGTGTTGTTTTTTGGGGCGCTCATTGAAGATGACGTCACGGCTCCGCCTACACTGCGTTACTATAGTAACTACCCCAGTTCCTAAACTGTAATGGAAGCGCAGCATTAAAGTGAGCCGTGCCTAATAAGGCCTAACCAAACCGAGCGAGGCCTGCAGTGGAAACGCGCCATTATAGAGCTATAAAGGAATGGAACTCATTGCCAAACTACCTTACTGAAATAGAGTCCAGAGCCTCTTTCAAGAAGAGATTGAAGGGCCATCGACTAATGACCATTTACCGTTGTGAGCTGTGAACCCTAATTTAATTTGATCGCATGTTGTTGATGATATTGGTGATGTTTTTAATGATGTCAGGACTTATGTCCTAAATGTTGCTGTATTGTTTTAAGTGTCGGACCCCAGGAAGAGTAGCTTTTGTCAAGAGCAAAAGCTAATGGGGATCCTTAATAAACATAAACATAAACATAGCCAGGAATCAGTATAACCAAGATTCCACTATATCTGCAGAAGGCTTCAGCAAAAACAAATTACGTTTGATGGCGACAGAGTAGGGCGGGACTTTCACAGGCCGGCCGAATGCTGATTGGAGGATCGTGTTGCCAAGAGACTTTTTTCAAAGTCTGTGCACATACCAAAAAGAACCAAGTCTAAACCATGGTATCTCTTCAGCTAGTCTTAACCAATCAGAAATGTACGGGAGACGCCCTGTGTAATAAAAATGTATGCACGCACGAGGTTCAGGGCTCTTTCCGGAAATAGTGGTTACAGATTACAGCTTTGCTGCCTGTGATTTCTATGAGGTAACGGAGTCCTTGGCCATGTGAATATATATATTTTGCTCTCTTATAATAGTTAAACCTAGAAGTTGTCTGTCTTTCCTGGAATTTTGAACACAACAACAACGACGAGACGGTGATTTTTTTTTTTATATTGAAGTCAAAAGCATCAATCTGGTGCACTTTGAGAGCAACATTAAAGGTGACCTATCATGCTATATTTAAATGATATAGTGTATGACCATACCTATATAAGGTATATTTATACATTTTATTTTTCAAAATACCAAACAGATCATTTTTTAGCCATGCCTCGTTTCGCTCATTTTCGCTTTATTCCAAACCTGTCTTTGAAAATTCTGAGCAGCAGCTGACCACGCCCCCAGCAGAAGAGCCGGCGAGAGTCACGTTGCCATGCTTGCTGTGTTTACGAGTGTGGAATACACATGTAATCTCAGAGCAATGCATGTGTTCAAGCATATTATCAATTTGATCCAGAAACTGAAGCAGCGGAGGTTTTGGTGGAGGTGCAAACATCTCGGTTGCAGCAGGACGTTTCTGAATGGTTAGTTGACAAGCTGTTGTCCCTATTTATTTTTACTCTGTTACGATGCTTGCTACTTATTCCATTCATATTTTGGCTAATTAGCAAGAATGCAATGTGTACAGTTTGTAACTTAGAGTTTGTAACGCAAACACAGCGATACATATATATATTTATAAAGGGAGACATTCATATTTTCAGCATATATACAATGGACTCATTGCGTTTAATAGTTTACAGTCCTTTTCTTCCAACATCGTGCAACAACCGTTGGAAAGTTCAATAACTTAGGGTGATAAAAAGTATAACTCCAACACCTCAGTCAGCAATGTGTGTTTCATGTGTTTTTAAAAGCTCCGTTATTGACTTCTTTCTAAAGGGGTACATGTGCAACTTGCGCCACGATGCCTTCTGAACCAGAGCATGTGCTGCATGGAGATACCACACGTAACATTAGCTTCACGAAGTTGTCTGTTTAGAGAATACATTTTTCACATGTCATTCAATATATGTTTATCACACTAGGTGTAAAGACGGATGCAGGAACATGAGGACTCTGTAACCTGTGTAGTGGACCATCCTGGATTGGAGCCTGTGTGCCTAAATGTGTTCTGAATGCATTGAATATTTACAGAGCTGAACACAGTTGGACTACAGGTGAGGCAAATAGAGCACTGAGTGGTTTGTTTGTTTTGACTGAAATTGTAAAACGAATGCTAATATTGTTCATGGAAATAAATACTGGTGTATATGGCTTTATGCAATCTTTCATTCTGTCATTGTACATGTACTATTATATACTACACAGCAATGGCATAACACACCCATGTGTACGACAACAAGTCCACACACAACCTTATGCTTTTGAAATCAGAATATTCTTTACCCATCCAAACATGAATAATCACGACACACTTGATATCAACTCGGAACTTTATTGTCAAAATCAACGGTTATTTGAATCAGGATCAGAGTGGTGATTCCGGCCTGCGTTGTCCTCTGATCCGTGAAATGTCTGTTAGGTTCAGACAGCAGCCAAATTAAACCGTGTGGCATACCCGGCGATGACCTCCTCCCTGTCAGGTTGCTCATAATGGTGCAGGGTCCACAAAGACTTGGTCGAAGATGAGGTCCATCAAGTTGGCCACGTAGCCTGTGCAAGGTTAAAAAAAGCACAACAAAAAAAGTGGTTTAGATTAGTATGCATGTCGTCAACAACAACATACCAGGGCTTTAGCTCCGTTTTACTCGTGGTGTGTGTCCCCTCGCATACATACATACAGTGTTGTATCCTAACACACCCCCATTTATATTCATGTGCGCAAACAAGTAAACATACAAAAGCTTTTCCATATAACGCTGCAAAAAACGGCATGTCTCATTAGCGTAGCTTAGCGTAGCGTAGCTTAGCTTACAGATCGATGATATATGATCGTTCTTACAGACTACAATCACAAAAGCTTTTACATAACGCTGGAAAAAACGGCAATTACCTCCAGAAGATTACGTTTGTTATTATAACTTACTCCATATGATTTTTTAGAGGATACAAAATACTAATACATAGGAGAATAAATACTTGTGTTATCGGCTAGGCTAGGCGTGGCTTTACAGCCTTCACACAGATCGCCATTACGGCAGTCTGAACATGTTCGCAAATGCCTGATAATTAAAATAAAAGACAAAGCAAAGACTGCGGAGCGTACAAAATAAAATGTTACAAGAACATATAAACACCTAACCGATTACTAGTTGGGGTTGAGGCGACATTGATACGGCGAAGCTATATGCTACATGCTACATACTACAAGCTAGAGATAGCTTTATCAGGAAAAACACCGCTAAATAAAAACTTACAGCTTCAGAATTGGATGTGTCCTCACTGGCCTGGTCCCGGATGGTTGGTATTGATCCCGGGTGTAGCATTAGTTTGGAGGCATATCCGTGTTGGACTTGAGAGAAGTTCATAAACATGTCCGTGGTAAAATGTTTGGAACACACACACAGAAATCTGCCGGGGTCTTCTGGCACATGTCCCTTGAAAATGAAGTCTAGCCACAGATTATTCTCTTTTTGCACTGATGGCATTGCATGCAGTCCCCTGTTCCGAGTCTTGCAGCCAACAACAGCACAACGTTTAACTGGCTTAGACATCCTAGCAAGAGCAGGCAGAAACACAGATGTGCCTGGGGTTGATTTAGCCTGCCGATAGCCTATATGCGAATGAGAGGTTTGGCAATGCACGTGGCCGTGGCTCATTCCCCTGATAGGTGGAGAGTTTACCAATAAGCGGAGTACGTCTTTGTGACGTAGAAAAGTGTCGGAATGTGGATAAATTTTTTTCAGATCAGTTGCAGCCCCTTTTTTAGAGATTTGGCGAAGGAGGAAAATAGAGAGGGTTGTGTTTTCTGACACTTGGTGAGTTCCCTGGAACACCGGGGACACATAATCATGTATAAAAGACGTACAAAAGTGCATTTTGCATGATAGGTGCCCTTTAAGAGATCTATGGATACATCTCTCAACACCCAGATGAAACAGAACTGTAAACGGATTATCTTTTTCTTTATGGATATTTTACAAATTACTCCCCTTTTAAACTGTATTCTTCTTTATTAATAACCTCTTTTGTTTTACCGTCATATAGTATTTAATACCTGTTTTTCATTTATTCTCTTGTTTTTTTTATAATGATAATATAAAGGTCTGCCTTTACCTCACTGAGCTGAGGTTATCAGAGCCTCTCAGTATGTCAGGAGAGAGCTGTCCTCCACCTGTTTGTATTATCTTTTCAATTTACACACGGCATCTATTGCACGTCTGTCCGTCCTGGGAGAGGGATCCCTCCTCTTTTGCTCTCCCTGAGGTTTCTCCCATTTTTCCCTTTAAACTGTGGGTTTTCTCCGGAAGTCTTTCCTTGTACGATGTGAGGGTCTAAGGACAGAGGGTCAAAGGACAGAGGGTGTCGTATTGTCATACTGATATTCTGTACAAACTGTGAAGACCACTGAGAGAAATGTAACATTTGTGATATTGGGCTATATAAATAAACATTGATTGATTGTAGAAAAAGCTCCTTATATTCGTTAGCATAGCTAGCTAACCAGATGCAATAATCCCCAGTACCGCTCTCTCTCTCGCACACAGAGCCGAGCTTGAGTGACACACACAGACCAAGATGTAGTTGTACTGTTATGTAGCATATTATTTTCGATGGCATTATTCAACCCAGTCTCACGGCATTTTGTGTAATTGTCACAAAATACATTTAAAGGTGGGGTATGTAGTTTTGGAGGAACCAGCTCGAGTGCGCTAGAATTCGAAAGTACACAACCGCAAAAAATCTGCCTCTTCCTTACAGAGCCCCTCCAACAACACCCACACGCGCACATGGCCAATGAGGGCACGAGATAAGTTTGTGCACGAGATGGAAGGCTGACAGGCAGGTAGGCCATCCAGTTATTTTAGCCGGGCCGGCTAAAATGATTGTTCGTGCTTTTTTCCACAGATTAAATGTTTTTATGTTGCCATTTCGCTCCCTGCAAAAAATCTTCAAACTTTCTATGACTGATTGACCTGGGTGCTGGCCGAGCCGCGCAGCCCATAACCGACGGACCTGTGAAGCTTTACAGGAGGCAGAAGCTTAGATCACTGGACGACAGAGTTGTTCACCGTGTGCACAGACGGGGTTAACGTCGGTATTGACAACAGAATTGTGCCAAAACTCCGCCAACTGGCTGCAGTGGGAGACTCCCCTGTTCACATTCTGTGCCCCGCGCACACACTGGAGAACTGCGCAAAATCAGCTGATCACAACGCTCTGTGGTCAAGTTGCTGCAGTTTTATTTACAACAAACTTACTCAGGGTGTTAATGGAAGAGTTTGAAATCAGACAAAGGTGGAAGAAGTACTCAGAACTTGTGTAGGAATACTCTGTTACAGTAAAGGTCCTGCATTCAAAATGTTACTCAAGTAACATTAGAAAAGTATTATCAAAATATAGTTAAAGTACCAAAAGTAGTCGTTGTGCAGATTGATCCATTTCAGAATAATATATGATATGTTTTATAATGATTGATCATGAAAGCTGGTAAAGGTGCAGCTAGTTTGAATGACTTTGTATACTGCAGGGTAGCTTGTGAATTTACTCCAGGTGGAACTAAAGTCTGATTTAACACTTGATTATATTTCACATCATTCATCCACATCTGTAAAGTAACTAAAGGTATTAAATACATGTAGTAGAGTAAAAGTACACCATTTACCTCTGAACTGTAGTGGAGTAGAAGTACAAAGTAGCATCCAAGTTAAGTACAAATATCTCAAAATTGTACTTAAGTCTAGTACTTGAATAAGTACTAGACTTAAGTACTGAAATCAGATATGAATTCAAGTCATGTGATCATTTCTTAGTATTTGATCCTTCAACTTGGCCTCAGGAAATGCAAGGACTTCGCAGTTTTGGCAACAACTTTTGGAAAAAGCATATTGGATGCTCATCTAGCATGCAAGAAATGTAAATAGAGGACAGTGAAGGAGACACTGAGGAGGACCACACTTCGTGTGGAGTGAGTCTTCTGGTACTCATCTGAGTAACTCACTAAAAATGAAATACTATATGACAGTAAAACAAGTATAGAGTTTAAAAGGGGAGTGATTTGTAAAATATCCATAAAGAAATAGAAAATCTGTTTTATATGGGTGTTGAGAGATGTATCCATAGATCTCTTAATTTTGCTCTCAACGTGCACCAGATTGATGCATTTAAAAAATCTTCCCCGGGTAAAGTAAACAGATATTGTTCTAAACTGTATTAAAGTAAATATGTATTGAAGTGAACATGTATTATTTGGGACTGTTTTCAAGTAATCATATACATATATATATCCTTCTCACTTTCACTGACCCAGATACCAGCACACACACACATATTCTTTTCAAGGTTCTTTCTGGGGCCAATATATTCTCAGGCACCAATAAATCTGTGTACAATGTTTGATTGTCTGGGAAAGAATAGTGTGTGTGAAATATTCCTTGGGAAAGTAAAGGAGTGAATTCAGGTGCAAGATAAAGATTGACTCTGTCCTTGTTTACTTCCGAAGCTCTCACGCTCTGTTCAGAAGTAAAATACTTTTTCCCAGAACTCTGATTCGCTGTATTGGTCCCGCCCAGAAGTGAAACTGGCCAATGGAGACCTACCAGCTCACGGTCTAGGGTTCGCCCAGAAGTGAAATCGCCAATAACAAATAGCTAGGGAGGAGCAACCAACACAACTCCTCCCCACTTGTGTGTATACATATTATGATATTCTCATGCTCGGCGCTCTTTTTCAGACTGGCTGTCGTGGTACGTATATATATCACACGGTGGTAGGAATTGAGCCCGGAGTACTCTGTATTTTGTACTATTGCAGAGTGCTCTGTATTGTGTATTGTTGCTTTTACCATTAAAACAGATTATTGTTTAACCTTTATTCTGGTGCTTTGAGTTCCTTCTTTTATACATTTGACCAGCTCTTCAGTCATCAAGGGACGCGCGGAGCAGAGGTGAACCTTCCACCACCGCCATTGGGTGGTGCTCCAACAGGGGGAGCATTCCCCCGTCCCCCCCTATAGGGTGTTAGGTCCACCCCTGCACTTTACCCCTGCTTACACCTATATGCCGTGAGCTGATTATCGAGCCTTCATTGTAACTGTCAATCAATCAATGTTTATTTATATATCACAAATGTTACATTTGTCTCGGTGGTCTTCAGTGTGTACAGCATATCAGTATGACAATATGACACCCTCTGTCCTTAGACCCTCACATCGTACAAGGAAAAACTTCTGGAGAAAACACACAGTTTAAAGGGAAAAATGGGAGAAACCTCAGGGAGAGCAACAGAGGAGGGATCCCTCTCCCAGGACAGACAGACGCGGGTATACTGTGTATGTGCGTGTGGGGAGTGTTCCACCGTAGCGCCCGGTACCTTAATGGGAAACCCTACATGTTTGAGCAGCCTCTATGAAACGTCAAGCTACCCCACAGCACCCCCAAAAGAAAATCTCTGGCACAGCCACTGTGGGCTAAGCCCCGAATGTTTCCAAGTCCAAGAAACGCCCCTGGGACGCACGCTTGTGAACTGTTAGCGCCGGTGTTATGCATGTCCACTGCACCTAGCGGGAGCGCGCACAGCGTGAAGCGAAAACACCCAGACATTTCAATGATTTGTACGGCATTACATTACATTACATTGCATTTAGCTGATGCTTTTATCCAAAGCGTCTTACAATAAGTGCGTTCGACAAACAAATTACAAACTTGAAGAAAACAGAATCATATAAGTACATCAGGTTTCATAGAGCCAAAACATTTCAAGTGGTACTCAACTGGCTTTAGATAAGCCAGTCCTTTATTAGTATATAAGTGCTTTGTTAATAGTTCTATCGCTCGAAGTGGAGTCGAAAGAGATGAGTTTTCAGTCTGCGCCGGAAGGTGTGTAAGCTTTCTGCTTTCCTGATTTCTTTTTTTTTTACAAGTCTTTTTATTTCATTATAGTGTACAGTAATCGATGCCATTTCATTTATATCTGTCCTGATTTCAATGGGGAGCTCATTCCACCATTTTGGAGCCAGGATAGCAAACCCACGTGTTTTTGCTGATGGGAACTTGGGTCCCCCTCGCAGTGCGGGTGATGCAGAGCGGAGTGCACGTGCTGGGGTGTACGGTTTAACCATGTCCTGGATGTAGGAAGGGCCAGATCCATTCGCAGCATGGTACGCAAGTACCATTGTCTTGAACTGGATTCTAGCAGTTAAGCCAGTGAAGGGAGCAGAAGAGCGGCGTGGTGTGGGAGAATTTAGGAAGGTTAAAGACCAGACGAGCAGCTGCATTCTGTATGAGCTGCAGAGGTCGGACGGCAAAGTTAGGTTTGGAAACAATATAATTTCCTTTTTGGCAGGCATGCATAACACCGGAACCTCACAGCGGGGAAACTTTGGCGCTGTTCCGAGTTTGTTCTAATATGTCAAAATGACGGACTGCTTTCAGATTTTTCCGTCATTGTTAGATAAAATCCGTAATGGACGGAAAATATTCGGTTAACGCAACCTCTGGTCCTTTACCTCCTTGAGCTGTAGTTATCAGAGGATCTCAGTCTGAGCTGTAGTTATCAGAGCCTCTCAGTCTGAGCTGTAGTTATCAGAGCCTCTCAGTCTGAGCTGTAGTTATCAGAGCATCTAAGTTCAGAGCCTCTCAGTCTGAGCTGTAGTTATCAGAGCATCTCAGTTCAGAGCCTCTCAGTCTGAGCTGTAGTTACCAGAGCCTCTCAGTCTGAGCTGTAGTTATCAGAGCATCTCAGTTCAGAGCCTCTCAGTCTGAGCTGTAGTTACCAGAGCCTCTCAGGCTGAGCTGTAGTTATCAGAGCATCTCAGTTCAGAGCCTCTCAGTCTGAGCTGTAGTTATCAGAGGATGTCAGTCTGAGCTGTAGTTATCAGAGCCTCTTAGTCTGAGCTGTAGTTATCAAAGCCTCTTAGTCTGAGCTGTAGTTATCAGAGTATCTCAGTCCAGAGCCTCTCAGTCTGAGCTGTAGTTATCAGAGGATGTCAGTCTGAGCTGTAGTTATCAGAGCATCTCAGTCTGAGCTGTAGTTATCAAAGCCTCTTAGTCTGAGCTGTAGTTATCAGAGCATCTCAGTCCAGAGCCTCTCAGTCTGAGTTGTAGTTATCAGAGCATCTCAGTCCAGAGCCTCTCAGTCTGAGCTGTAGTTATCAGATCCTCTCAGTCTGAGCTGTAGTTATCAAAGCCTCTCAGTCTGAGCTGTAGTTATCAAAGCCTCTCAGATCAGAACCTCTTAGTCTGTGCTGTAGTTATCAGAGTATCTCAGTCCAGAGCCTCTCAATCTGAGCTGTAGTTATCAGAGCATCTCAGTTCAGAGCCTCTCAGTCTGAGCTGTAGTTATCAGAGGATGTCAGTCTGAGCTGTAGTTATCAGAGCCTCTCAGTCTGAGCTGTAGTTATCAGAGCATCTCAGTTCAGAGCCTCTCAGTCTGAGCTGTAGTTATCAGAGCATCTCAGTTCAGAGCCTCTAAGTCTGAGCTGTAGTTATCAGATCCTCTCAGTCTGAGCTGTAGTTATCAAAGCCTCTCAGATCAGAACCTCTTAGTCTGTGCTGTAGTTATCAGAGTATCTCAGTCCAGAGCCTCTCAATCTGAGCTGTAGTTATCAGAGCATCTCAGTTCAGAGCCTCTCAGTCTGAGCTGTAGTTATCAGAGGATGTCAGTCTGAGCTGTAGTTATCAGAGCCTCTCAGTCTGAGCTGTAGTTATCAGAGCATCTCAGTTCAGAGCCTCTCAGTCTGAGCTGTAGTTATCAGAGCATCTCAGTTCAGAGCCTCTAAGTCTGAGCTGTAGTTATCAGATCCTCTCAGTCTGAGCTGTAGTTATCAAAGCCTCTCAGATCAGAACCTCTTAGTCTGTGCTGTAGTTATCAGAGTATCTCAGTCCAGAGCCTCTCAATCTGAGCTGTAGTTATCAGAGGATGTCAGTCTGAGCTGTAGTTATCAGAGCCTCTCAGTCTGAGCTGTAGTTATCAGAGCATCTCAGTTCAGAGCCTCTCAGTCTGAGCTGTAGTTATCAGAGCCTCTCAGTCTGAGCTGTAGTTATCAAAACCTCTCAGTCTGAGTTGTAGTTATCAGAGAATCTCAGTCCAGAGCCTCTAAGTCTGAGCTGTAGTTATCAGATCCTCTCAGTCTGAGCTGTAGTTATCAAAGCCTCTCAGATCAGAACCTCTCAGACTGAGCTGTAGTTATCAGAGCTTTTCAGTCTGAGCTGTAGTTATCAGAGCCTCTCAGTCTGAGTTGTAGTTATCTGAGCCTCTCAGTCTGAGCTTTAGTTATCTGCGCCTCTCAGTCGGACTGGAGAGGACTCTCCTCCACCTTGTTGTAGAAAAGCTTCTCATATCAGTTAGGGCAGCTAGCTAGCACCAGATGCTAACCTGTGTGTGCTCTCTCTCTCTCCCTCTTTCTCTCTCGCTCACTCACAAAATGTGCTTGTACCACACACACACACACACTCTCTCAAAGCAGGGGGGACAGTGTTTGTGCACTGTACGCAATGTAGGCTTAGTTATGTTATCTAATTTGTTTTGTTTTTTTTCTCCCCCCATTTGCGGCACCCTTCACGGATGGAACGCCCTTAGCAATCGACTATACTGCCTATGCCACGGGCTCGCCCTGGGTACATGAGACAACAAAGATCGGGAGCCACTGTTCTAAATCATAGACAGTCAAAAACATTTAGTCTTTTCTATGTATTTCATACATATTTTTTCTTGGCCTCAAAAATTGGAATTGAAAATGCCAAGAGGTCAAAGAAAGAGCGATCATACAGACGTATCATACCCCACAAGAAGGATATTTTCAACTCTTCCATAGTGCAGAGATAAACAGCAACTGTAAGAACCCGTCCACACGGCGGCGTGTGTTGAAGCTTCAACGCTTCTGCCCATTCACTTTGAATGGGGTGACGTCCCGCTTTGCCGAACTGCATTGTGGGAGCGTTGCTTAAAAAAGAGCAATGTTCAACTTTTGAAGCTTCGCGGAAGCGTCAGCCAATCAAACCACGTGCTTGTGTGTCCAGGGCGGGAGATTCATGTGATTGGCTGTTGGTCGAGTTTCAGACAAGCTCACCGGCAAGCTTCAACGCACGCCGCTGTGTGGACGCTGCGTAAATGTATTTGATGGCCTAATGGGACTGTGGGCATAGAGGATGGGCCAGTGTATCCTTTTCTAAATGAGATAGGAAAGGAATAATTGAAAACTGTACTATAGGACCGCAGCCCAGTTGTCCCTCCCTACATACTGGACGGACCAGAGACTCTCAACAGACCAACAGTACCACTATGAAGTCCAAGTGTCCCTCGTTGCTCAGGTCCTGCAGGGTGTTCTCTGCCTCCTGCAGCGAGCTCAGGTTCAGGTTTAACTGATCCGTCTGGTTCTGGAGGGAAGAGATGAGGATTGCAGCTGACGTCTCCACCTGCTGCATGAACCCCGCCTCCTCCACCTCCAGGCAGCGCCGCAGTTCACCAAACTCCTTCCTCACCACCCATTTCATCACATCAGACTCATTCTGATTGGACAGAGAGAAGCAGGTCAGATGGTTTCCCCCTTTAGTTTGACAGAAACTGAGATCAATAGCATTTCCAGAAACACTCTGACATGCTCATCATCACTTTGTCAATCAGACGCTGTGATTAGTTGATCAGGGTAAACCTCAAGTAGTCATAAAATATGTGTTTCCAAACCACTTTTGCATGGCCTCCTTCATATGTTCAAGGAAAGTCAAGTAGACCAGCAAGGGTGGCTAGGACACCAAAACCACTGCAGCATCACCAACACCCCACAGCAAATTTTAACGAGACCAAAACAACCCAGCACAGACCCCCTGACCCCCCACTCCTTCCAGCAGTACACCCAGATTTACAGGCAGAGGCTAAGGTAAGGAAAGGGGCCACACCCCGCCCTAAACTGTTGACCTTAGAGAGACACAACCAAGTGTGTGGCGCTGTGCAATGAAGCTTCTTTGGAAGTTCTATAAACTGAGGATCTTTAAATGACCCCTTAGACAGGCTTCAAAAGAGAATCAATCTCCATAGAGCTCCATAATAAAATGACCAACTTACCAATAGTTAAATGCTATTAAATAAAAAAAATTCCATGGTGTTTAAATCTTTGGATACCAGGAGACACCACAATCACTCATCTCTCTTTTTTCTCTCTCCTCAAAACAGAAACATCATGATGGTTTATGGTGTGAAAAGGAGATATCACTCACAGTGATCCTTGACTTGTTGTATGCCATTTTACAGATCTGATCCTCAAGTTTACGTTTCTGATTCTGGAACTCAGTCATCAGACAGGAAATGTCCTCCTAATAGAAAGACAGACAGACATCACTTAAAACAGATTAATTGAGCAGAATTCTTCAACAGGTCCATACTGTATGCTGTGGTTGCAAATGTGGCCTAACAAATCTTCTTTGAGGGTCAGCCCAGCATCCAGGGGGGGGCCCTAATCAGCTGACTCCTTTCAACACAAAACATCATTGGATCTCCTCTGAGCTCCTCCTGATGTGTCGGTGATGATTTTGGATAACCAGTAGAGACCAGGACCAGAGCTGAGGACTGGAACATAGATCTGGACCACAGCTGGGGACTGGACGGAGACAAGGTAGTGATTGCAAAGCTTCCCCATCAGGATCTGCTCTCTTTGAACCACCACAGTACTGCTGACTGTTACTGGTGATTAAGACCGTGACATACTTGAACTTCCTCTCTTGGAGCAGAGATTCAGTTCGACCTAAAGAATACCATTCACTGTTTTCCAGCAGAGTACTTGGACCTGCTATTGACTAATCCTGCTGCACTCAGCTGTGTGACTAAAGTGATGAACTCAATGATTAAGACAACTGATGATACAGCAGATATTTTATTCACCTGTCCGTTTATTGGTACGGCCCAGAATGGCAACCACCCAAAGTCAGACAGGAAGTACATTCCAGAAGGCATGTGCTGGTCACAGCAGCTGTATTACTGTCATGTTCATAAAACATTACCAACGTTTGACCTTATTGTTGTTACACTGGAAACACAAAGGGAATATTTGGTTAGTGTGGAACATTAAACTGACTTAATCTCAGTGTTTAATGATATGATGTGAGCTTTTCGCTGCTTATCTCCACAGGTCAACAACACCAAACAGTTTTCAACTGTTAACAATTTCTGTTTCAGATCAAACAGTCTGTACTGCCCTCACTGAGCACAGGCCTCAACCTTGGGCTGCTGTGCTCTCAGTGTTTGTCTCCCTGTTCCATCCTGTTGGCTTCAGCTGATAGAGGTGTTATAGTGCTTTGCCTGTTTTATCTTGGTATGCACAATGTTAATTATTCTCTCAGAGCTAAATACATGGGACTTGGGTAGAGATCTTCAGAGTTGGTTTGGGCAAGTGCTGTGTCACCTCGTGTCTGCAGTAGGGCTGCAACAAACGACTAATGTGATCATCGATTAATCTATCGATTAATGAAACGATTAATCGGCTATTCGGACTATTATGCCTTGCACAATTTCTCAAACGCTCTTATTTAGCCATCAACTTTTAGATTTAGCTTGAGGTTGTTTTAGGCATGTGGAAACTAATAATGAAGACAATAAAGATGAATACTTGATTCAAAAATACATATTTTATTAAATTAACTAAACAAATTGTGAACAGAATTAACATAGCTTTTTATTTAAATTAAATAAATAATATTTCACATCAAAAGAAACAACAATGTTTTAACAAATCGTATTAAATAATGTGATAACATAATTGTAAACAGAACAGCTGAAACTTTAACAAAATAAATAACTCAGTTTCCTCTAATCATTAACCCATGTTTGTATCATTGAGTTAACTCTGTGTGTTGCTGCTAGCATACAGAACACCTGACGTGGAAATGTTACTCGTGGATGGGGCTACAGAGCTACTAGAAAGACAGTCGAACCCGGTGCATTCCTCCGTCTGAATGTGGTGCACTGTTGCTAAATGTTTAGACAAATTGCTCGTGTTACCACCCTTACATGCTAAACTCTTATTGCACTAACTATTGGCAAAGAGCTTTGTCCACCTCAAGACGGGTAACATTAAACCCAGGGTTCATACACTTTTTCACCAATGATTTTCAATGACTTTTCCATGACTTCTCAATGACCTTTACCTCATTTTCCATGACCAAAAAAAAATTACCACTGAAAATGGTTTATTTGAACATGGAACAGGAAAATAAGGTCTGCATATGAAACATGTTGTAACTATCTAAAACAAATCAAATAGTAGGCTTACTAGCTTCTGCAGTCTACACGCTGAAGCAACTGTAGTCAGGGAGGTAAACTCATCAGGTATGAAAAAGGTGACACGGATCCGAGCCCCATGACCCCACGGAATATCGGCTTTAAAATGAGGAATAACAGAGGATTTTAGCAGTCACTAAAGCAGCAGGTAATAATAACAGAAACGCCAAAGAGTCACATCTAATAGAAATATATAAAAGCATTAATTGTGTAGCAGTCAGTTTATAATTCTGGCAGCACTATTGAGCATTTTGAAAATGTATTTTCATGCCTCTGTGCAAGGCTTAGTCTTTCTATCTTTTATAGCCACTGGTGTAAAGTAACTAAGTTCATAAACTCAACAAGTACTATACGTGGGTACAATTTTGAGATACTTGTACTTTATTTAAGTATTTCAATGTTTTGCTACTGTGTACTTCTACTCCTCTACAGTTCAGAGGTACATGGTGTACTTGTCCTCCACTACATGTATTTAAGTGTTAAATCAGACTTTAGTTCCACCTGGAGTAAATCCACCAGCTACCCTGCAGTATACAAAGTCATTCAAACTAGCTGCACCTTTACCAGCTTTGAGAACACTTTCCTGATCAATCATTATAAAACATATCATATATATTATTCTGAAATGGACCAATCTACTTTTACTGTCGCTACTTTCACTATATTTTGATGAGAATACTTTTCTACTTTCACTTGAGTCACATTTTGAATGCAGGACTTTTACTGTAACATATGGTAGTATGAGTATTCCTACACTCTGGTACTTCTACTTTTACTCAAGAACAAGATCTGAGTACTTCTACTTTTACTCAAGTACAAGATCTGAGTACTTCTACTTTTACTCAAGTACAAGACCTTAGTACTTCTACTTTTACTCAAGTACAAGATCTGAGTACTTCTACTTTTACTCAAGTACAATATCTAAGTACTTCTACTTTTACTCAAGTACAAGATCTGAGTACTTCTACTTTTACTCAAGTACAATATCTAAGTACTTCTACTTTTACTCAAGTACAAGATCTGAGTACTTCTACTTTTACTCAAGTACAATATCTGAGTACTTCTACTTTTACTCAAGTACAAGATCTGAGTACTTCTACTAAAGTACAAGATCTGAGTACTTCTACTTTTACTCTAGTAAATATCTATACTTATACCACCTCTGTGTATAGCCTATGAAAAAACTATTAGAAAACGAAGGCTAAAGCTAACGTTAGCAGATAGTGACAATGTATGCTAGCTAGCTAGCTCAACGATTCCTTAAATAATATTGCGACAGAAAAACTTTTCAGTTCACATCACGCTCTGCCGCTCTGCTCTGAATACCTGAATGGCCCGTTCTAACAGCTGTTCACCAGCGGTGCAGTCGGTGCCACAGTCACTCCACACAGTTAACGAACGCACCGTAGATAATGTAGCTGACCCTCATTCCGGAGCAGCAGAGATCAGCCGACAGGCAGGAAGACCCGAGCACACAGCTCGTGCTTCATATATTAAAAAATAATACCATGCGCGTCATGATGGCACATAACAACTCGCGACCGCAGATTATTTTGGCAATTAGATAAAATGTAAATTATATTTGTTACATTTCCATGACTTTTCCAAAACTTTGGGAAAAATATTGTTTTCCATAACTTTTCAAGGGCCTGGAATTTGCATTTTGAATTTCCATGACTTTTCCAGATTTTCAATGACCGTACGACCACACCTTGGAGCGCTTCTCTCCGCCATCCCCGCCGTGTGTTGCTGCATGTAGCAGCCGCGTGTGTGTAAACTGCCCCGCCCCCTCGCACACAGACGGGGGAGGGAGAGATCTCGTCTCGATTGGAAAGATCGAAAATACACCATAGACGCATTTTTTTGACTTTTTGCATATTAGAAATAAGTTGGCGACACTAAGACTGCGATATAATGTTTATGTAGCAATAATACATACGACATATATTTTTTAAATGTCTCCAGTACCGATAAAAAGTTGGCAACTAATTTGGTCATCGATTTTAATCGATTAAGTCAATTAGTTGTTGCATCCTAGTCTGCAGCACATGTCTTTGTCAATCCTACACCGTAACTTGATAATAAACCATCAGTGTTTGACATCAAGCTCCAACTCTCCCGTGTCTCACTATGTTTCGATTCAACACTCCATTTTGTTTACCTTCATGCGGCTGTAGACAGAGGTCACAGGTGTGATTTTGTGCCCGCGGTGAGCACCAATGCTTCCACAGAGGCCACAGATGACTGAGCGCTCGTCCTCACAGTACAGGCTGAGCGGGTTGTGATGCTGAGGACACAACTCCTTCTGGGCTCCACCTGAAACACTCACTTCCTATCAGGATGAAAAAACGACATGTTATAAATACTTATACTGAAAAATATTCAACAGTCAGATATTTTACTTTCTAAGAAAATGTCTTGTTTTGCCAGTAACAGTATTGCAGGTATTTTTACCTGCAGGGCCTCAATGATTCTAGCCAGACTGACATTTGGAGGGGGACTGTCTCCATCCACAGAGCAGCGACACACAGGACACTGCAGCTGACCGAGCAGGTCCATCGTCATTGAGCGCACACAACACCTGGACAGGTGACAATAGGCGAGGACAGTTTAGGACAGGACAAGTGGGAACACAAGAGGTGAGGACAGGTGAGTTGAAGACAGGTTAAGTTAGGAGAGGACAGTTCTGGTGTGTACAGTTGTCTCTAATCCATCCCACATACCGGCAGTAGGAGTGTCCACACTGTAACAACAATGGTTCAGTGAAGACATCCAGACAAACGGGACACCTCAGCTGATCCTCCAGACTCTGAAGACGTTCCATGTCCACACTGATCAACAACACCAGGACAAGCAATGCCAAGACCAGAACCACCGGAAACACAGGAACCAGAACCAACAGGACGATAAACACAAGGATCACGACAACCAGCAACACCAGAACCAGCGAAATGGACCAAAAACATTCGGATCACTACCACCAGGACCATAACCAAAGTTCACCACCACCAGGAAACACACACACAAAATCAAACAATACAAAAATCAAAACAAACTTCCAGAGATCAGCCCTCAAACAAGCAGACACTCCGACATCAGTTAAAATGACTTCTGCAGCAAAATCAACGCTTATGAGCCGAGAGTTTTTTTCTTTTTTCTTTGATATGATTGGATGTGCAGACAGAGGCTGAAACTGACTTATTTATGACCTGAATAGTAATTGTTATAACTTTTAATTTCAAAATATATAGTGCGTCTATTGAATTATAATTGTTATCATTATTATATGTGTATAATAATAATAATTATATATTATTATTTATAATTATTATTGTTCATTTGATCATTATTAGACTGTTTGAATCTGTGTGTTTAAACAAAGCAGTAGTGCTTGTTTGTTTTCTTGAAAATAATGACTGATAATATACTTATATCTGATAAGTCAACACTTGAAAGTCACCTTCAACATGTCTCCGTTGGTAACAAACATACACAGGTAAAACGTTCCTTCATGTACTTTAAAACAGACCAGCAACACCAGTGGACACCAGACCAGCTTCACCAGTCAATGAGAGATTTCATACAGCTTGTGGCCCCACGCAAAGGTGCGTCATGAGGCCCTTCTTATGTGTCACGAGCGTTGACCGGGGGCTGGGGATGCTAGCGGAGCACGCTTGTGAACTCTATTATGCCAAACAGGCTCTACAAGACAATACCCACAAGTCTACAACAGAGAAGTTCCACAAGAGACTAGCTCCACCTGTCAACTGGAGACTCATCCAAGCATCCTCAGCAGACAGCTTCCCCTTCCTTTTAAATTCTGACAAGTCTATACTTGTAATCATGCAGGGTTATATCACAGTCACTGTCATTATTCTCCAGCCAAGACTCAGTCAGCACTGCAGTGTCATGTCTCAACACCGAGCACATTGTGGCATTAACCCCAATTCAGACAGACAGACAGAGAGACAGACAGACGGACAGACGGACAGACAGACATACACTTGTCCCAAGTTGGGAAACACACTTTACATACATTGGTTTGTTTTCTGGTTTAGAAACAAACTGGTATTATGATATTATTATTATTATTATTATTATAGTAAAGACAATAGTGCAACAAATCACAGCGTTTAAAACGTTTTGTCACATGGCTCACGTGACCAACTTTACTGCTGGAAGTTGGACTCTCCCAACAGTCCCTGAACCACTAATGTCTTAATCTCCTCCTCTTCCTCCTGCTCTGACCCTCCTGGTCTCTTCATCTCCTCCTCTTCCTCCTGCTCTGACCCTCCTGGTCTCTTCAGTGAACTCTCTTTTCCTTTTCCTCTTTCTGTTCGTCCGGATCTCTTCTCAGATATGTTTTGTTGTTGTTGTTGAATCACTCCTACACTCTGGCCTGCAAGAGTCTACTTGTGAAAAGCACTGGTACAAATGCTTGTATAACTTTACACGTTAGGGCCATGTCGCCTAGCTAATAAGTAGCATATCATCAGAAAGTATTTATCAGGCGCACACAGGCAGCTGTGTTTAGATCCAGTTTTTACGGTAAAGGATGTATCCTGGTTTCATTTATCTGGCCTCATTGCTGTGATGTGTAGTTTACGTGGATTTAATAGTAGGCTACCGCATAGTTTAGCAAAGTGATCGATCTCCCAGCTAACGCTGTCTGCGTAGTATTTTGTAACGTAACGCCCCAAACAGCGCCCATCTGTTAAATTGATTGATTGATTGATCTTAGGAGTCACGTGATCAGCTGGACAAGATGGCAGCATAGGTTAAACTCGCACAACCCAGTGATGCTAATTCTGTAAATATATACCGTTGAGACCATTTAAAAAATATATATTTTAGCCTCTATGAGTGTTTGATTGAAGGCAATGTCTAAATCGAGCAAAAAGTCGCCGCCTGAAAAGGGTCCCGAGACGAGGGGGAAGTCTGACATGGAGGCGTTAGCCGACACGGTGCTTGAGAAGCAACGAGGCTATCTGGATTCGCGCTTCGACCAACTCCAACAGATGGGGAGGGAGACGGAGGGGAAATTGACTTCTATCCAAACGGACTTGATGGTACTGAGTGAAAGCATCGGCACTGTTAAGGCAGAGATGGGCAAGATACGGTTGGATGTGGTGAAAAATTT
The DNA here is from genome assembly GCA_902827135.1 of Harpagifer antarcticus. NCBI lineage: Eukaryota > Metazoa > Chordata > Actinopteri > Perciformes > Harpagiferidae > Harpagifer > Harpagifer antarcticus. The sequence continues at coordinate 404,215 of CADEHL010001089.1, read as the reverse complement.
GGGTATGCTAGCCACCCACGAGGATACGCTGGACATGATGCAACTCAAGCTAGCGGACATGGAGGACGGGAGCAGAAGATGCAACGTCCGTATAACTGGGCTAGCGGAAGGACTTGAAGGGTCTAACGCCATACAATTTCTGACACACTCGCTTCCAAAGTGGTTCCCCTCCTTAGGTAATCTGAAGGGCGAGTTAATGCGAGCTCATCGTATCTACAGCGACGACAGGAAGAAGCAGGTGGGCGCTACGCGCACTTTGATTTTCAACGTTCTCCGTTATACCACCCGCCAAGACATACTCCGTGCCGCAAAGAAAGCCCCGCTCACGATTGATGGACGGAGGATTCGCTTCTCCCCTGACTACAGCAGCTACACTGTTAAACGTCGTCAGGCTTTCTCCCGGGCAATGGATACCGCCCGTGCCAAAGGGGTGGAATTTTTCCTCCTTTACCCCGCTATACTGAAGGTCAAGGGAGCTGGTCAAGTTAAGACATTTCATTCCCCGGGACATGCCGAAGACTTCATCGTCTCCCTACCAGGAGTGCAGGATGCACCAACCGGCGGGGACGGAGACCCGGGACCTGGGCGCTCGTTTGACGGCGAATAGCGGTCTTTTGGAACCTGCTGGACTATATAGCGTCGCTGTTTTAGATTAAATGCACACTGCTTTGCGTGGTCTGGGATCTCTTACAGAGTTTTGGATTATTTCTGCAGGCTTCTTTTTATTTGTTTCTGTCTGACGCTGGACTCATTTGGGGACGGATAGTTGTTTATCATTGTTTGTCTGATCAGACTAACAGGTCGGCCGTGGAGAAGAGACCTCACAAGCCTTCGTCCTTCCCGCTTGCTGGCTGTTTGCTCCTCCTCTCTAGGGGCTGTGGTGACGTAGGAAACTTCCCCCTCGTTCTTCTGTGTCCGATATTGCGTTAAACTGAGGATTTCGACATTTTACATTCATTGTATAACTACAGTAGACACGCCTCTTCTCCTCCTAATCTCTTTCATGACTTTTCATCTCAATACATTTCAAACACTGAAATCAACACTCTAAAAAATAGAGGAAATACTTCACAGCATTTTGGTTTCCGGTAGTTCCGGATGTTGTCACATGCTACCCACGTCTGTAAACAATAACGTATTCAAATAAACTGTACCTTAATTTAATATTCAGCAATAATAATCTCTTGGTTCAATTAGTTGTAGTGTGGTTCAATTAGTTGTAGTGTTAAATCAGTAGGTTTCGGTGTGCATCACTCCATGTCATTTTGCTGCTAAATTCACATCTATAGGAAATGGTATATTAGCCACATGCTAAATTCTAACCAGAGATGAAGGATTTTCAGAATAAAAGCTTGGTATTGAGAACTTCCGTTTTTTTCCAGAATAAAATAGCATTTAAACTGACGGTATGTTTAAGCTACTTTATGCTATCAAACATTGATTTTAATTTCTAACAAAATCTATACAAAATAATTAAACAAGCGAGTGCCTGTTTTTCCTGATCAAGGACATGTTCCTTGAACACAGCACGAGCGTAACGTGTCTTCACGTGGTATATGTCTTGTCTGAAAGGAGTGCTGACGGAGAGCACCGGAACGCCGCTCCAGCTCTTCAAATATTGCAGTACTCATAGGCGGCGCTTGAAGCTCAGGTTTGGGAAGGCTAAATAACTTGTTTTACCTGACGCTACCTCCCTCCGGCGTCTATAGAAAAGAGATCAACTCAGTGAAAGCACCGCCTGATCAGAGCTCAGTGTGCAGAGTTTAAATCTATTAAGTATAAAGGAAATACAGTTTAAACTGCCGTATGAAGAGAAGACCCCGCCTCTGGAACTCCCTCCCACCTGACATCTGCAACACTGACTCTCTCCCCATTTTCAAATCACGCCTCAAAACATATCTCTTCACACTCGCCTATCCACCCTGATCATTATCCATCACACAATCTCTGTTTTTATTTATTTGGTTATTTGATTGATTCATATACTGCATTGTCATTGTGTTGTTTATGTTTCTTATGCTGGTATTATCTATTGTGTATCTTGTTTTTTATGTGTTTGTACGGCGACCTTGAGAGCCTTGAAAGGCGCCGATATAAAATAAATGAATTATTATTATTAAGACGCCGATGTGTCACATTTATCATTCATATCACATTATCAATCAGATAATCGATCATATAATATCATAATATATCATATATTTCCTTATCTGAGTCAGCTTCTTGAGCCGTAGGCTATGCCGTGCAACACTTACATTGTCACATACTAGCAGAAGTATTATTTTAAGCAACACATTAAGTTTGACGAAACACTCAAGTAAAATGTAATTAAAGTCAGATCCACTCGTGACTTAGACGGGGCAGTGATATCATAAAACTTTTAATGCACGCATTCAAACACTTTTCCTGTTACCACCAGCTGTATTCACCTTGCAGGTGCAACTATGTGGCTTGTATCCTGGATTACATGTTTAAAGTTCATATTTGTCTAATATTAGTTTACTTTTCATTAATGAAGTATGACGCTGCGCTGTCAGTAGGCTACACTTGTCCCTGTTTGTGATTGGTCAAATGTTGCTAACCCCGCCCCTTTCACGTGAACGCGCTCTCAGCTGGAGAGAGAAACTCTAGCTTGATTTACCGAGTTGATAACCAGCGTCGTAGGACCGCTTAGCGAGAGCGCGTTTGTTAGGGTTAGTTAAGATAACTCAAACATATCCAGGGTCTGTTGAACTGTACTTCGTAGTAAAGATTATATCATCTGATATTTGGGAAGAGTGTTACATTAGAAATGGCAGAAAGTCTTGTTGCAATTTCCAGATATTGAAAGAGGCCCTGGAGTTTCTCTGGTAATTATCAATAGTAGCAGTTAAGTGAATACTGTTCAAACAATACCTGTGTTTGTGTTTTGTATTGATTTCTCTGTTTTATCCTTTCATAAATGTGAGGACTGAACTTGCTTCAAACATGCCTGGGTGCTAAACAGGTTTTATTACTCTGGGGGAGGGGAAGTTAAGCAGGCTGTGTAGATGAGAGTTCTTCTGCTTAAGGTCTTCAGTATGTCATGTTTCAGGGAAGTCTACATATCTTGAATGGTATATATGTGTTTAATTACTTTGTATAAGTAATAGCAGTGTGTAAACAAAAGCTGGAAATATGAGAGTATTAATAAGTATATCTTTGTGAACAAGTCTCTGGAATGCTGCAAGATGGGCCCTGTGGGAGGAGAATCTCACCCGACTCCTCCCCGTGGTTCCTCTATATCTCCTGTTTGTGTTTGTGTGTTCGCTCTCTTTTACTCTTGCCGTCCAGATGAAAGGATCTCCCGGCATCAGAACCAGAGCAGGGAGTGGGGGCCCGCCCCACCCCTTTGAAAGTGTATTGTATTATTACCGTTTATCATTAAAACAGATTATTGTTTAACCCTCATCCTGGCTGTTTTGAGTTTTCCCTCTTTTAAAGCACACTCCTATAGGATCGGCGGTTTTTTTTAGAGGAGAGCACGAGCAGCCAGCGGATGGAGGGGGATACCTCGAAATAATTTCTGACAACTAAGGATCCTAAAACTAAAAAGTAAAACGGACGCCTGTTTCTATCAAAGGTCTGTAAAAGCTAAAAGTTAGAGTTGTCAAGGATATTTCCAGGTGTCATTGACGGTATAATGCAATACATATTTTTAGCATAGATAGGTAAGTTATAAATAAATAAAGCAACGAGGTGTTAAGAGTACGGTGAAAGGCCCCGTAGATTTTTCAGAATCATACGGCTAAAACTCGTTAGCTGCACGTGAAGCGATGAGGGGCGTGGGTTTTTTCAGAAATCGAGACGGCTAACTCACGGGGAAGTTCAGTGGTTCTTAAAAAAAGATTCCATCCAGAACAAAACAGAATAGTGCTTTCCAGTTTTCATAGGAATCTGCAGTGCATTATAGGTTTAAATCCAAGAGTAGAAACGCGAACTTCAAAAGCCATTGAAATTAACGGATTTCTCTTGTTCTGTTATATTATTTAGGTGCATGTATGTATATATATATATATATATATATATATATATATATATATTATTGAACACAGGAAAGCCTTAGTCAGATACAGAAATACGAAGTCATTCTTGTTTCAAGAAAGCCCCCTTCTCCTGGAATGCCATCTCACACGGTTGGATAAACACAGAGGTGATTTATGAGAGAAGCTTGTGAGCAGGCAGCTCCAGGGCACAGTGAGGAAAGAGAGAGAGACAAGAGAATTAAGATGTTTGAAAAGATTAGAAAGAGTAAAAGTTATATAAAGTTAACTACTATTCTGGACAATGTCATATTGTTTTATGAGTAAAAACATGAAATAAAATATATTACTAGATATAAGACCTACATGCTTATCTAGGTTGACAGAAAGCTGCTGTTAACCAGTTTCAGCTGCAACTATCCTATCTGTGTTCTAAAGAGAACATACGTTGCATTTACAATTCATATTAAGACAGTTCACAATTGATACCATTAAAGACCGTTTTGGATTAATAGGGCGTGTCTGTCATAAACATTAGCGCTTAGATGGAATAAAGTGTTGAAATGTTCTCAAGAGTGGGAGTTTTCACAATGCTTTTTAGTTTTTATTTAAACAATTAAGTGGTAAGGACAGAAAACTGTTCCGTGATGATTTCTTTAGGTTTTAGCTTTAGTAATGAAGATTACATTATGTGAGGAAACTGTTCCACCAATACTTCCTTTAAGTGTTAAAAAATATATTCATTAACTGAGAATTGTACTTAATTAGATTTCAGAGGAACTTAATTGCATACAGTAACGTTGAGGGAAAGTAAAAAGAGGTTTACTGAGTATATGAAGTACATTCAAAATAAATATAATAGTGGATTATTCTACCTAGATTAGACATACAAAGAGGACAATTTGTGTGTTATGAACTGGCCTTGTCTTGTTACATTTTTATTGAAGCCAGACTACAAGTCGTATGGTTTAATTTTTATTGAACTCAGTCTCCAAGCAGTGTGATTTCTCTCTGCACATGGTTGAGTCTTCTCTTCCCTTCCCCCGGTCATCCAAGTTATTTGACCCCATGAGGTCAAGAGTCATTCTGTTAGACCACAATCTTGTGTAAGACAAATCATTGTTCTTTTGTCACATTTTGAATTACATAAGAGTTCATTTTGCTAAATCAATTTATCTTTAATTTGTAGTTGGTGTTTGCTAACATTTTTAGGAACGACATAGACCGACACTTGGGTCAAATTACATTACTATGATCGGATTAGTGTACTCTGCAGGGTTACTATTGTTAAGTATGGAGGGGTTCTTTCATAGTGTGTGGAATATGTGGTGCTTGAAACATCTAGGTATTTAAATATATAGAAGAAAATGGTTTCCTGAAAGAATTAATTGGAGTAAACATGTTACAGTGGGTGTTGAAAAACTTAGTTTGGGTAAATATGTCACAATGGATGAAACGATTATTAGAGGGAGTTTTTGTAATATCATTAGTGGACATTAATTGTGTTGTTCAGATGACATTTAACATTTAAGACAGATAGTAAGATTAGGAAAATAGAGTGGAAAGGATTGGATTTATATTACCTCAGTGTGTTAGAATGAGATAGGTAATGCGTCCCGGGACCTGGACTCTCTCTCTCTGTCTGTCATACGGCTGGGGCCCCAACCCTCCAAGCAGACAGAGGACCTATCCCAACCAGGAGACTCCTCCTCCATCGAACAGACAGAGAACCCAGAGCTCAACAACAACAACAAGACTGCAATAAGAACTGCATCCAGAACTATCTCCACCTGTGGCATCCAGAACCAAACAGCTTGCTGACAGGCAGAGATCGACTCTCATCAGTCCCTCAGACAGGGAATGAAGTTCCAAGCTGAGCCACGAGATTTGGCACAAGAGCAAAGTATGGGACACAGAGCAGAATCTGCCCTCCATAAAGCAGCAGAGAGACTGTGAAGGAGGAGATGAAATGCAAAGCAGTGCAACAACAGTGGCCTGATTGGGGCGGCAGATGTAGCTGGGCGGATGGCTGCCTCAAAGAGTTACAGCGAGCTGATGGACAAAGGGGGAGGAGTCAGAGTCAGAGGAGTTGGTCGAGCAGAATGTGAAGGAGGCCGGGGTCACGGCTTGAGATAAACCAGAGGAGAGGAGAAGGGAATCAACGAGAATGAGTGAGTTTACACATAAACACACTTATTATAAGCGCACATTTAAAAAAACTTGAATTGACTTGATAAATAAGTGAAGGTAAAAAGTTGTATTAACCATGAATTAATCAATTGGTAAATTAAAAATAGCAGTAAAGAGGAAACTATTAAAGTAAAATGAGAATCATCCTAAAACACACTGAGGGATAAAGGGGGTATATGACAAAATAGAACCATATTCTTCAATCTTTTCATCATGTTAACAAATCATTCTTCAAGAGATTTTGATTAACACCATTAAAGGGATAGTTTTAGGAACCGCGCTATAAGACAAACCTTTATTTGAATGGATAATGTTAGAGGGAGAGCTAGTGCCAAGCCAAATATAATTCCAATCTATAGAGTATTGATTCCACCATTGTGGCATGGTTATTACCATAGGAGGGCTTTAGGATGGACTTCTGTTTTTGGATCCATGAGTTGTTGCGTGTTCGGACGCCCTGGGTTCCACACACTGCTAAAGAATTTAACATTGTTTTTAAGTAGACCAGAATTGAAGATAAATGGGTTTAATGAGCTATGAAATGCAGAGCTACACAGATCCTAGTAATGTTTTGACACAAGATAATAATTAAGTACACAAGTTTCTGAAGTAGATCTATTAGACATTTTAATATAGATTAGGTGTTAATAAACTGTAGTAGTAATACTATAAGGAAGTGACATTTTTTGGCTAACACTTTTCAGGGAATGTGGGGAACAGCTGTTCCGATGAAAAGTTAGATGTATCTTGAACATTATAGTTGTAATCGTGAATTAATTAATGATGGCGCTCCATATATGACAGATTTTTGAAGACAAAGGATACTGGCCTATGCTGAAATATCAAAGTCTCTGCAGAGCACGACACATGGCCAAAAAGACTGAGACCAACTGACCTTTGACCCTGACCGACAGTGTAACTTGAGAAGACACTGTCAAGAACTGACTCTGGGGTGACTGACCAAACTTGACTTTACAACCTGACAGTGTGAGTGTGAGTGTGAGTGTATGTCTGCATGTGATCAGTGCAACTGCATGATTTAAAACAATGACTAATCAAGCATGCTTTTGGACTAACACATTATTCTGGGGCTCCGTGGGAAATGAGAGGTTTTCCTACAAGTCCACAAAAATTGGAAAACCGTACAGGTGACCCGTTTCTAATCTACTGGATATTTCACTCCCACAGGAGGTGGCAGTTTGCAGAATGTGAAACTCGAACTAAAACATGAAGATTCTGTTTCTTTTAGGACTGAAGGATGGAGAGAAACACTTAATTTCACTGAAGTGTTTACTGTGGAAATGATGGATGTATATTTGGGAAAAATGTTGGGTATTTTTTATAATCCCTTATTACCTGAAGGTTTTCTTCCCATACAGGATTTTGGTTACACATGAGTTATGTGTAAAAAGGGGGAGTGTAAACTTTACAATGTACATTTTTCATTTAGGGACTGAAAGGAACCTTCTGCCCCAACTCGGATGTTCAATCTGACCATTGATTGACAGTTTTAGAATGGACCTGCTCCATATCTGGGGATAAGATACGGTTTGATGAATGTTGACATGTTTCTAATATTGATTGAGTTATAACAGATAACATAGATGCAGAATCAGTGGCCCATGGGCTACTGTGAGAGAGGTAATTTCAGAATGGAATACTGAGGAAGTTGACCGGTGAGTAATGTTTCAACAGGTATTAAAGTAACTGAGGTTTGAAATGTACAAAGAACATATTACAGTTAAAGCTAAAACATTGTAATGTAATGAGACCAATTGTAATTTAGACAACATCATGTAATTAGCCTGGTAAAGAAGTAAAAGCCATAGACTTTATTGTTTAGGTCATTATGGGGATATACATTTCATCTAAATTCATAATGGAAAGACATTTGATGACAGTTTGTTGGAATTCTGTATTCATTTTTTCAGCTTGATAATATCTAAGCACTGACAGGTAGAAGCAGTATCACCAGGAAATCATTCACTTTGTCAGTATCATGATTTTGGTTGTTTCTGAATCCATAACATTAGTGTGTTTCTTTACCAGAAACATTAGTAGTTCATAGTATATTTAGATTTTAAATGGGATCTCAGGGATTTCATTAAGAATAACACAGACGCTTGTCAGAAACTCAGAGCTATTGAAATATGTTATTTGGTTCACCTAGAGATGTTGGAGTTTTGTTTTGTGGCCACACACCAAGTATTAAGATTCTGAAGCTGCACTGGCAGATAGGAGGTCTACAATTAATTTAGAAAACCTGTTCACAGACGTCTGTTATTTTTAAGAGACCCCACCAACAGGCTCCAAGCTGCTTACGCAATGGTGGGTCAAACAGCGGAGGGCCCCGGAGCCCTGAGCGTAGGCTTGAGGGATTTGTATCAGATTTCTCCACACAGGTTGGTGATGCCAAAGGGGGACACGAGACACAGGAGGCGGACACAGCAGAGTTCGTCTGGCTGAAGGTCATCAGGACAAAGTGGCTCAACCCCAGGCTCTCCGGCCCCGACCGAGTGACCCAGCGGATCTCTCATGCCGTCCGCGTGGGAGGAAAGGGGGACAGCTCGTACCACGGGAGCCAGTGTGCGGCGAGGAAACCACCTGCTAGGACCGGGGATGACATCAGGATGGACGTGATCCTCGCAGAGGAGGTCGACTCGGAAGCTGTCATCAGTGGACGGGAGGAGCAGGATCCTGAGGACATCCTTACAGCAGACTACTTGGAAGCGGTTGTCAGCGGGCTGGGGGACTTGTCGAGGCAGCAGAGGAGTCTACTTCTCTCTGATCAGTTCCACCAGTGAAGGGAAAGCTGCATCTCCCCCTCCCTATCAGCTGCCCCTTGTTGGCATATTCCTCTGAGGGGGGGGGGGGGGGCTGATGATTCACCACACAAGGAGACTGCTTGCTTTCTAGCGCTCAGGTTCCACCTCTGATGGTTCCTTTACTGCCATGGAAGATGGTGTTCTGTTCCCAAACATTCAAGTACTTTGGGTCTCAGTTTCTGATAGATTTATACAATATTGGGAGACAGACACAGTAGAACAGAATGATAGTAGATATGTTTCAAAATGTCTTGTGTAAGTTTATCTCTTGAGAGATAAAAAGGGGGATTAAAGATTATATCATCTGATATTTGGGAAGAGTGTTACATTAGAAATGGCAGAAAGTCTTGTTGCAATTTCCAGATATTGAAAGAGGCCCTGGAGTTTCTCTGGTAATTATCAATAGTAGCAGTTAAGTGAATACTGTTCAAACAATACCTGTGTTTGTGTTTTGTATTGATTTCTCTGTTTTATCCTTTCATAAATGTGAGGACTGAACTTGCTTCAAACATGCCTGGGTGCTAAACAGGTTTTATTACTCTGGGGGAGGGGAAGTTAAGCAGGCTGTGTAGATGAGAGTTCTTCTGCTTAAGGTCTTCAGTATGTCATGTTTCAGGGAAGTCTACATATCTTGAATGGTATATATGTGTTTAATTACTTTGTATAAGTAATAGCAGTGTGTAAACAAAAGCTGGAAATATGAGAGTATTAATAAGTATATCTTTGTGAACAAGTCTCTGGAATGCTGCAAGATGGGCCCTGTGGGAGGAGAATCTCACCCGACTCCTCCCCGTGGTTCCTCTATATCTCCTGTTTGTGTTTGTGTGTTCGACCTCTTTTACTCTTGCCGTCCAGATGAAAGGATCTCCCGGCATCAGAACCAGAGCAGGGAGTGGGGGCCCGCCCCACCCCTTTGAAAGTGTATTGTATTATTACCGTTTATCATTAAAACAGATTATTGTTTAACCCTCATCCTGGCTGTTTTGAGTTTTCCCTCTTTTAAAGCACACAGGATAGGATCGGCGCACAGCAGAGATATCTGCGCCAACAGTAGTACAGGGCACAGGTGGCTGCATAGCAGCGCTAATGTCAAAACATTATACATTATGTTTTTATTTTACCAGGATGCAGTGACAAAAATATTTGGGAAGGCTTAGCCTTCCCTAGCCTACAGTACCCGCCGCCCCTGGCAGTACCCATAAGGAGCCGTACACATGCCGCAGTGTTTGCGTGGCTGTGTCTTTAGTTGTAAGCACAGTGGCGATCTGTTGTTATTAGCATCTGGTTAGCTAGCTATGCTAACAAATTTAAAGAGCTTTTTTACAACCAGGTGGAAGAGAGCTCAAATAACCTCAGCTCAGTGAGGTTAAGGCACACCTTTATATGATCATTATAGTTATTAATGAGACATTAGAGACTAAATGAAAAACAGGTATAAAATACTATATGACAGTAACAAAAAAGTTGTTAAAAATAACAAGAATAGAGTTTAAAAGGGGAGTAATTTGTAAAAAAAAAAGAAAAATCTGTTTACAGTTCTGTTTCATATGGGTGATGAAAGATGTATCCATATATCTCTTCATTTTGCTCTCAAAGTGCACCAGATTGATGCTTTTAACTTCAATATTTAAAATGAATAAACTATGAATGTTTTATATCCATGTAACGGGAAGAAACTCATCTAACTGATCATTTTAATTTTTTTTTCAAAAAGAACCCACAATGCTAACGCTGAGCCTCTGAAATAGCAACGAGCGAAAAATGCTAACAGATTACTGCACCGAAACTCACTCATAAAACCTTATTATTTATCCTTTCTGCACATCCAACCCATCAATTCGCATTGTGAGGCAAGGCAAGGCAAGGCAAGGCAAGGCAAGGCAAGGCAAGGCAAGGCAAGGCAAGTTTATTTATAGAGCACTTTTCAACACAAGGCAATTCAAAGTGCTTTACAACAAATGAAAGACATTAAGAAAATGGCATTTAAAATCAGTCATTAAAAAGAAAAGCTAATAAAATAAACATTAAAAGAAGAAATACATGGATAAACACTAAAAGAAAAAATACATGGATAAAAGTTACAGTGCAGTCTAAGATATGAATAGTTCAATTAAAAGCAGCGACAAAAAGAAAAGTCTTTAGTCTGGATTTAAAAGTAGTCAGAGTTGCAGCGGACCTGCAGGTTTCTGGGAGTTTGTTCCAGATATTTGGAGCATAATAACTGAACGCTGCTTTACCATGTTTAGTTCTGACTCTGGGGACAGAAAGCTGACCAGTCCCTGAAGACCTGAGAGATCTGGATGGTTCATAATTTAGCAGTAGATCAGAAATGTATTTTGGGCCTAAACCATTCAAAGCTTTATAAACCAGCAGCAGTATTTTGAAATCTATTCTTTGACACACAGGAAGCCAGTGTAAAGACTTCAGAACAGGAGTGATGTGATCCACTTTCTTAGTGTTAGTGAGGACTCGAGCAGCGGCGTTCTGAATCAGCTGCAGCTTCCGAATAGACTTTTTAGTGAGACCTGTGAAGACACCATTGCAGTAGTCGAGTCTACTGAAGATAAAAGCATGGACAAGTTTTTCCAAATCCTGCTGCGACATTAGTCTTTTAATCCTAGATATGTTCTTTAGGTGATAGAGATGACACAGAATCGATGGGTACATACATTATCACTCCATAATTAGAACTTGCGACTTTATAAACAAAAACAGACATCAAAACATGTGGCGCTAGGTAGCTAAAAACGCTAACATGGCTTACCTGTGTCGTTGTCTCGTTAAAAGTGGTCTTCAATGGCATTAAAACGATAAAAACGATGCTGAAGTTAATCCATAGGCTAATCCAATGTGTCTGTCCCTTTGAAATGATTTCTGATAATCCATAAGCAATAGAGAAACGCAGTGACGCGTCCTAAAACCCGGAAGTAAGTTAGCATTTTTAGCACTTCTGGTTCCTTCGTCCAAAAGCAATGCATTTTCTCCATAGGGTTTTGGAAAATAGCTCAAAATAAGGTCTGTGGTTGACACAAATTTAAGAGATAAATCACGTTTTGTTCTACGACATTAAATACATCAGCAGTGACCCCACTGGTGATTTTTGAAGAGTTTACGTATCTGAAAAACGATGGTTGTTACAGAGTGGCTGAATAGGACTACAGAAATTGTCGAGGCCGTTGTACGTCATTACGCCGAACACGTAAACACTCCAGCTAAGTTTGTTTTCCCCCGTGTTCTGCTTGAAAGCAAGTACCTGCCTATCTCTAGTATCTGTATATCTATATAGCTAACCATTAGGATCTGTATTTTTTTTGTAACACCGTAGTTTTACAAATTATAGAATAATTAATTACCAGTGTTTTCCAAGTTTACTCGGCAGTTCGTTTCGTTAGCTAACGTTAGCTACTAGTTAGCTACGCAATGGTTTGTTGCTTTGCTCCGGGTTGCAGCCACAGGTCTTCACATGAAACGTGCTCGTTCTATCGTTTCCCGGCCAATGTTTTCCAAAGGAGAGTCTGGATTCGTGCCATGAGGTAAGCTGACGTTACATTTTTGTCCATGTCACGGTGAACTTTAAATGATGGGTAGTGACTATCGCCGTTTTAGAGATGGCGCTGCTGAAAAGACCGCAACATAAGTACAGATAATGAATACATCCTATTAAAACCTGTGTGGCTTATGCGATAAGTCTAATTAGTACAAGCAGCATAACGTTTCACCATGTAACTAAAGATTGTAGTCAGGGAAATCAGTTTGACATATTGAACTAATAACAGATCACCTCTGGCTGGCAGAGAACTCTCTGCTCCAAAGCTTCACTTGGACTTAAAATCACATGTACATTTTACATTTATATTCTATTTAATATTCCATCCCTTACTTATATTTTCTTTTTATGCTGCTGCAACATAAACATTTCCCAAATTGGGATCAATAAAGTAATATATTATCTTAATTAAGAAATCTAACTATTATAATTAGTGTAGCAGCTGACACCTATTTTCAATATGGATTAATCTACCATTTATTTCTTTTAGTTCAATTTTGATCTTTAAAAATGTCAAAATAGGGAAAATGTTCACGAGACTTATCAAAGTGCAAGGTTATATCTTTAGATGTTTTGTTTTAGCCTACAGATGTAGCGCTTCATTTCAGACGCCCACCCGTGCGGGTCCGTGATCGGCACGGGGTGGGCCCCTGCTGAAAAGGAAAACCCCCCGCAGGACTTGAAACGCCCCCTTGTTAAATACATTTAATTATAATTAAACCAGCTGCAATGGATCATGGATCCACCAGGGGGAGCCGTGATTAAAAAGCTGCCACACTGGAACTCATGTGAAATAAACAGCTGATCTACAGGTATCTGATATAGCGGATATTTGTTAAGATCCATATGTCACGGATAGGATCATATTCTGTGCTAAATAAGAGACATGTAATCATTTACTAAACATGTTGTGGCAGATATCTCTGCTCCGCGCCTATATGAGTGTGCTTTAAAAGAAGGAAAACCCAAAACAACCAGGATAGGGGTTAAACAATAATCTGTTTTAATGATAAACGGTAAGAATACACTACACTTTCAAAGGAGTGGACCTGGGCCCCACTCCCTGCTCTGGTCCAAATGCCGGGAGAACCTTTCATCTTGACGGCAGGAGCAAAAGAGAAAGAACTAAAAGATAGAATAGGCTTACATGCAGAAAATAAAACAGGAGGAGCTGTGGTCATAGCAAATCAGCATGAGCCAGCCAGCATAATAAACTAGTGTCTCTGAGCTGATAGCAAAATACATCTGGTGTCCGTTATCTCCTTTTCCTGCATATATTTTCACACCCCCACCTTTCTGCACATTCCGGAGGCTTGAGCTGTGTCCAAATAATACCCCCTTGCTCACACAAAGATAATCCTTACATTCCTCATATTTCCAGCTTTTGTTTACACACTGCTATTACTAATACAAAGTAATTAAACACACATATATAAAGTAATTAAACACATATATACCATTCAAGATATGTAGACTTCACTGACATGTTGGACATCTTTTAAGAATACTATCTCCTTTCCCCACCTAGTCTCCTATCCTGCCTAACTATACCTCCCCCATAGAGCAATAACACCTGTTTAATCCAACCAAACCCGGAATGTTCATGCAATATCAGTCCTCACATTTATGAAAGGATAAAACAGAGACAAAACACACACACAGGTATTGTTTGAGCAGTCTTATATCTGGGGGAAATCCTCCTGTTATTTGCGCAGAATTTCTGAAAAACACTCAGCGGGTAATCTTTTCACTCCAAACAGAACTCACAAATAGCCAAAAAACCACCCTTTTGATTATATGTAAAGTGGAAGAAAAAGACTATTGCGCTACTCTACTTTTAAGAAAAAGGGAACTTTGCTTGAATATATAAAAAACCTCTCTATATTTAAGAGGAAAAATGTACTTTGTTCCTTCAACTATTAACACACAAAAATGTATAAAACCACACATATATTAGTGATAACATGATGCAACACACCTCTTATATGGGTGACATTAAAATGAATATACCAACAATACTCTGTATCAAACTTTCTGAATCGCACAAACATCACCATGTTTTTATTTAACAAAATAATGTTTAATTCACGTTGGCGTAAGTACAACACCATCGAGTTTACAACAACAAAAATAATCGCTTTGTTTTTATATCACATCCGACCGGAGGAAAATGAAACACGGCTCTCACTACCGATCATCCTAATCCCACGGGAAACAATAATATGTACAGTGTTAATAGTTTACTGTATTATTAGTGTCTAATATTACTGGGAATTTCGGAATGGTACTGGATTTTGATTTATTGTATCGGCTTCATATCGCAATATATTCCCGAAGTCTGAAATTCAAAAATGTCCCACATTAGGGCAAATCACCCTACATTTAATCATTCAAACAAAATCATATTTTGTTTCTTTTTAACTAAATAAATGTGGTTTAATCCACATAATTTACTGTGTTGATTGTTTACTGTAGTATTGTGCACATTACTTTTCGCTGCTTGTTGCACCCCTGGTTAGAAGCTAAACTGCATTTCGTTGTCTCAGTACCTGCAATATGTGCAATAACGATAAAGTTGAATCTAATCTTGAGCAGGAACAAATGTATTTAGGCTACTTAGTACATATCTGACATTAACGATTAAACACATTTGTGCATTCTTTAAACCGAGTCAAGCCGACTCCGGAGGTGGCGGCACATTAAAGTGTGTACCTGATTGTTTAACTTGAAGGTGCCTGATGACATTTAATCATTCATTTATTTTAAACAAAATAAATGTGGTTTAATCCACATCATTTACTGTGTTAATTGTTTACTGTAGTATTGTTTAACTTGAAGGTGCCTGATGTGAACATTTCCAGAAGAACTCTAGCTTGAATGGCCTTTGTATACAGTAGGCCTACAGTATAGCCCAACCATTTACACCTTCCTTTTTTCCCGTCCAAAGTTTGAATTGGATAAAGGTAATGGTTATCGATGGTGCTTTTATAGCCTATTGTATAATAACTGTGTGATTTATATTGCTTTTCAAATGCATATGTCCACCCATTTACACTGCTCTTCCCGTCAAGAATATGAATAGAACTTAGTTAGATCACTTTAAATTTCTGCAAATTAATTTTTAATCACACACGTCTCCCCATGTCTCCCCGTCCCGAAAATAATAAATAAAATAAAAAGAGGAAACAATTTTCATGTTCAGTGTCTCTGAGCTGATAGCAAAATACATCTGGTGTCCGTTATCTCCTTTTCCTGCATATATTTTCACACCCCCACTTTTCTGCACATTCCGGAGGCTTGAGCTGTGTCCAAATAATACCCCCTTGCTCACACAAAGATAATCCTTACATTCCTCATATTTCCAGCTTTTGTTTACACACTGCTATTACTAATACAAAGTAATTAAACACATATATACCATTCAAGATATGTAGACTTCACTGACATGTTGGACATCTTTTAAGAATACTATCTCCTTCCCCTACCTAGTCTCCTATCCTGCCTAACTATACCTCCCCCATAGAGCAATAAAACCTGTTTAATCCAACCAAACCCGGAATGTTCATGCAATATCAGTCCTCACATTTATGAAAGGATAAAACAGAGACAAAACACACACACAGGTATTGTTTGAGCAGTCTTATATCTGGGGGAAATCCTCCTGTTATTTGCGCAGAATTTCTGAAAAACACTCAGCGGGTAATCTTTTCACTCCAAACAGAACTCACAAATAGCCAAAAAACCACCCTTTTGATTATATGTAAAGTGGAAGAAAAAGACTATTGCCCTACTCTACTTTTAAGAAAAAGGGAACTTTGCTTGAATATATAAAAAACCTCTCTATATTTAAGAGGAAAAATTTACTTTGTTCCTTCAACTATTAACACACAAGAATGTATAAAACCACACATATATTAGTGATAACATGATGCAACACACCTCTTATATGGGTGACATTAAAATGAATTTACCAACAATACGCTGTATCAAAATAATCGCTTTGTTTTTATATCACATCCGACCGGAGGAAAATGAAACACGGCTCTCACTACCGATCATCCTAATCCCACGGGAAACAATAATATGTACAGTGTTAATAGTTTACTGTATTATTAGTGTCTAATATTACTGGGGATTTCGGAATGGTACTGGATTTTGATTTATTGTATCGGCTTCATATCGCAATATATTCCCGAAGTCTGAAATTCAAAAATGTCCCACATTAGGGCAAATCACCCTACATTTAATCATTCAAACAAAATCATATTTTGTTTCTTTTTAACTAAATAAATGTGGTTTAATCCACATAATTTACTGTGTTGATTGTTTACTGTAGTATTGTGCACATTACTTTTCGCTGCTTGTTGCACCCCTGGTTAGAAGCTAAACTGCATTTCGTTGTCTCAGTACCTGCAATATGTGCAATAACGATAAAGTTGAATCTAATCTTGAGCAGGAAAAAATGTATTTAGGCTACTTAGTACATATCTGACATTAACGATTAAACACATTTGTGCATTCTTTAAACCGACTTCGGAGGTGGCGGCACATTAAAGTGTGTACCTGATTGTTTAACTTGAAGGTGCCTGATGACATTTAATCATTCATTTATTTTAAACGAAATAAATGTGGTTTAATCCACATAATTTACTGTGTTAATTGTTTACTGTAGTATTGTTTAACTTGAAGGTGCCTGATGTGAACATTTCCAGAAGAACTCTAGCTTGAATGGCCTTTGTATACAGTAGGCCTACAGTATAGCCCAACCATTTACACCTTCCTTTTTTCCCGTCCAAAGTTTGAATTGGATAAAGGTAATGGTTATCGATGGTGCTTTTATAGCCTATTGTATAATAACTGTGTGATTTATATTGCTTTTCAAATGCATATGTCCACCCATTTACACTGCTCTTCCCGTCAAGAATATGAATAGAACTTAGTTAGATCACTTTACATTTATGCAAATTAATTTTTAATCACACACGTCTCCCCATGTCTCCCCGTCCCGAAAATAATAAATAAAATAAAAAGAGGAAACAATTTTCATGTTCAGTTTTCACCGTTTTATTTAAAATAACTGCCATAACAGACACCATACTGTAGTCCTATCTGCTGCGGAAACCAGGACGAGCTATTTCGGGATCTGTTTTTCGGGGGCTCCTCAGTCTCTCATTTACCCGGCTCCTGATCTTATGCCACTGGTCAATGTTCAGATTTGGGAACCAATTGGAAACATAGGACTCAATCCTTTTCAACCTCTTGACGGAAAAAAAAAGGAAGGTGTAAATGGTTGAATGATGAATAAACAGTGAGGAGGGGTACAGTATGAATACACTATATATACACAGCAGCCCAGCCTGTGAGCAGTATGAACACCAATGAGCGCTCAGCTCGAGATACCAGCGAGTCGAGAGAGAGAATGATATCTGCATTTTCTCTTTTGGGTTGATTAGGACACATCCTGGGGATTGTGTTTACAAACATTGACCAGACCGTTCACCAGCCCCCACCCCCCATATGCTGTCCTGTGTTGCGAATTCTTTGTTTAAAACGAATTGGCCATCGGAATGTGTGGAGGAATTCTCCTAAGGGTCACATTCCACAGCTCTCCCCCCCCCCCCCACTCCTGTGATCTTCCAACCCCCAGTCTGTAGGTTTGTGTTTGCATTTCTATGCCGTAAATCATACTGGTCCTCTCACGCACATACATTCTCCTTACAGTATACATACATAGGCTATATGAGTCCGTGTATCTACGGACCATTTGTTTTTCTTTATTAAAAAGGTAAACGGAAGGGCGTCTGAGAGGCGTTTTTGCGCTTTTGCTTTTTACCTTACTAAATGGTCTAATGGTCAGATTTCAAAACAAAAAGCACTCGTTTGCTTGGAACAAAGAAAACGTCCAAGACACACTTTGAGTCCAGAAAATGAATGTTATTAAGGGCTGTAAATATAATAAGCCTGTGTCTAAAATTGACAACAGGCTTATTATATTTATATACCTTAAGATACACTTTTGTGTTTAACAGCTGACCACTACCATGACATACTTTGTTTTAGTAGATTTTGCATGAGAGCAAAATGTATAAATATGAGCATTAAAATATATGAATATGAGAACAAAATGCATGAATGTGTGAGTGACAATATATGAATGTGTGCATTGAAATATGATAATATGAGAGCAAAATGTGTGAATGTGTGAGTGTAAATATATACGTGTGTGAGAGTGAAAATGTATGTATGTAAAAGGAGAATATATGTGTAAGAGTGAAAATGTATGTATGTAAAAGGATAATATATGTGTGTAAGAGTGAAAATATGCTGCATTTTGAATGTCCGATAGTCCACCATTTCCACCGGAAATATCAAACATCTAATAAAAGTGAAAAACAATGAACAAGACTTAACGTATTAATAATAATTAATAATAATTAATAATAATTAATTATATTTATTCCGTTTGGATGTAGGATTTTTGACTTTGTTTAGAGCAGTGATCTTCTCTGCAGCAGCTCTAGCTAAGCGCTGTCAGACCGGACCTAACCCTGAAAAGTATTATCATCTGAAATGAATCATTATGTTATTAATATTAAATACATATAAGTATTGTTACAACTTGTATTTAGAAATACTCTGTTGTAATTATTGATGCATAAATGAGTTCATCCATTCAATGTGGCAATGAGTTCTTCATCTGAACTCTGCATAGTACATAACTCATATCAAAAACATACAATCAAAATGGAATGTTTGGAATAGCCTCAACTTTACAAAAATACAAAAATACTTTGACTGTGTTCAAACATAAAAGTTTTCCCTTGTGCATAACTTCTAGTGTTAACATTCAATATCATTCTTCAAAATAGCAGCAATGGCTTGGTATTAGAACATTTCTTCCTCCCTCCTTTCACAGAAACCGTTCTCATACCACGCTCAGTGTTAAGGCACTTGTTTTTACAAAGTGAAAAGAAACGACCCATTTTAAAATAGTAATGATTCTAAAATGCATGAAATCTATCATATAGAACAGTGAACAATAATAAAAATGAAACAAACTATCTTGGACCAGTGTAATGTAATAATAAAAATACACTATCTTGGAATAGTATAGAGTAATAATAAAAAATAAAAATACACTATCTTGGAATAGTATAGGTTAATTGAAATGTATTCACTCGATTTTAGCATTTTAGTTTGCTCACTTCTTCACATGATTTCATCATTTAAATAATCACATCGGCTGGACATTCATATCATTTAAACTCATTCAAACTAACTCATCATTTTCATCAACATCTGTATATGGGGTGGATCGTCCTGTTCTACTAGCATTGGAAACTGTCCCCTCATGAGAAATTTACCCTCCCTCCTTTCATACCATTTAAGGTATGAAAGTAATATGTTCTCTAGAAGAGGCCGTCGTGATCATTCGGTACGTTAGGACATGGAAATGCAACATCTTGGCCTCTCCTGGGCTCTATGTTATCCTTGTACACAGTGGTGCCTAAACTCCCCCTGGGACTGGTCTCTTAGCCCTACTGGCTTTGGGGTGTTTCGCCATGTTGATTAACTACATAAAAAACATCACTGGCTGTGCTAGGTCCCAGCCCAATCCTGTGGCAAGACTGAGTACAAGGTTTTAGTTCCACGATACCACCAAACATCTACTCTGGGGTACGGCATTCTAGACTGTCATTTCTGGGAGAAGATTGTGGTCAGTTACAACAGTTGTAGAATTGCATCACTTAAAAGTTCCTACTTGGTGGCTTTGGGTGGTCTGTTTTAATGCAGTGATAAAGTCCCTGAAATGGTGTGAAAACCGGTGGAATATCACTAACGCATTACACTAATTTATCTTCAATTCTGGTCTCCTTGAAGAACCATGCTAACTCCTTTTACAGTGTGTGGAAACTTGGGTGCCCGAGCATGTGATAATTAGTTCAATTCAGGAATGTTGACTTATGGCAGATATGTTTCTCCTTTAAAGGGGACCTATCATGCAAAATGCACCTTTGTACGTCTTTTATACATGATTATGTGTCCCCGGTGTTCCAGGGAACTCACCAAGTGTCAGAAAACACAACCCTCTCTATTTTCCTCCTTCGCCAAATCTCTAAAAAAGGGGCTGCAACGGATCTGAAAAAAATGGATCCAGATTCCAACACTTTTCTACGTCACAAAGACGTACTCCGCTTATTGGTCAACTCTCCACCTATCAGGGGAATGAGCCACGGCCACGTGCATTGCCAAACCTCTCATTCGCATATAGGCTATCGGCAGGCTAAATCAACCCCAGGCACATCTGTGTTTTTGCCTGCTCTTGCCAGGATGTCTAAACCAGTTAAACGTTGTGCTGTTGTTGGCTGCAGGACTCGGAACAGGGGACTGCATGCAATGCCATCAGTGGAAAAAGAAAAGAATCTGTGGCTAGACTTCATTTTCAAGGGACATGTGCCAGAAGACCCCGGCAGATTTCTGGTTGTGTGTTCCAAACATTTTACCACGGACATGTTTATGAACTTCTCTCAAGTCCAACACGGATATGCCTCCAAACTAATGCTACACCCGGGATCAATACCAACCATCCGGGACCAGGCCAGTGAGGACACATCCAATTTTGAAGCTGTAAGTTTTTATTTAGCGGTGTTTTTCCTGATAAAGCTATCTCTAGCTTGTAGTATGTAGCATGTAGCTTCGCCGTATCAATGTCGCCTCAAACCCAAATAGTAATCGGTTAGGTGTTTATATGTTCTTGTAACATTTTATTTTGTACGCTCCGCAGTCTTTGCTTTGTCTTTTATTTTAATTATCAGGCATTTGCGAACATGTTCAGACTGCCGTAATGGCGATCTGTGTGAAGGCTGTAAAGCCACGCCCTAGCCGATAACACAAGTATTTATTCTCCCATGTATTAGTATTTTGTATCCTCTAAAATCATATTGAGTAAGTTATAATAACAAACGTAATCTTCTGTAGGTAAGTGCCGTTTTTTCCAGCGTTATGTAAAAGCTTTTGTGATTGTAGTCTGTAAGAACGATCAGATATCATCGATCTGTAAGCTATGCTAAGCTACGCTACGCTAAGCTACGCTACGCTAATGAGACATGCCGTTTTTTGCAGCGTTATATGTAAAAGCTTTTGTATGTTTACTTATTTGCGCACATGAATATAAATGGGGGTGTGTTAGGATACAACACTGTATGTGTGTATGTATGTATGTATGCGAGGGGACACACACACCATGAGTAAAACGGAGCTAAAGCCCTGGTATGTTGTTGTTGACGAGGCCTTACCTCTAGCAACAGGCTAATTAGCAGCTAGCACTCATTACAGTCAGTCTACTGAGCTCAGCCCCTCTCCAACACATCATCTGTATTGAGTCAGAAACACAGCATGCACGTTACGGTTCAAAACTAACTCAGATTGGAAAAGGCTAAGCAAAGAGCTTTGCTAAATAGAGAGTTTTAAGCCCCATCTTTTGGGATTTCAGACTAGATTTATCCAAATAGTATTTTCTCATCCTGAATACTAAGTTGAGATGATTTTGTTCTAACTATGTTTTCTTCTTTACAGGCCAGCACCTCACATGCTACCAGCAGATTACCTGTGATGATAGATTCTGCATGTCAGACTGACCCACCCAAGTACCGTACTGTTCGTACACAGCTATCCTCGAGGACTCTTGGTTCACATCGAAGTACAGGTTAGAAGCACATTTTTCAAATGTTCTTTGGATACATCTTGACATTCTGATGTTGTAGCCTTTAATTTGTGTGCTTCTAATTGTTGTACAATATTTTTGTTTTATCTTTTGTTTTGTTTTTAATGTCAAATACAATTATGTTACAGCTGTCCAGGCTAAAATTACCTGCAGAAGCATTGGTGTCGAAACACTTCCGTTGCCATGCCGTCATCCTGCGCTTTGCTCCAAAGAATGTTGTGTTTCCATTTCTTGGAATGTTGTGCAGGTAAAATAAACCATAGTTACTTACTAATTAGTGACAATTTGTACATCCTTTGCTATTATTTACATTTTTTTTTCTCATGGCGGAAATGAAAGACTTTACCTGGCAGCCCTGCACTACAATGAAAACGCTGAGCGTGCACAAGCCACTACATCCACTGGAAACCCTCTGTATATAAACTGCAGTTCCCAAAGGCCAGGAAGGGAGAATGCAGAGCAAAACCAGTAAAGACTGACCCCACATTCCGTAAGTGTTTAAAATATTTATTATACAACTATTTACAAATATAAAATAAAAAAATTAGAAAGAACTTTCAGTTTTTTACATGCATATACTAATCTAAACCACATTTTTTGTTGTGCTTTTTTTTAACATTGCACAGGCTACATGGCCAACTTGATGGACCTCATCTTCGACCAAGTCTTTGTGGACCCTGCACCATTCACACAGGAGCTTCTGAAGATACCCATCCCAGAGGACCTGTGTTCCCAATATGAGCGACCTGACAGGGAGGAGGTCATCGCTGGGTATGCTACATGGTTCAATTTGGCTGCTGTCTGAACCCAACATAGACATTTCACGGATCAGGAAACTCCCTGCGAATCCTGAGGACAACGCAGGCCAGAATCACCACTCTGATCCTGCGTCCAAGGAAGCCCCAGCACCAGCTCACAAAGCTTCTGTAGGCTAGATACCTGTGACGCCTGAAATCATAAAAAAAATATTTAGTGTCATTTATACAAAATACAAGTACATTTAGTTTTTTTTTTTGGGTTCAAAGAACTGTTGATTTTGACAATAAAGTTCCGAGTTGATATCAAGTGTGTCGTGAATATTCATGTTGGGATGGGTAAAGAATATTCTGATTTCAAAAGCATAAGGTTGTATGTGGACACATGGGTGTGTTATGCCATTGCTGTGTAGTATATCATATAATAGTACATGTGCAATGACAGAATGAAAGATTGCATAAAGCCATATACACCAGTATTTATTTCCATGAACAATATTAGCATTCGTTTTACAATTTCAGTCAAAACAAACAAACCACTCACTGCTCTATTTGCCTCAACTGTAGTCCACCATGTTCAGCTCTGTAAATATTCAATGCATTCTGCAGGGAGAACACATTTAGGCACACAGGCTCCAATCCAGGATGGTCCACCATACAGGTTACAGAGTCCTCATGTTCCTGCATCCGTCTTGACACCTAGTGTGATAAACATATATTGAATGACATGTGAAAAATGTATTCTCTAAACAGACAACTTAGTGAAGCTATCAAAAATGTTACCTGTGGTTTCTCCATGCAGCACATGCTCCGGTTCAGAAGGCATCGTGGCGCAATTTGCACATGTACCCCTTTAGAAAGAAGTCAATAACTGAGATTTTAAAACACATGAAACACACATTGCTGACAACTGAGGTGTTGGAGTTATACTTTTTATCACCCTAAGTTATTGAACTTTCCAACGGTTGTTGCATGATGTTGGAAGAAAAGGACTGTAAACTATTAAACGCAATAGGCGCATTCACACCGCAGTACTTTTCCCACAAAGGTTCATGTGAACTTAGTTCATGCGAACTCTTTAGTTCTCATGAACTAAGTACAGATCGCGTTCACACCGGAAAAAGTCCCTGGGGGTGGATTTGGCAAATGAAGCCGCTGACGTCACTTCTTCTTCTTCTGCTTTGGGTTTACTGGCAGGCCGCAAACCACTTCACGGCGGATACTGCCGCCCAAAGTCCCCGGCCGGAAGTCCCCGGAGTTGTCAGAGGACTTCAGTAGAAGTTGCTGGGACTCCCAGCAGCTTCTACTGAAGCCTTCCGAGTAAATCGCCAGAACGCCGACACCTCCTCATCTCCACCGCTCCCATGTTTTCTTTTGTGTTGCCATAAGTTAGTCTCTCTGCGTTTCTGCGCTGGGCTAATGCTAATGCTAATAATGCTAATGCGAGGATAATAAAATGGCGGCTTCACAAAACTTTTTGGAAGTTTTACGGGGCGTGGTTTGCAATACGCCCAGCCAATCAGAAATATAGCTCTTTTCTCACAAAAGAGCCACTCGAAAGTCCCTGCTCTCTAGCAAGGGTAGCCATATTTTTGTGAACTTCAAGTCTGAGCCAGTGTTTAATTTTTTCCAATTTCACAAAGTATAGGGCATCCTTTATCCAATGTGTATGAGAGGGGGGACGAGGACTCTTCCAATGCATCAAAATAACGCGCCTAGCCAGCAATGTGAGGAAAGCTACAAGTTCAGCAAAATAGGATGGCAGTAAATGGTTAATGGGTAAGACACCAAACAGGCCAATTAAGGGTGAGGGATGGATGGTAACAGACGTGATAGCTGAGAGTGAGTCAAAGACAGACTTCCAAAACTGAGATAGGGTGGGGCAAGTCCAAAACATGTGGGCGAGATTAGCTGGTCCTAGGTGACATTTATCACAATTAGGATCAGTACCAGGATAGATGCGAGCTAGTTTACTTTTGGACCAGTGCACTCTATGGACCACTTTACATTGTAAAACCCCGTGGCGGGCACAAATGGATGATGTGTGGACACGTTTCAAAATAGACTGCCAAACCTCAGTCCCTATCTCTATATTGAGGTCCTCTGACCAATTAGTTCGAAAGTTATCAGAGGGCAGAGGGTGGCATGTGAAAAGAGTATTGTATAGCTTTGAAATGGTACCCTTGAGGTTAGGGTTAATACTTAAGATAGTGTCAACCCAGGTAGAAGGAGGAATAGCAGGGAAACTTGGAAAACGATTACGAATAAAATCTCGGACTTGTAAATATCTAAAGAAGTGGGACTTGGGTAGATTGAATTTACGGGCCAGCTGATCAAAAGATGCAAATGTTCCATCAATGTAAAGTTGTTTTACAGACACAATCCCATTGATCTCCCATATTGAAAAGGCAGCATCAGTGATGGAGGGAGTGAACAGCGGATTGGAATGCACAGGGGACAGTAGCGGTATTCCCTGGAACCCAAAGTGCCGTTTAAGTTGAGTCCAGATCTTGAGACAGTTTATAACTACAATATTTTTGGAGTATTTTGAGGATGGTAACGTCAGGGGGAGGCACAAGAGGGACACCAGAGAAGAAGAGCCACATGAGGCATCCTCAATCTGCAGCCACGGTGGAGGTTGTTTGTTAATACAACGCCAGGACAATAAAGTTTGAATGTTAGCGGCCCAATAGTAAAATAAAAAGTTAGGCAATGCTAAGCCACCCATTTCCTTGGTTTTTTGAAGAATGTTTTTTCGAATTCTGGGTGTTTTCTTGTTCCATATAAACTGAGAAATTGAGCGATCGAGTGAATGGAAGAAATGTCTCGGAATAAAAACTGGTATGCACTGAAAAAGATATAGAAATTTGGGGAGCACATTCATTTTAATGCAATTTATTCTGCCAGCCAGAGATAGAGGTAGGAGAGACCAACGTTGGAGGTCTTGAGTCAGTCGAACCAACAGAGTGGAGAAATTGCACCTAAACAAATCTGAGAAGCTCTTGGTCACGCAAACGCCCAGATACTTAAAACTTGCCAGAGATGTCTTAAATGGTAACTTTGAAAGGGGGTAGGCTGTAGCTGCAGCGTTAATGGGAAGCAGTTCACTTTTGTTAAAATTTAACTTATAACCCGAAATCTGCCCAAACTCCCTCAGCACAGCCGATACTGGAGGAATAGATTTGTCTGGGTCCGAGATGAATAGCAGAAGGTCATCAGCATACAAGGAGAGTTTATGCTCAACTCCCCCCCTTGAGATGCCCTGCATCTGACTGGACCTGAGGGCCACCGCCAGCGGCTCAATGGCAATGGCAAACAAAAGAGGAGAAAGTGGACAACCCTGCCGAGTTCCACGCTTGAGGGGAAAATAATCAGAATAATCATTATTTGTGCGGACGCAAGCGAGGGGAGATGTATATAGAAGCCTAATCCATGAAATAAATGTGTCGCCAAACCCAAATCTTCTCAATGTGTGAAATAAATAAGGCCATTCTACCCGGTCAAAAGCTTTCTCAGCGTCCATTGAAATAATAATTTCCGGGGAATCAGGAGAAGAGGGTGAATATAATATATCAAATAGCCGTCTGACATTGTGAAAAGAGTGTCTGTCTTTAACAAACCCTGTTTGATCTGTGGAGATGATAGTAGTCAGAACAGATTCTAAACGTTTTGCTAGCACCTTAGCTAAAAGCTTGACGTCAGCACAAAGCAAAGATATAGGGCGGAAATTACCACAAAGAAGTGGATCCTTGTCCTTTTTCAGTATAAGAGAAATAGTAGCCTGACGTAGCGTAGGGGGAAGTGTGCCAGATTGAAACGATTCATTAAACATGTTAAGCAATAGAGGGGTTAACTTATCAGAAAACATTAAAAAAAATTCAGCAGGGAAGCCATCAGGGCCCGGACATTTCCCACTCTGCATCGACATTAGAGCAGCTTTGACTTCATTAACTGTGAAGGGTTCATCTAACCCAGACGATGTTTCAGGGTCAATGGAGGGGATGTTTAGGGACTTGAAGAAGTTGTCATATTGTGTCTCATCAGATGAGCTCTCAGAAGTATATAATGAACTATAAAAGTCCTTGAATTGGTCATTAATGGTTTGAGGATTCATAGATATTCCATCAGCAGTATTAATTTGAGTGATGTGCTGAGAGGAAGAGAATTGTCGAATTTGGTGGGCAAGTATTTTGCTCGGTTTATCTCCGAATTCATAGTAATTGTGGCGTGTTTTTAAAAGTGATTTTGTTGCCTCTTCTGAGGCCAAAATGTCAAATTCAGCCTTTTTTGTCAGTAATTCTTTGAGAATATCTGCACTGGGGGAGTCCACACATCTTGTCTGCAGATCCGATAAAGCCCTGGAAAGGCAG
Source organism: Harpagifer antarcticus (assembly GCA_902827135.1). Lineage (NCBI taxonomy): Eukaryota > Metazoa > Chordata > Actinopteri > Perciformes > Harpagiferidae > Harpagifer > Harpagifer antarcticus. The sequence continues at coordinate 376,803 of CADEHL010001089.1, read as the reverse complement.
ATACTCTTCTCAGTGTTGATTTTTCTTTGGTAAGCGCAATAGGATATTATTTCTCCTCTTAGATAGGCCTTGCACGCTTCCCAAATTGTTGCTGCAGATACAGCCGGGTTAACATTAGTGGAAATAAATAGGTCAATGCGATTCCTAATAGTTTTGATAAAATCCGGGTCAGAAAGTAGTAGTGAATTGAAGCGCCAGGGGGAACGTGACAAGGACCTGCCGGGAAGAGAGATGTCAACAATGACAGTTGCGTGGTCCGATATAACTATAGGGCTGTATGAGCACGAGCTGACAGAGGGGAGCAATTTGTTATCAATAAGAAAGAAATCAATTCGGGAGAAAGTACCATGAACAGGAGAAAAGAAAGAGAACTGTTTGGCACTAGGATTAAAAAAGCGCCAGACATCTGAGACTGCGTATTGCTCCATGAACAGTTGGATAACTTTGGAAGATTTAGATGGGGCAGAGGGCTTGTTAGATGAACGGTCAAGTGAAGGATCAATACAACAGTTAAAATCCCCTCCCAGAATGAGCTGGCTGGAATTTATGTCAGGAATGGAGAAAAGAAAATTTCTGAAAAAGTCCTCGTTGTCAAAATTCGGGCCATACACGTTCGCCAACGTCAGATTGTTGCCACATATTTTGCCAGTTGCGATAATAAAACGGCCACTTGGGTCTGATATAACATTGGACACAGAGAATGGGACAGATTTATGAACAAGAATTGCAACGCCTCGGGCCTTACTTGAAAAGGAAGAATGGTAAAGCTGGCCCACCCACCCTCTGCAAAGTTTAAGATGGTCTGATGGTTGTAGGTGGGTTTCTTGCAAAAAGGCAATTTTTGTGTTTAAATGTTTTAGATGGTTAATCACATTGTTACGTTTCACAGAAGAATTCAGGCCCCTGACATTCCAACTAGTAAATCTTAAAGCACCACTTGGTGAGAGTGAGTTAGAGTTTAGCATACAATGATACTGGGCAGGTGGTGTACCTGCATGTACCTGTCCCCATACCGGGCACCTCTCGCCCGCCGACAAGCAACAGGGAGAGAAAAGGTGTGGCGTGAGACCGAGTTTAGTATATGAAGTGTCGAAGCAGCCCACAGGCAAAGGATAAGATAACATGAAATAAACAATATAATAAAAAACCTAACTGAAAAAACATTGGACAAACAATTCTCCCCTCAAACAGAGCACTTCAAGAAATGTGCATCTGGTTTAACAGGATATTTAGAGCACTTCAGCCTTGCCATTACAGCAACCTGCCGGACATATGCCTAAAAAGACAATGTTAACCTAACAAAAGAATATGACTGCATCAATGTATGTCTGAGTTGACAGTTAAAGTACATCTAGAGCAGTTATGTAACACAGTGTAACTACATGACAGTTAGCTTGCTTACGGAGCTATGTTCAAGTCCTGAACAAACTTGACGGCCTCTGGAGCAGACATGAGCCATTTCCGGTCCCCGTTAGGCAGGGTGATGCGCAGCTTGGCTGGGAAGAGGAGAGCCGGCTTGTACCCACGCTTGTACAGCTCAGCCATGGGGCTTCTGTACTCGGCGCGCTGCTTTAACACGTCGGGGCTGTAGTCATCATACAAGCGGATCTTATGGCCTTTGTAGTTCAGCTCACCCTGCCTGCGGGCCTCACGGATCACTAGGTCCTTAATTTGGAAGCGGTGGAAGCGCAGGATGACAGGTCTCGGTCTCCCTCCTGGGGCAGGCTTTGGCACGAGGCTCCGGTGAGCTCGGTCAAGCTCGGGGGGCGAAGCAAGAATCTCCGTGCCGAGGATATCAACGAGGAGTTGAGAGAAGAAGGCAGATGGACGGGGACCTTCGATAGATTCAGGTAGGCCAATAATCCGAAGATTTTGGCGTCTGCTGCGTCCCTCCAAATCTGCTACCTTAGTTTTGAGTGTCTCGTTGTCCCCCTTCAGAGCGGAGCATGCGTTCTCAAGTTGCTGGAGACGTTGGTCGACTTCATTAGCATTAGCTTCCAGAGAATGTATACGCTGCCCGTGGTCTGTGATAGTGGAATGTATGCTGTCCAGGGTAGATGTCAGAGACTCGAATGAGGATTTGAAATCAGCCGTGAGAGCTGCTCTATGTCCATCCAGTAGCAAGCTAATGTCAGCCAAAGTTATGCTAGGAGTCGAAGCTTTAGTAATGTTAGGAGTCGGAGCTGGAGACCCTTTGTCCTTTTCAGCTTGTTTTCCCTTTGCTTTCGACATTGCCGGAGGTCTTTGCAGTTAACACTGGCTTATAAAGCCGTTGACAAAAAATTATGTTGAAAAAGGACGAGGTTTAAAAGGTAAATAAGAGTGGGAAATCTAGAGCCAACCGAGCGCGCGTCTATTCAGCACACCCCATACCGGAAGTCTCCACGTCTCCCTTTATAAATATATATATGTATCGCTGTTTTTGCGTTACAAACTCTAAGTTACAAAACTGTACACATTGCATTCTTGCTAATTAGCCAAAATATGAACGGAATAAGTAGCAAGCATCGTAACAAACAGAGTAAAAATAAATAGGGACAACAGCTTGTCGACTAACCATTCAGAAACGTCCTGCTGCAACCGAGATGTTTGCACCTCCACCAAAACCTCCGCTGCTTCAGTTTCTGGATCAAATTGATAATATGCTTGAACACATGCATTGCTCTGAGATGACATGTTTATTCCACACTCGTAATCACAGCAAGCATGGTAACGTGACTCTCGCCGGCTCATGACCCCCTCTTCTGCAGGGGGGCGTGGTCAGCTGCTGCTCAGAACTTTCATAGACAGGTTTGGAATAGAGCGAAAATTAGCGAAACGAGGCATGGCTAAAAAATGATCTGTTTGGTATTTTGAAAAATAAAATGTATAAATATACCTTATATATATAGCATGATAGGTCTCCTTTAAATACCATCTCTAAATATCAGGTCATCACTGATTAAATGGATGAGCATTAGGAGGTGGTGGCACTTGTCTTTAAAAACTCATACTCTGGTGCTGTGCGCTCCCTCTGAAGCTGCAAGTAAGATTTAAAACATCTGCAGGGTGGGTTGAGCGACGCCTTCTCCCTGAAATATATTTGTTGTCAAAAATATGCACCATTAAAATGAGTGATCCAAGGCCCCGCATGTATTACTCCCAATTATACTAGTTTTTCAGAATAAAAATGTTCAATCGCTCTTTGCCGAGTGTCTTTTTTTTTCTTTTTTTTTAACTCTACATCTTGGACGACAAACAAATGTTGTTTCCACCTTAACAGTTCTCCTATGGTAATAACCATGCTACGATGGAGAAACCAATACTCTAGATTGGAGTACTTTCTTTCTTTGGCTTGGTTCTAGCTCTACCTTTAACATTTTCCATTCAAATAAAGATTTGCCTGCTATCTATATTGTAACAAATTAAATCTTCCCCAAACTCTCACATGAATAAGAATCTCTAAAAGAATAATTTGTTATATAATGAAAAGATTGAATAATAGGTTCTACCCTCAGTGTGTTTTTAGGATTATTTTCTAATAAGTTTGTTTATGTGTAAACTCACTCACTCCCGTGTTCCTTCTCTCCCCCTCTGGTTGTCAAGCCACGACCCCCTCACGTTCTGCTGGCCCATGCCAACTCCTCTGGTTCTGTCCTCTCCTCAGTCCATCCGCTCTTGGATCCTCCCGCTGTAACTCTTTTCAGTGGCCCAACTGCTTTGCATTTCATCTCCTCCTTTTCAGTCTCTGCGCTGTTGCATGGAGGGCGTATTCCACTCTCATGTCCCACACTCTGCTCTTGTGCCAAATCTCGTGGCTCAGGCTGGAACTTCATGTCTTGTCTGAGGGACCGATGAGAGTTTGCCTCTTTGTCAGCATGCTGGTTTGGTTCTGGATGCCTTAGGTGGAGATGGTTCTGGATGCCTCAGGTCGTTGTTGGTTCAGCTCGGGTTCTCTGTCTTTTCGATGGAGGAGGAGTCTCCTGTTGTGAGGTCATTTGTCTGAAGATGGGGTCGTAGCGTTCTGACAGGCAGAGAGAGAGAGAGAGAAAGAGAGATCTCGGGACGCATTACCTATAGTTAATTCTAACACACTGAGGTAAAATAAATCCAATCCTTTCCACTCTATTTTCCTAATCTTACTATCTGTCTTAGATGTTAAATGTAATTAATGTCTACTAATAGTTGTGCCATATCCCTAAACATTGCTTTCACCCACTGTAACATGGCTACTCCAAATAACTCTTTCAGGAAACCATTTTCTTCCATTGGTGTAATACCTACATGTTTAAAGCACCACATATTTCACACACTATACAAGAACGTCCCCATATTTTCTCCATCTTTTAAATCTCACTGTTATTTAGAACATAAGTAACTAACTTTTGTGACAGGACATATCTGCAATGTCGCCACAATCTGCTGGGGAATTTCGTTCATAGAGTTTGTACATACAAAGCTGTACTTGTGGGTTAGTATCCTGTTTCTACTGTAATCATTTTCAATAACTTTGCTCAGGTCACCGGTCGGTTGTCCATAAACTTAACAGGGGGTGTTTCTGGTACAGACTAAAACATGGATCCAGTGTATTTGGAGATTCCCCTAATCTGTAAATCCCCATCACTGATTATCCCGATCACTTAAACCCATCTCATCATTTGATACAAGAACTGCATATATGGGGGGTGAATCATCTTGATTATAACCGCCTCACCTTTGGGAACGAGTATTTCTAAATCCTCCTCTTGTTGCTCAGCTGATCTTCTGGCTCTGGGGATAAGCGAAAGTGTCTGAAACTCAGCTGGAGTTTTGTTAGTGATGTGGGCATTCTCTATGAGTGGACTAATGGATCCATGTCTTACTTGATATTGTACTCCCCATCCAACCAGAAAGGTGCCAAGTGTAATGAGCACAATCAACAATGCTATTCTGACTCTTATCCCTAGGGGACCTCACAATTGCTTTGGCTTTGTTCTTGACATCATCTCTATTTTCTCCATGGTTGTGTCAGTTACAGAATTTAAATAATGAGTACTATAATAACGTATACAAAAGTTGGACTCTTTTTCAGATGTAAAGCAAAAATAGGTTTTCACTTTAGTGTAAAATCTATAAAAATCTATAGACAATTCGTCTTTTCAGCTGTTTCTATCTTTATCTTATTTCTATTTATTGTTTTGTTCCAGCTCTGCCAAATCAGTCCTAACTCCCAATAATGTTCTGGAAGTTGCCAGTGAAGGGTGACAATGTGTGAGGTGGTGTCAATTTGCTCCTTTTTCTTTACCTTTAAACCGGAGCGCGTGTGAAGTTCATTACAACTTCTCACTGTTCCGTCCACCGGGATCAGCCCACTGTCTTTTGTGAACTTTCACCCTCACCCATTCACCTGGCCGAACAGGAGTCTCTTCTGGTGTCTCGTCTGGTATCTCTGTAGCTTTCCTAGCCTGTGTAGACAAAACTTGGATAATATTACTCAGAGTTCTGACATATTCATTACTTCTATTCGTCTAACATCTAAAACTGGACCACTCCCTCCTTGAAGGAGGCCCAAGCTTCGGCATACCTTTTGTCGTTATGAGACCTATTATTAACTTCATGTTATTATTTATTAACTACATCGTCAATGAAATCAACATGTCTGTATAATCATGACACTCACTCCTTTGAGCATAACATGCTCAATTAATATTGCAATGATTACCCTATTCTGAACAGGACATGTAAAACCCATAACGTTGCATCAATTAAACATAACTTCTCCGTGTACCCATAAGGCGTACAAAAAATATCGTATGATGTATGGTTTTCTGCGGGTATAAAAACATTCACTAAAATCTGCCATTAGCACAAAAAATTGTTTACTTGTTTCAACAATGGCTTTTGTCCTGGTATTATGCATCATTGTTGCTGCGAAAAACAATACCCTTGGTGATTAGAGGATTGGTTGTTACTGCTGAACAAAGATATGATAAAATAATATTTCTCTAAACTAGAGGGAAAATACGAACTATTCTCACAGAGGGTGACATGCATGAAGGGCTGGTGCCCCTCACTCAAAATGAGATATTGCCTTACGCACTAAATTATAAATCAGTAAAGTTACTCAAGAATAAATAAATAAAAACTGATTCTTGAAACTGTTGTAAAAACCCTACAACTTCTTCATCCAAGCTCTCAATCAGTGTTATGTTATTTAATCTGCAGCTCATTTCCTTAAAACAGATACTTCAGACCGATAACATTTTGTTTATGAGAAAAAACTGTAATCTGACTCCATAAATCACATAATTGTTTGACTAAAAAACTACACTTCCACTAACAATAAATGAAGTTCCCCTTTAAACACAGCCCCGGTCTTTTATGGGGTCTATCTATGTACTGGCTGGAAAATGTTGGGCCAGTCTCTGTCGCTCCGTCACTGTTCTCCCGCTAATAGTCACTCTCTAGTTCTGCTGGGTTCTTGTTGACTTCTTCACTGGTTTGAGACAAGCGACCCTATCGGACACCTCCCTTTGTAGCCAGACTTCACCACAGCAGAATCAAGTTTCTGTTTTCAGGTCTCAACAGCTCCACGTCAGGTGTATCGCCGCCCCTTGAACTGCAGTCGGTGTAAACAGGAGGACTTGGTAAGGATCCTCCGTCTTGGGCGAGTATCAGGTTTCCGTCTTTATATTTTTGGGTGGAAACCCGTCGTCTTGACCTCACTAGCTGTGTGGACACAATCGTTTTCTGTGTAGGGGAACAACATCACTCGTAATCTCTTTCCTTCTCATAATTACAAAAATAGTCTGCTAAATGTTCTATTCTGTGGATGCTTTATGTGTAAATGCAAATGCTACTCTCGATTTTGTTTTACATTAAACCTCTCCCTCCTGTGGTGACAGATATGGCTCAATGTAGCTGGTTTTCAAAATACCCTTGTGCTGAAGATGCATCACCTGGTGGTCTGGCCCTCTGAGCTTCCTCATTGCTGTGATTGATACCAGGGTGTCAGTGGCATTTGGGTCATGTTTGGCACCCCTGTTCGTCTTTGACATCTCTGGGACCCCCTGCCTCCGTTGTCATCATGGAAACCTCCCCGAGGTAACTACATGGTGGGCCGTTGTTTGGTGCAATGTTCTGCGGACACTCTCTGTATCAATGTGTCAGCTGACCACATTTGTAGCAGCCTTCATCTGTTCTTCGTCTTGATCGCGGCTCTCCTCTCCATTGTCCCTTTTGTTGATGCTGTATGGGAGTGTATGCCTGTGCTTGCGGCTGTACTTGGGTAGGAGGATATGCAGGTGTTTGCTGTTGCCGAAATTGTGTGGGAAGATATTCTGGTACTTGCAGCATCCTGTGTTGCGGACAATATCTGGCCCAATGTGAGAACTGACCACATATGGAGCATCCCTCACCTTGGAAACCTTGTCCTGTTGATCGATTACCTCCTTGGAAACGCCCTCCTCCTCTGCCACTTTGTCTTCCTCGGAAACCTCCTCCCCCTCTTTGTTGATTCTGCACCTGAATCTCTGGCACTTCCTGAGCTTCAATTGTTGGAGGTGTCTGATCTGCCTTCTCTAGTTCTATGGCCATCCCTGATGTAGCTGCCATTTGCCTTGCCGCTTTCTTGTTTTTATTAGCTTCGGTATCTTTCTCAGCTATTTGCATCTTCAAGAGTCTCAGTTGTAGTGCTTCCATTTCTGTCTTTTGTGTTTGTCTTTCTTCTGTGATTTCTTCTAATCGTATGTTCTCTTCTATCAGGTGTTTTGATTGACTGGTTAGCAGTCTTACTTCATACTCCAATTATTTGAGATGTTTGTCCGTGGAGACACCATCCAACTGCAAGACTTCTCCTATAGAACCAACATTCGGGGAGGGAGGAGGGACTTCGGCCAGGCTTAGATACAGCTTCGGAGTTTGGATAACTGGAGCCTCTTTGTTTTTTTCTGCTATGTCTTCCCTCACTGCCAGGTCTGCTACTTGGACCACATGTATGCTGTCTGCCAATAGGCTGACATATTCCAGATGGAGTATCAGACTTGTAACTCTTATAAATCTTTCTTCAGCTTCTCTCCATATAGTTAGCTGTTGTAGGCATTGTTCGTGCTCATAGTCGAGTACTGCTCTTCTATGGGCTTTTGTTGGTCCAGGTTGATCATCAGCTGGATACAGTCCTCTCGTTTGCCATTGTTCCAACAGTTTCTCCATTTGGCTCCATGTCTTTCTTCTAAGATTTGGAGCTGTTATAGCATCTGATCTGATTTTTATCCTTCCCTTGATATCTGCAGTTGTGTCTGGCACTGCGACTGCTCTTAACTTGGTGTCTTCTGGCGACATGTTTCTTAAGTACACGGATAATATTATTAAGTTATCAAAAATGAATTACTAATCCTCTGAATAGTACCTTTGTATTCTTTATAAAGATATCCTATGTCATCTGAACTTAACTTTAACATCTGGTGATTTTTTTTGAATAAGGTCAATCTATAAAATATAAATGATTTTTTTTTTTTTTTTGTAAAGTCAATATATAAAATATAAATGATTATTATTATTTTTTGTAAAGTCAATCTATAAAATATAAATGATTATTATTTTTTTTGTAAAGTCAATCTATAAAATATAAATGATTATTTTTTTTTTTAAGAACTATGCTAATTTTTAAAATCAGAATTGTTAAAAAAAAGATAACAATTGTACAGTGTATAGTTTTGACTTTGAAATATAAAAATTAGAAATCTGGTGAAAATCTACTGTGTTCCACTTTCCGAAATGTTTGGAATTATGTAAATGTCATAACTTGTTAGCTTCAATACATTTGTTTGCTTTTTTGAAAGAGTATTATGTAAGGTTTCTTATCTTATAATTAGAAACCACTTGCAATTCTATCTCGGCGATGAAACATGTGTTCATTTATAACACTTAAAATCAAGCTTCAAAATGTTATAGTATCTTTGTAATAATTCTGTATTACCAGCAGAGTGCGCTGTTGGAATTTCCAGCTCAATCCACTAGGGATAGCTGTTGCAAAACTGACCTCTTTTTAACAAGAAGAAGCTTATTTTCCGTAAAAATGGGAGAATATGGTTAAACAACACAGCACATAACCGCCAAAACACATTTGCAAACAAGAATATTAAAAAAAAAAACAATACACACTTGCAAACAATAATATCTCAAATTTTTTTTGCCACTACACACTTGTAAGCAGAAATACTTACAAAACCAGACTCCTACAAATACCACGGTAAGATAACCTGTCTATTTTATAGTTCCAACTCTGCCAAGAAATATGATGTGTCCTTCTCAATATGGAGTGCCTAGCCTCATGTGAGTGGGACTGAGTGTGTAAGAACAAACCGAGTACTTTCAATTAGCATTTCACGAAATGGCGACTGATTTTCAACATGAGGGCAAGACAAGATGGCAACTGATTTTCCAACCTTTAACCTGCAGAACAAAGGGATTTGAAAACACCTCGTGGTTCTCACAGCGGAGTTGAAATAATGGCTGGTTGATCTTTTAGTCTAAAAATGTAACACAAAACAACACTGCAGTTTAAAATAACATTTCTATGTATTGTACAGTTATAAATGGGCTTCATACCCTTACGTCATAGCTCTCAACCCATGTACGTAATGTTTTGACTTTAAGAGCCAGTATGGTTATCTCCTCTGTTTAAACACGCTATAATGGGACAAAGTAAGACGCTATCCAAACACAATCAGCAGAATATCGTCTATCTAACGCACGAATGTCGCATTTCTCGTCGTAATCCACACGCAATGTCTGTTTGAAAACAGAAAATACAACCACTGAAAGCTTCAAACGTTTCAGGCCTTTTCCCCGAAAAGGACTTTTTAAAAAAGAAAGCCTCACACTGTAATTAAAACACTCACTCAACTTTGTTCTTGTCTCAAACAGTCCCCATTGTTTAAGAGCCTCAAACTATTCACGTTAAATTAAAACGTAACAAGAAACACTTGAACTGATTGCCCTCATCACACAAAGGACTTTTAAAAAGAAAAACAGCCTCACACTGTCTTTAACACAAACACTCACTCCAATATTCTCAGCTTCCACTGTGATTGTGTTCTTTGTCTCAAGCAGTCCCGACTGCTTAATAGCCTCAAACTATTCACGTTAAATTAAAATGTAACAAGAAACACTTATTGAAGCGATTAGCCTCTTGCCGACATGTAATAACAGACAAACGAATAGCATGCAGGGTTAAATATAAGAAAAATAAGTAATTTGAACTCACCTGCTTGTGACAAAACAACGCCACGTGTTATTGTTATAAATTTGGTTGTTTTAACATTAATTTCCCAGCTATTTTCAGGAACCGGAAGCAGCCGTCCAACACACAATCCTAAGATTGTCCTGCATAAACTATCGAAGAATTTGACTTAACAGGTTTCTTCTTACCGAATTGTTTGAGCTCTTTGTGTGTCGAACGGATTGCCAGCGGTTCCGGGCAACAGCCGGCTGTGTAGTCTCTCCCGGTCTAACGAGAATCACGTCAGGGTCACCAATTGTTATCTGTGTAATAATTCTCGCGTCCAGGAGAGAAGCTTAAAAAGGAGACTAAATGGAGTCTCTGAGATGGTTTCAAATTGGTACTTTAATTAAAATAAAGGCGCGGTTATGTTACAAACAGAATATTGTTCGACAGAAAAGCAGCTGTGTTTCTGGCTCTGCCAGGTGAAGAAAGATGCCGAACCCCTCAGGTCCCGCTGTATTTATATCCTCAGCTGGCTCCTCCCTGCGGGCCGGCTCTCCAACGTTTTAATGTCCGTTGTTACGCATATCAGAGGATACAGACATTGTACATTCAATATATCTAAACACGCCTTTTCTCTTCCTTAACTCTTTCATAACTTTATATGCAATACATGTTAACGGCGTCAATAGCCACTTTAGTGATACTAATGGACGGTAGTCCCGGATGTCGTCATGAAGGATTTTCAGAATAAAAGCTTGGTATTGAGAACTTCCGGTTTTTTCCAGAATAAAATAGCATTTAAACTGATGGTATGTTTAAGCTACATTATGCTATTAAACATTGATTTTAATTTCCAACAGATGCAATAAATATTATTATCGATATAGTTAGATTCCACCTTCATGATTATGAATCTGTAAGTGAATTGTTTTCTAACACGACCCTTTTATTTATATTAGGTCTTAAAGTTTTTGCATAAATTAGGGCGTGGTCACTTTGATGGACACGTACATGCCTCACTGTCAGCTAACAGCAATTTGTCCACTCTGCTAAGCTACAACCAAACCATAGAGGCTACAACGTTAGTTAGACATAGTACTGTACTTGACCCTTTAGCTTTAGCCGTGTTCGTGGTGATTGTGCCTTTTAGGGAATATTGTTACAAATACCAGACAATTAAAATGTCATGCTGTGCGCTTGATTGTACTAACAGAACTTCCAAGAAGTCTAAAATGATAATATTATACATGTTAACCACGTTCGCAGGTGTTTGTGTGCTTGGTAGCTTAGCTTGTTACTTATTAGCCAGCTAAGGACGTAACCCTTTATGCATACATATACATTTTAGTTTATGATTCAGCCTTGTGTAAGACTTTTATAGTCTATGGCTATGACGCCCATAATGCTAAACGGGAGCAAATGTTAATAGGGGACCCAATTATCCCAGTGGTGGAAGCCGGAGCTAACGGAGCCGCAGGGGGCTAGCTCCAGCAGGCGTCTAGCTCCAGCCGGCGTCCCAGAGCTAGCCCACTGCGGCTCCGTTAGTTCCGGGCGGTGGAGTCCGTCGTTATAACTGGAGATCTAGGAATGCAGCAAAACGCAGACATTTGTTCCTGCTCAAGATTAGATTCAACTTTATTGTTATTGCACAGATTACAGGTACTGAGACAACGAAATGCAGTTTAGCTTCTAACCAGGTGCAACAAGCAGTGAAGTGAAAAGTAATGTACACAATAGACAGAATAAAATATAGAATGAATTGAATGATGAATAAACAGTGAGGGGTATGTGGGAGGCGTGTGGTGCAGTGGGATGTGTGTTGGTTTTCGGATCAGGTGGTCACAGGTTTAAACCCCACAGCAGTCCGCATATCGTTGTTTCCCTGAGACACTTCACCTCAAATATACTGCTGTGGGGATTGTCCACAGCATTGAGTATGTAAGTCGCTTTGGATAAAAGCGTCTAACAAATTACATGTAATGGGTATGAATACACTAGATATACACAGCAGCCCGTGAGCAGTATGAACAGTGTGTATGAATACACTGGATATACACAGCTGCCTGTGAGCAGTATGAACAGTGTGTATGAATACACTAGATACACACAGCAGCCTGTGAGCAGTATGAACAGTGTGTATGAATACACTGGATATACACAGCAGCCTGTGAGCAGTATTAACAGTGTGTATGAATATGCTAAGATATATAAAGTATGAAAACGGTAAGCAGTGCAAGTATAGTATAACATATATAGATATTAATTTCATGATGATAAACATTGTGGAACAATGATGAAAAATGTGAATGGAAGTGGCGACGTAATACTGACACAAAACAACAACAAACTTTTGCCGAGCCAATTGGAGAGTTCCATCAGCAGCACGGGGTAAAAACCACCAATGAGCGCTCAGCTCGAGATACCAGCGAGTCGTTTCCCATCAAGCATTTAGCTTCCGCAGCCTGTGGAGAGGAACTGCGCCGCCTCGCCGCGCCTCGCTCTCAAGTCTGCAGGCGTCTTTGTCCCGCGAGATTTCAACGTCTCATGTAGGCGAGTCTCCAGAGCAAGTCGGACAAAATGACTAACCATCATGCAACGCACTAGCAAGACGTTGATCGCAATTGCGCAGGTCTGCGTCGGTCTCGCTCATCTCAGGATAGAATTTAAAATTATTCTTCTCGCCTACAAAGCCCTTAATGGGCAGGCGCCATCTTACCTTAAAGAACTCATTATACCCTACTGTCCTATTAGGGCATTGCGTTCCAAGAATGCAGGGTTGTTGGTTGTTTCTAGAGTCTCTAAAAGTACAATGGGCGCCAGAGCCTTTTCTTATCAAGCTCCACATTTGTGGAATCAGCTTCCAGTTTGTGTTCGGGCGGCAGACACCCTATCCGTTTTTAAGAGTACGCTTAAGACCTTCCTTTTTGATAAAGCTTATAGTTGATCAAATAAAATAATCTAATAAGAGTGCATTGACGTAGACACGTTGTGCCTTTTCATCAATACATTTTAGTTCTTACTCTTTCACCTAAATCCTAAAAACTTAGATCTTATATTTAAAACTAAGATTATTACTACTTCTCATTCTTCTAAATCTATTCTCTCTCTACTTCTCATACTTTACTTCTGTAATCTATTTATTCTATTTTCTCTTTATCCAAACCTTTCCCATCTCTGACCTCTCAAGGTTCTATTAGAGGGTAACAGGTTGCAGAGAGACCTATTCCGGCCGGGAAGTGTTGAGACCATATTCACAGCGTATCTCCCTACCTCTCACCAATTCCAATTAAAGTTCCAGTGGGGACCTTTCTCCCTGCGTGTGCCTCTCCACCTCTGTTTCTTACTTCTTACTCAGGGCCGTATCCAGGATTTCCTAAATACCGAGGTCCAAACATGCTAGGGGGGTTCGGGGGATACCCCCCGAGATTTTTGAGATTTTCATGATCTAGTGAGGTGCTTTTTAAGTCCTGTGGGGGGTCACAAATTGGATAATATATTGATTTCAAACCATGTCAGTGGGCTGACAATGTCAGCATCAATTATTTTTAAAGTGTAATACATAAGAATCAGTTGATTGGTACTATTAATGATCTGGACATGCAGAAGAGGCTAAAATGATCACAACACATTGTCAACATTCATTTTCCATTTCTCTCTCCTTTCCATAACCTGCAGCCCTTCTTTAGTCTCTCTGTCTTCTTCCTGTTCATTACTCTCTCTGTCCTCTACTCTCTCTTTGTTCAATCTCTCCCTCGTTGTTCACTGTTTGCTCCTCCTCACTTGTCGCTCCTGCCAGTGAATTAAAAGCAATTCAGCTATTTAGTTCATTTCACTTGTTTGTTTGCATTCTTTTTTTATTTAAATCTGTTTTGTTTGATTCTCAAAAGAGAACAAAGATGTAAGCAAATTGTGTTTTATACAATTGTATGTTATTATGACATCATAACTGCAATAGATGTATGTTTTAAAAGTATGCCTATTGTAAATGAAGACTATTGTTATCGATACATAGATAGATAAATAGATAGATAAATAAATGGGCTTATTAAGCCTACATTATTTTGTGTGACTCCAGTTCCTCCCTGACTTCCATCACTTTCTCTCTCTCTCTTTCTCTCTGCCTGTCCTGTCTCTTCCTTACCAAAGCTGAGCTTCGACTGACGTAGTCTTTTCATTATATCTGAGTCAGTGTAAAAAGAAAACAATACAATGTTATATCTTCAATGTTTTACTCAAATTGAAATGAAAGAAAAGCATTACAACATTTGTTAAAAGGTAATCCTTCTGACATTGGATGAACGTAATTAACTTTAGCTATCTAGATAGTTTATTCACGCAATTTAAACAAAAGTATAGCCTATAGCTGCAATATAAGTTAGTGTGCATGTTGTCGGACGTCCACTGGCTAACGTACAGCGTTCACACAGGATCTGCTGGTCATATGATGTCCTGATGAGCAGAAACACAAGCAGCCCGCTGGACTCAGATCTCTAGATACTTCATCACTCCTCCGCTGCTCCGGTACAAGTCTGGGCTGCGGTGGTTTGTTGATACATGTCGTCTTCTTCTGTTTGCTTTAATCGAGGCTACGTAGTTATGCAGCGCCCCCATGGTCAGTAAATGGAAGTACTACAAAGAACCCCGTTTAGTGCAATTATTTCACAAGTTTTGTTATACACAGCTCGGAAAATATTACCGAGGTCCGGACCTCGGTGACCTCAATGGTAGATACGGCCATGTTCTTACTTGCTACCCTTTTCCCTCAACCTATCCTAAGGGAGTGTATGTACATTGTGCCTCTCCCCCTCTGTTCCCTGCTTCTTACCTACTACTCTTTTCCCTCAACCTATCCTAATGGAGTGCATGTACGTATACACGTTGTGCCTCTCCACCTCTGTTCCTTACTTCTTACTTGCTAACCCTTATCCCTCGTTAATAGACACGTTAGTTTAGCTGCTATAGGCTTGGACGGTCGGGGGACACCTTACGTCTTCCTTCTGTCTGTTTGTACCTGCGTACTCTCATGTTCCGATTAGCCCAGCTTCCCCCAAATGTCTTTTTTGTGTCTATATATACACCGGGATCCTGAGTCGAGGCTGATCCTGTTGTTGTGGTCGTGTGTCCTCGATCCTCTATCCTGAGTTCTGGATTTGATTCCTGGACTTCGGGTCGTGGCTGAACCTGTCTCTGTGGTCCTGCCTGACTCTCATCATACTACTTCCCTGATGGCTCCCACAGGATTGTTGACATCCTCGTGGATTCATCTTCTTATTATAGACACATGCATTTCCAAATATTTGGTCTTTCCAAACATTTGGTCTACCTACGCTGTAAAATGTATTATCTCTTCGATTTACACACGGCATCTATTGCACGCCTGTCCGTCCCGGGAGAGGGATCCCTCCTCTGTTGCTCTCTCTAAGGTTTCTCCCATGTTCCCCTTTAAACTGTGGGTTTCTCTGGAAGTTTTTCCTTGTACGATGTGAGAGTCTAAGGACAGAGAACACCTTGAGTCAGAAACTCATGTATCTTTGACACCAAAAAGTCTCACAAGTAGGATTGTTATTCACGTCGGTGGTAATGATGTTCGTTTACGCCAATCAGAATGCACCAAACTTAATGTGGAGTCGGTGTGTAGTTATGCTAAAACAATGTGGGACACCGTAATCTTCTCTGGTCCCCTCCCCAATCTGATCAATGATGACATGTATGCATGTCATCATTTCAGCGCTGGTTGTCTTGGTGGTGCCCAGCAAACAAGGTGGGCTTCGTAAATAATTGGACAGCCTTCTGGGGAAAACCTGGTCTGATTAAGAGAGACGGCATTCATCCTACTTTGGATGGTGTAAATCTCATTTCGGCAAACATTTCAGGGCTTTGTGGACTTAATCCATGACAAACTGGAGTTGAGACCAGGAGGCGGAGTCGCAGTCTTACACGCTTCTCTGCGCTCTCTCCTAGGCAGTCATCCATAGGAATCCCGAACCCAATAAAATACCCAATATTAGCGGTGTGTGTGTCTGCCCAAGGACAATTTAAGGTAAAACCTAATAGAGGTGTCATACATAATAACCTAATAAAAGTAAATGTAACAACTACTACAGTGCAACAAAACAGGAATATTAAATGTGGTCTCTTAAACATAAGATCTCTAGCATCTAAAGCAATATTGGTAAATGATTTAATATCAGATTATAATATTGATATATGCTGTCTCACTGAAACTTGGTTGAGACATGAAGAATATGTCAGCATAAATGAGGCCACTCCACCCAGCCATATCAATACTCATATTGCCCGAGGCGTGGGCCGAGGAGGTGGAGTTGCAGCAATCTTTGACTCAAGTTTACTTATCAATACTAAACCAAAATTAAATTATACCTCCTTTGAAAATCTCGTTTTTAGTTTTACGCATCCGACCTGGAAAACTTTGCAGCCAATCTTATTTGTTACAGTGTACCGTGCACCAGGTCCTTATTCAGAATTCTTATCAGAATTCTCTGAGTTTTTATCAACTTTGGTACTTAAAACAGATAAAGTAATTATCGTAGGTGACTTTAATATTCATGTTGACGATGATAAAAATAGCCTTACTGTTGCATTTAACTCTATATTAGATTCTGTTGGTTTTTGTCAGAGTGTAAATAAACCAACCCACTGCTATAATCACACTCTCGACCTTGTTCTGACTTATTGAAATTGAGTAACTATTAGTCGAACCGCATCATCCTGCTTTATCCGACCATTTCTTAGTAACTTTTGAAGTACTGTTACTAGACTACAAAGCATTAGTCAAAAGCTCCTGCAGCAGAAACTTATCTGTTAGTGCTATAGCCACATTTAAGAGATTCCACCAATACTTAACTCGATAGCATGTCTGCATGTAGGGGAGGAAACTTATACAAAATGTCCACCACCCCAAATTGATCATGTTGTTGATAGTGCTACAGATGCGCTGCGAATAAAATTAGACTCTGTTGCTCCTTTGAAAAAGAAGAAAATAAAACAACATAGATTAGCTCTATGGCATAATGCCGAAACCCGCAAAATAAAGCAAAAGTCGAGACAACTTGAAAGGATATGGCGTTCCACTAAACTTGAAGAATCTCGTTTAATTTGGCATATTACTCTCAATGAATATAAGAAAGCACTGCGTAAAGCGAGAGCAGCCTACTACTCTTCATTAATAGATGAGAATAAGAATAATGCAAGATTTCTTTTCAGCACTGTAGCCAGGCTGACAGAGAGCCATAGCTCGATTGAGCCTTCTATTCCCATAGCACTCAGTAGTAATGATTTTATGTGCTTTTTTAACGATAAAATTGTTACTCTTAGAAACATAATTAATGACCTCTTGCCTTTGACCAGTATAGTGTTATCAACTCCCGGAAACGTAAGTTCTAATATTACACTAGATAGTAAACTAGAATGCTTTTCAGCCATAAACCTTGAACAATTAAATTCAATGATTCTCTCTTCTAAACCATCAACGTGTATGTTAGACCCAATTCCAACTAAGCTGTTGAAGGAAGTTTTTCCATTCATTAGCACTTCTTTATTAAATATTATGAATATGTCTTTATTATCAGGCTATGTTCCACAATCATTCAAAGTAGCAGTGATAAAACCGCTTCTTAAAAAGCACAACCTCGATCCAGAGGTTTTAGCCAATTATAGACCTATTTCTAATCTTCCGTTCCTCTCAAAAAATCTTGAGAAAGCAGTCGCAAAACAGCTGTGTGATTACTTAAAAAACAATGATTTATTTGAAGATTTTCAGTCTGGCTTTAGAACACATCATAGCACAGAGACAGCTCTGGTCAAAGTCACAAATGACATTCTAATAGCCTCTGACAAGGGACTTGTCTCTATTCTTGTTTTGCTCGATCTCAGTGCTGCATTTGATACTATCGATCATGATATCTTATTGCAAAGACTAGAGCACTTAGTTGGCATACAGGGAACTGCTTTAGGCTGGTTTAGCTGGTCTATCTATCTGAACGCTCTCAGTTTGTACGTGTCAATGATGAATCTTCCACGCAAACCAAAGTTAGCCATGGAGTGCCACAGGGCTCAGTGCTCGGACCTATTTTGTTCACATTATATATGCTTCCGTTAGGCAATATTATAAGGAATCATTCTGTACATTTTCATTGTTATGCGGATGATACTCAACTATATTTATCAATCAAGCCTGATGAAATTAATCATCTAAATAAAATTCAAGACTGCCTCAAGGACTTAAAAACGTGGATGACCTTAAACTTTTTGATGTTAAACACGACCAAAACTGAAGTTATTGTACTTGGCCCGAAGAATCTACGAAACAAATTATCTAAAGATATACTAACTATGGATGGCATTAATTTGGCCTCCAGTGAGACTGTAAGGAATCTTGATGTTATATTTGATCAGGATTTATCCTTTAACGGCCACATAAAATCAATTTCAAGGACCGCCTACTTCCATCTACGTAACATTGCAAAAATCAGGCATATCTTGCCTCAAAACGATGCAGAGAAACTAGTCCATGCATTTGTTACTTCAAGGCTGGATTATTTTAACTCTTTATTATCAGGGTGTACCAAGAAGTCAGTCAAGTCGCTTCAGCTGATTCAAAATGCTGCCGCTCGTGTACTAACCAGAGTAAGGGAAAGGTCTGCCTTATGGACAGAGTTAACATGGGATTTGTCCTTCAAATGTACAAATGTCCGCCCAATGGAAATGTACGTCCACTTATAATGCAAAGTCCCTGCCACCGGCAGGACAAATTTTAAGCACTCGTCTCGGACTAAAATCCTCAATGCATAACAGTTTTAATGTAATTCAGGTTACCAGGGGCACGAACTTCTGACCGGTGTTCCCTCTTGGTGTAGTCCGTGGGGGAGTGCTTAAGTGTAGGTACACAGGTTCGCCTGGTGCACAAGGTTATGGAGGTGGGGGTCTTGCTGGTGCTCAAGTGTCCATATACTTCACCCCATATTCACATAACTTTTACCCGCCTTAAGAGACACTATTTTGGGGTACAATTTATCAATTTTCACACATGTTAATCAGCCTGGAACAGTGGGACCCGATGCAGGAACACTTTACCCAGCTTTCACACCCTCATTCCGGGGTAATAAAGCCATGTGCATGACCCTGGAGCTCTGCTTAGAGCAGGGACAGCAAGCACTCTGCTGCCCTTATGTTCTTGTACATTTCATCAGTCAAATGTCCATGTAATGGACAGATTCCTGTACATTTACCCGGCTTAAGAGACACTATTTTGGGGTACAATTTATTCATTTTCACACATGTTAATCAGCCTGGAACAGTGGGACCCTATGCAGGAACACTTTACCCAGCTTTCACACCCTCATTCCGGGGTAATAAAGCCATGTGCATGACCCTGGAGCTCTGCCTCGGAGAGTGGATTTCGACCCATCAAATGTACATGAAATGGACAGATTCCTGTCCATTTCATGTACATTTGATGGGGAGTTTATGTCCATGTAATGGACAGATTCCTGTACATTTACCCGGCTTAAGAGACACTATTTTGGGGTACAATTTATCCATTTTCACACATTTTAATCAGCCTGGAACAGTGCAGGAACACTTTACCCAGCTTTCACACCCTCATTCCGGGGTAATAAAGCCATGTGCATGACCCTGGAGCTCTGCTTAGAGCAGGGACAGCAAGCACTCTGCTGCCCTTATGTTCCTGTCCATTTCATGTACATTTGATGGGGAGTTTATGTCCATGTAATGGACAGATTCCTGTACATTTACCCGGCTTAAGAGACACTATTTTGGGGTACAATTTATCCATTTTCACACATTTTAATCAGCCTGGAACAGTGCAGGAACACTTTACCCAGCTTTCACACCCTCATTCCGGGGTAATAAAGCCATGTGCATGACCCTGGAGCTCTGCTTAGAGCAGGGACAGCAAGCACTCTGCTGCCCTTATGTTCCTGTCCATTTCATGTACATTTGATGGGGAGTTTATGTCCATGTAATGGACAGATTCCTGTACATTTACCCGGCTTAAGAGACACTATTTTGGGGTACAATTTATCCATTTTGGGGTACAATTTATCCATTTTCACACATTTTAATCAGCCTGGAACAGTGGGACCCTATGCAGGAACACTTTACCCAGCTTTCAGACTCTTCTTCCTGGGTAAGAAAGCCGTGTGCATCACCCTGGAGCTCTGCTTAGAGCAGGGACAGCAAGCACTCTGCTGTCCTTATGTTCCTGTCCATTTCATGTACATTTGATGGGGAGTGAAATGTCCATGTAATGGACAGATTCCTGTACATTTACCCGGCTTAAGAGACACTATTTTGGGGTACAATTTATCCATTTTGGGGTACAATTTATCAATTTTCACACATGTTAATCAGCCTGGAACAGTGGGACCCTATGCAGGAACACTTTACCCAGCTTTCAGACTCTTCTTCCTGGGTAAGAAAGCCGTGTGCATCACCCTGGAGCTCTGCCTGGGAGAGTGGATTTTGATGGGGAGTGAAATGTCCATGTAATGGACAGATTCCTGTACATTTACCCGGCTTAAGAGACACTATTTTGGGGTACAATTTATCCATTTTTATTCACTAAAATTCTCGAAAAAACGACTGAGTGCCAACGGAGGAGGGGCTCAAAACTGCTCAAGTCTTCGGCGCTTCCAGCGGAAGCCCCGGACACATTTTCACTGCCCCGTCGCAATTTACACCGGAGAAGGGATTCGAGACCTCCCTTCCCCCGTCAAATAAATCTATTCATGTTTTCCAAGCTACCATCTGCACGAAATCGGAAACCCGGTTTTTGAGAGCACTTAGAAAAAAACCGGCTGTTTCACATCATGGAGGAATGTGTCCGTTACATGAGTGCTTTGGCTCGGATACAATTGTTGCCTTGAGGACCCCAATCATGGTTCTTAACAAAGTTAAAGTGCCTCTGGAGGAATACAAGGGGAGATGTCACGGAATAATGAGGCACTATTTTGGGATACATTTTATCCATTTTCACCCCTTCCTCTGGTTCTACCAAAAGTTAACTCTGACTTTTTCTGCCTCTGGAGGAATGCAAGGGGAGATGTCACAGAATAACGAGGCACTATTTTCGGATACATTTTATCCATTTTCACCCTTTTCTATGGTTCTTCCAAAAGTTAACTTAAACTTTGTCTGCCTCTGGAGGAATGCAAGGGGAGTTGTCAGGGGACTTTACCCGCATGTGAGGCACTATTTTCGGATACATTTTATCCATTTTCACCCTTTTCTATGGTTCTTCCAAAAGTTAACTTAAACTTTGTCTGCCTCTGGAAGAATGCAAGGGGAGTTGTCAGGGGACTTTACCTGCATGTGAGGCACTATTTTCTTTTAAAACGGCTGTTTGACATCATGGAGGAAAGCGTCCGCTACATGAGTGCTTTGGCTCGGATACAATTGTTGCCTGGAGGACCCCAATCATGGTTCTTACAAAACTTTAAGTTTTTGAACTGGTCTCTGGAGGAATGGAAGGAGAGTTTGAGGGGATTCTACCTGTATTATGATGCACTATTTTCGGATACATTTGGCCGGTTTTCATGGTTCTCCAAAAAAGACAACATAGTATTTCCCTTCCTCTGGAGAGGCCGAGAGATGACAGGGATCTCTGCCCGCCTAACGAGTGCCTAAATGGGACACCTTTCGCACGATGATGCAAATTCAAAATTAACGTTTTGAATATAACCTGGATAGATTTGAGATAGGGTCTTTCTAGTTAGCTGAGTGCAACGTTCTCGAGTCTTTTCACTCTCATTCTACAGGGTAAACTTCCCGGTACCAAAATGCCCATGCATACAGATAGGATGTTGCTGTGTTGTCCGATCTGTAACCATTCCTTCCGTGCCCTGAGCAAGCATTTGCAAAGAAACCATAGTGTGCGTAACTTGGTTGAAAGAAGAATTCTCCTATTCTTGGCAAATGGACGTACAAATATAAGGCTGCATCCCTGCATCATTGCAGGATGCAACTATACCGGGACAAGGCTGGACCGGCACTTGTACCGGGACCATGTCGAGCTGTCGCGGGAGGAGCTATGTGTGGCTGTTATTAAAGTCAAAATGACAGTGGCAACGAAGGACCTTCAAGCGCTCCGACTGACAAACCCCACAGTAGCGATGATTACCACTTGGGATGTGGACACTGAGGGTGATGAGGTCCTTTCACAACCTCCACCCTTGTCCCCAGTGATTGAATGTGACAACCCGGACTGTAAGGAATGGAGGATGGAGGCAAACACAATGAGGGCTCAGAGGGACAGATATGCTGCTGAGGTGAAATCCCTGCGCTTCAAGCTGCAGCAGAGGATAAAACATAAGCGACAGAGGGATGACCAGAGGGTAGCTGATAACATGCATGGCTTTGATGAAGAGTATGGGGAGGAACAAGAGCGGGTGTTTCTAAGGAAACGACCCCGAACAGAGGCGACACCAACGAGGCAGTCCAAGTCCAAAGGTCCATCCTTCAGCAAGTCCCCCATTCCCTTGTGCAGCTATTCCCCCATTCCCTCGTGCAGCAAGTCCCCCATTGCCTCTCAGACACCTGCATCCAGCTCCTCAGAACCTGCATCCGTAGATACCGAGGCCTCATCAACCTCCCCTCCCATAAATTCCCCCTGGTTCTGCGGCAGGGGCCGGGGGAATATAATGCGGAATATAACATTCCCATGCATAATGGGTAAGTGTGTTAGATGTGTCACAAATGCAGTTTCTGTAATACACAATGTGTTGTCATTAAAGTACTGTGTTATGTTTCACAGAGGAGTATCTGCAAGGCTACCGGGAGCATTATGAGGGCATCGACCCAACAGTGAGGCTCCAAGAAAATGCAGTCTCGAAAATAAGCAGAGTGAAATCCTTCCTCAGCTTCATGGCACACGGTTTCAAACGCAAGTCGGACTGGCTCTTTCTGAGGGATCTGAAGAGGATACGTGGGTGAGTAACATCAAAAAACTGTCCATGATGTCAGCATCATTGTGTGTGTTCTCCACATTGACGCAATACGATGTACTGATGCGTTTTCCTTTGCCAACAGCTGGTCCCGGAGCCTGATACTGTCCAGCCTACAGGTCACCACCTCTGACTTCTACATCAAAAACATTTCACACTTTCTGAAATACATGGCAGCCACACCATGCAAGGGAAGCAGACTCAACCAAAACGACATGATTGTCGTCCAACGCGAACTTGCTGCCATCCTGAGGTCCCTGAGGAAAAAGGTGATCATCCATCAGATGCAGGTGAAGCGGGACAAAATGGAAGGCCTGCCGAGCCATAAGGACATCATGACTTGTTTGACTGTGGCCAAAGATCGCATCCCTCAGCTCTTGAACCTGATGGCCAGCAATCCCACTACCGCAACCCGGCTCTTGCTCTATGGTTACATGACCCTCCACTGGAGCTGTATTTACGGCCACCGGCCGGGGGTCTACTCCAACATGACCAACTGTGAGGTCCGAAAGGCGGAGATAACAGGCACAGACTTCGGCTACCTCATCCACGTGAGTGCTATTACAAAATGTGTTTATTCTGGCAGTGATAAACATGTTGTGCATGATTGATACTTGTATTGACGCTCTCTACCTCTGTCATAACAGGTAAGCAACCACAAGACGACCAACGCGTTTGGTGAAGCGCAGCTGTACCTCACCATAGAAGAATTCGGATGGATGAAGAGGTGGCTGGAAATCAAGAGGACGCTGACTTGCACCCAGAACCGCTACTTCCTATACACAGCGGGGAAGAACCCGTCGAGGAACCTTGCCCACTTCCTGAGGTTGGCATGGGCTGATGTGGGACTAAAAGGTCCCATTAATTTCACCGACCTCCGCACAGTCCATGCCGATAACGCAAAGAGGTTTCAAGACATAGACAACCGCCAGCGAGTGACTGACTTTATGTGCCATAACACGGCTACGGCAGACAAATTCTACGCAAAAAATCCTTCTTTGAAGGAGGCTGCGGACATAAGGCTGCTCTTCACAGAGTCACTGCAAGCAGCGGCAGCAGCATCATCGGGGAGTGAAGACAATTTGGGGGACATTGACAGTGGCAGCTCTGGAGAGGAACATAGCTCCACTCCCTACCAAGACTCCCCCGATGCCGAGACGTCAGACGAAGAATTCGATTTGGGTGAAGAGAGGGTGCCAGACTCTGCACCAACTTCACCCGATACGGACAATGTTACCAGTGAACAAGCCAATGATCAACTTGTAAATATGAAATGTGTTGTTGTACTCTGGCCCCTTCATGTTAACATGTTATGAAATTAAATTATGGAGGAATGCAAGGGGAGTTGTCAGGGGACTTTACCCGCCTTACGAGGCACTATTTTCGGATACATTTGATCAGTTTTCACCATTTTCTATGGTTCTTCCAAAAGTGAACTTAAACTTTGTCTAAATGAAATGACAATTGTAATTGTATATTGTATATTGTATATAATTGTATATAATTCTGTGAATAAAGTGTATTTATTTAACTTACTTGTCTAAATGAAATGAAAATTATAATTGTATATTGTATATAATTGTATATAAATCTGTGAATAAAATGTATTTATTTAACTTACTTGGTCCTATTTTTTAAAAACAATTACACCCTAGTTGAGTTGGTACTGGATAAATGGAGTGAACAAGTGGCAATAGTGAGCAGTGTGAGAGGGAAGGTAAAGCAATATGCTGAAAATAAGGGTGTTTTCCCCTTTAAGGTCCCCAGGGGCACGAGGTTCTGGTGGTGTGCATGGAGGGGTTCAGTCCGAGTGAGGAGTGCTCAAGTGTGTTGGAGGATGTGTAAGGCAGAGTAGGGTAAACAAAAAGTTAAAGTGTGAACCTCCAGCAGGGCAGGTGAAGAAGGCCGAATATTGATGCTGGTGGGCGGGCAGTTGAGCACCGCAAAATCCACCCCTTTATATACTACCAGGGGCATGATAACATCCTCCACAGGAGGGTGAGTGGTGCTGTGAATAAGGCCGAATATTGATGCTGGTGGGCGGGCAGTTGAGCACCGCAAAATCCACCCCTTTATATATAACCAGGGGCATGATAACATCCTCCACAGGAGGGTGAGTGGTGCTGTGAATAAGGCCGAATATTGATGCTGGTGGGCGGGCAGTTGAGCACCGCAAAATCCACCCCTTTATATACTACCAGGGGCATGATAACATCCTCCACAGGAGGGTGAGTGGTGCTGTGAATAAGGCCGAATATTGATGCTGGTGGGCGGGCAGTTGAGCACCGCAAAATCCACCCCTTTATATATAACCAGGGGCATGATAACATCCTCCACAGGAGGGTGAGTGGTGCTGTGAATAAGGCCGAATATTGATGCTGGTGGGCGGGCAGTTGAGCACCGCAAAATCCACCCCTTTATATATTACCAGGGGCATGATAACATCCTCCACAGGAGGGTGAGTGGTGCTGTGAATAAGGCTGAATATTGATGCTGGTGGGCGGGCAGTTGAGCACCGCAAAATCCACCCCTTTATATATAACCAGGGGCATGATAACATCCTCCACAGGAGGGTGAGTGGTGCTGTGAATAAGGCCGAATATTGATGCTGGTGGGCGGGCAGTTGAGCACCGTAAACTCCACCCCCCCTTTAAGGTTCCCAGGGGCACGAGGTTCTTGAGGGTGTGATCATCTGGGTTTAGTCCGTGGGGGAGTGCTTAAGTTCGGGGGCCCGGGGACCCAAGGTGCGCGAGGTTATGGAAGTGTGCATGTCAGGGAGAGATGCTGGAGCTGCTTCGTCCGTGGTTTGGGGCTCTTTGAGCGGGTACAAATAGGTGGTTTTCCCGGTGTATTTCATGGATGTCTGACATAGCCTGTGATAGCCTCTATTTACAATACTTTTCCCCCCCTTTCAAACACGTATTCCGGGGTTGAAAAGTCAGGTGCTGCACCACCTGTGCTCTGGGTCTGTATTCACAACCCTTTTCCCGACATTTCAAACAGTTTTCCGCACGTTTTAAACACTTATTTGCAATGTCTATTTCATGGACACCACTCTATGTATTAATGTCCGTGATATGGACATGTTATTCTGTACACACCACGGACAATGATGTCCACAAGGTGGACTCTGCGGGGAAAGCTCGTCAGTCTCCGGGTCTTTTTCCAAGTGGAAGGCCCCTGCACTGGGTATCTATGTAGCACCCCAGCTTATTTTTATTTTGCCCTGGGGCCGAACTGCATGCCTGTACACTTGGAGTACCGCGACCTGTAGTTAATGTCCACACAGTGGACACACAGGTCCCTAAGGTATGTTAGGAAAAGGCACCACATTACTCCTGTTCTGGCTGCCTTACACTGGCTCTCTATAGAACACAGGATAGAATTTAAAATTCCTCTTCTCGCCTACAAAGCCTTTAATGGGCAGGCGCCATCTTACCTTAAAGAACTCATTATACCCTACTGTCCTACTAGGGCATTGTGTTCCAAGAATGCAGGGTTGTTGGTTGTTCCTAGAGTCTCTAAAAGTACAATGGGAGCCAGAGCCTTTTTTTATCAAGCTCCACATTTGTGGAATCAGCTTCCAGTTTGTGTTCGGGCGGCAGACACCCTATCCGTTTTTAAGAGTGCGCTTAAGACCTTCCTTTTTGATAAAGCTTATAGTTAGGGCTGATTAGATTCAGCCCCTAGTTTTGCTGATATAGGCTTAGTTTGTCGGGGGACATCTTACTTCTTCCTTCTCTCTGTCTATACCTGTGTACTCTCATGTTCCGATTAACCCAGCTTCCCCAAATTTCTTTCTTTTTGGTGTCTATATACGCTGGGATCTGGAGTCATGGATGATCCTGCGGTCCTGTGTCCTGCATCGCGAGCCCTAGATCTTGAGTCGTGGCTGTGGTCCTGGATCATAGGTCCTGGATGGATATCCTCGTGGATTCATCTTCCTATTATACACACATGCATTTCCAAACATTTGGACTACCTATGTTGCAAATGTATTATCTTTTCAATTTACACACGGCATCTATTGCACGTCTGTCCGTCCTGAGAGAGGGATCCCTCCTCTGTTGCTCTCCCTGAGGTTTCTCCCATTTTTCCCTTTAAACTGTGGGTTTTCTTCGGAAGTTTTTCCTTGTACGATGTGAGGGTCTAAGGACAGAGGATGTCGTATTGTCATACTGATATTTTGTACAAACTGTGAAGTCCACTGAGACAAATGTAACATTTGTGATATTGGGCTATATAAATAAACATTGATTGATTGACCTTGATTGGCCTATGGTCTGTGGGCTCGAAGTCCGAAGATGTGTCGGAGTCAGAGAGCATTATTGTGGCATCCTTAGGAGAAAGTTCTTTATCCTTTTCCTTGGAGCAGGTGTAGATGCGCAGTATTCGTAGTTTGGTTTGATCGTAAAGCTGTTGCGCTGTGTTTTCAAGGGGTACTGGGCAGTCAAACTTGAAATCTTTCAGTGGTCCTTTGTCAGACTTCCCATTTGGAAAAAACAAGGCTTTGCCAATATCCAGTAGCTCCTCCATGGTCATTGTTTTCTGGACTGACATGTGCCGTGTCCCACCTCCCTGTCTTGTACGGACCTGGTAATATTTCCCTTTTTGAAAGTTGAGCCATCCTATTTCCACACTCCGTGAGTCTTTGGAAGCATGTATATTTCCAACACCAGGGCCGACATCAGGGTCTGCCTTTTCCCCTTTTCCCTGTAGTCTGTCTCTTATTTTCTCCATGAGAGATGACTTAACTGTTACATTACATTACATTGCATTTAGCTGACGCTTTTATCCAAAGCGACTTACAATAAGTATATTCGACCAGGAAGACACAACCTTGAAGAAAACAGAATCATATAAGTACATCAGGTTTCATAGAGCCAAACATTGCAAGTGCTACTCAACTGGCTATAGATAAGCCAGTCCTTTATTAGTATACAAGTGCTTTGTTAGTAATTCTATCGCTCGTAGTGGAGTCGAAAGAGATGAGTTTTCAGTCTGCGCCGGAAGATGTGCAGGCTTTCTGCTGTCCTGATGTCAATGGGGAGCTCATTCCACCATTTTGGAGCCAGGATAGCAAACCCATGTGTTTTTGCTGATGGGAACTTGGGTCCCCCTCGCAGCGAGGGTGCAGCAAGTCGTTTGGCTGATGCAGAGCGTAGTGCACGCGCTGGGGTGTACAGTTTAACCATGTCCTGGATGTAGGAAGGGCCAGATCCATTCGCAGCATGGTATGCAAGTACCAGTGTCTTGAAGTGGATTCTAGCAGTTACCGCCAGTGATGTGGGAACATTTTGGAAGGTTGAAGACCAGACGAGCCTCTGCATTCTGAATGAGCTGCAGAGGTCGGATGGCACATGCAGGTAGACCAGCCAGGAGGGAGTTGCAGTAGTCTAGGCGTGAGGTGACGAGAGCCTGGACCAGAACCTGCGTGGCTTTCTGGGTCAGCTGGGGACGAATCTTCCTGATGTTGTAAAGCATGTATCTGCAGCAACGGGTTGTAGCAGCGATGTTTGCAGTGAAGGACAGGTTGTTATCTAGGATCACACCCAGATTCCTTGCAGTCTGAGTCGGGGAAACAACAGAGGTGCCGATGTTGATCGTCAGGTCAAGAGTGGGACAATCTTTTCCTGGAAGGAAAAGCAGTTCAGTCTTGTCAAGGTTGAGCTTGAGGTGATGAGCAGACATCCACTGAGAGATGTCAGCTAGACAAGCAGAGATGAGTGCGACGACCTGGGTCTCTGAGCGGGGAAAGGACAGAATTAATTGGGTGTCATCAGCGTAGCAGTGGTATGAAAAACCATGCGGGCTAATGACTGATCCGAGCAAGTTTGTGTACAGGGAGAAGAGGAGGGGACCAAGAACAGAGCCCTGAGGGACCCCTGTAGTTAATTGACAAGGGTCGGACTCTCTCCAAGTTACCTTGTAGGTACGGTCTTTGAGGTATGAGGTGAGGAGATTAGTATTAACCATGCTGTTTCAATCACATTAGTATGCATAAAAAGTGACAGGTGACACGCCCCCAATTATGCAAATGAGCTAAGTCCCGCCTCCCCTCGCCTCCCATTGGTCGAGAGCCTTTTATCAGAGCTATGTCCCGCCTCCCATTGTTTGAGACCCTTTGATGTGAGGGGTGATGTGTTATAACGGGTAGGTGTGAAAAGCCCCCCTGTGTAGTGCCTTTGTTGTCTAATTCTTTGATGTGTTGATTAAGGTAGTCTCTTTGAAGTTATGCTATCTGGTCCATCAGGGGTTATCTAATTTAATTAGCCTTTGATGTTTTGCCATTTGATGTGGTATGTTATAAGCCTGTGATGTTAATCTAGGTATTTTTATGAGTGAGACATGTTTTTTTGTCTAATTCTTTGATGTGTCGATTAAGGTAGTCTCTTTGAAGTTATGCTGTCTGGTCCGCTCAGGGTGCCCAGGCCTCTCCCACCTTTCTCCACCCCTTCCTCCGGCAAGGAGATTGTGGGAGGTGGAATTAGATGAAAATAGAAATATGCTCAAAACTAAATAAAAGACAGTAATTCCACTTACCAAGTCACCTTTAAAAAAAGAAAAATTGCCAAAATGTGACAACTTACCGCCATCCGTCCGGGGCTCCAGTCAAGAAACGAATGCCGCATCTGTGCGGTGTGCAGACGCCTACAGCCAGAGATCTGTGCACAAACTTTTCTCGTGCCCTCTTTTGGTCAAGCAGGTTTCTCCCCCTACCTCTAAGAGCAATTAACACACACACACACACACACACACGTTGGAGATGTGCTTTTGATGTGGGGGGTTGAGATAAGGGGTGTTAATCTATATGTTGATTAAGACACTGTGTCTGCTAAGAATGTTTCTTTTCAAGTTTTTGGGAAACTGTTAAGACAAGGATATATCTGTTTTGCAAGGAGGTCATTCATACTCATTTTAAAATAGCTTATTTAGGTTTTTAATACTGATAATTAGGGATATTCTCTTTAGTTTGTATGGATTTTGGACTAGTGTGTAATTACTTTTATTAACTATAAAGTCTCTCTGAAGAGGGAGATAATAAATATCCTATTCCTCCCATGATCTTGTCTTTTTTATAATTACTTCACACAACTATAAGGAAGCCCAATATGAAGTTATGTGAGGATGTAATATTAGATTTTTGCTGTATTCATAAAAGAGAAGTTTTCTTGTTAAAATGGGTTTCTGCTCCATTCACTCCAGGACGGCTCCAGTGGGACTGATCAGAACAAAGAAAAAAAGCTGTAAACACTTTAAATACGTAGAATCAACAGTCTGAGGGTAAATTAAATTAGTCAGTTACAAGGCTTTTTCTGTTACTGAAGACCAATGCAGAGATGGAGTCTGGCCCTCTGTGGGGGGGCAGAAGACGCATAGTTAATGACAAGGATAAGGTCTCCTTTAAAGCAGTTGATTCTAAGAATTAAATCGATTGGTCGTTTTTTAAATGTTGTGGAGGCAATGACCGGGGGGGGGGGGTTGCTACTTGGGAGGTTTATAAGGAGACCCGATCTCTACAGTCTGGAGATAGCATACAATGAACCATCATAGCATTCCTGCTCTGCACTTTATTGATTTAGACCTCATCACAAGCTATTGTGGTAAGTACTTCTTATTTTTATAATATCATGTAATTATTAGATGTTGTTTATATATATATATATATATATATATATATATATATATATATATATATATAT
The DNA here is from genome assembly GCA_902827135.1 of Harpagifer antarcticus. Classification (NCBI taxonomy): domain Eukaryota; kingdom Metazoa; phylum Chordata; class Actinopteri; order Perciformes; family Harpagiferidae; genus Harpagifer; species Harpagifer antarcticus. The sequence continues at coordinate 345,931 of CADEHL010001089.1, read as the reverse complement.
ATATATTAAGTATATAATAATATACTATCCACATTATATATATATAATGTGGATAGTATATTATTATATACTTAAAGCAATGTTATGTTTTTCTGTTTGTAGTAGAGACCCTGTATGATGAAAACCCTATAGTGTGGGGGCATAGGATACTAGGTGAGTTTCTGTTTTTTATTTGACTTCTTTAACATGTTTTTACTAGAAAAAGTATAAAATAAAATGCGGTGTAGATTCTAATCAAATCCTTTTTTTTTTTGTACGTGTCTTGGCTCAAGATACTCTGAGCCAAATAAGGCCTATGATATTAGAAAGGATCTACCATGTACTTGAAACCCACCTTAATTCACCCCCTGTGGAAAGTGAGTATATTTAACTAGTTGTATTTTACTTTGAAATCAGATGTTTTGTTTTTTTATGTGCAAAGTACCCCAAATGAACGTTTTTACTCTTTTATTTTAAAAAAGGTGATGACCCGCACGCAGACCCCTCATCAGTGTACCAAAACTTTCCGAATGTGGAGTATACACTCAGCATACCTGTAGATGCTACTGCAGATCTCCTGGGGGCAGCTGTCACCCTCCCCCGTGCCTCAGATAACCACCCAGACTCACACCTTTTCAACACCCCCCTGCAACAGCTAGGACCTGGAACCCTCCTACAGATTCCGCCAGAACTTCAAGCTGATTTTGACGCATACAGTGTCTATTTGGACAATTTTGAGTTACACCCCGCCCCAGACACGATCCTATCGAGTCAGACAGACTCAGCCCCTCGTCACCAGGTTGAGGGCGAACTACCCGCACAGACTCTACGGGAGATTCAGGCCGATATTGCTCTTCTGACAGATCCCCTCCTGACGAGATACCACCCCGGTAATGAGGTTTATGGTTATTTTATAAGATATTCGATAAATGAATAGTTGTTAAATGTATAATCCTATGTTTTCAAATACTTATCCTTCTTTTTCTCTGTCTTTTTTCTGTATAGAGCAACTAAACTATTATCCAGAGGACCGCTGCTGCTGCTGCTGCTGCTACTGTCAACTTTATGGTCACACCAACTGAATAAGCTGGAGGGTGGTCTCATGTAAATTGGTGCCGATGTAACCGAACGGTATGTTTCTTCAGCTGTGACAAATGTATTTTTGATTTTTATTTTGGTTTCATAAAAGGTCAAACATGGATGATTTAGCAGATAGAGAAATTTCTTTCCTTCATTCTATAAATGACATAAATGAACTAAGCAGTGATGAGGAATTCATGTATGAAGATATGTCATTTCCTCGGTGTTCCGACAATATCAGTGAGTTAAACAACGAAGAAGCAGTTGCAAACGAACCTTCCACCTTATCACAACCAAGCCCAAGCCCCTCACCAGCCGTAGATAGTACTTTGGAGTGGGTGTTAGACTGCTACCAAAACTCTGACACTTACCCCGGTCTCGGGCTTTTAAATCAGCTCGCAGAAGGAGTACTCCATCTGGATGGAGCAAATAGCATAACTTTAGCCAATGTTGAATCTTCAGTTTCCACTGTGCAGAATGGTGGATGTGCTAAGGACCCCTCTAATGACTCGGAGTCATCAGTTTCCTCCGTGCGCTATGGTGGTAGCTTTGGCCAAAATGACACCCCGACTGCTTCAGAATTACCAGGCCCCTCGCTACAGAATGGTGGAGGAGCTAATCAGAATGCTTCACCAGGTGTTTTGTCTCGACCTGTTTTCAATAACACAGAACTGTGTCAGTCTCTAGTCCTAACTCCTCCTAACGATGAAGCAGACTTTACAGCTTATTATGGGGTTCTGATGAACAATGTACGTGAAATGCTAAGGGAGGCTTTTTCACGGGCAGAGAGGGAGGATATTGTTCAAATTGAGCTACAGGGCGAGCAGCTGCAGGCTAATGTCTCAGCCATTCTTAATCCCAATGGTGATAATCTGAATGATTTTGAGGACGCGTTGTTCAATGCGGTGCAGTCAAATTTGGAGGTAATGGCAGACAGCAACCTTGAGTTAGTGGTGCAAATTGTACAATCCCCCCGTGGCGGTACCCGTGGTGGTGCTAAAAGATTGGCTAATAAAATGCTGGACAATGAGATTGTTAAAAAGAAGAGGCGTTTTCTTTACGTTGTACAGAACCCCTCCAACCAGCTGTGTTTTGCTATTAATTTAGCACTGTTGTTAAACGACAACCTCACTGATAATGAAGGTTACGAACGTGGTAAAGAGATTCAGAGAGGTGTAGGTTTGACAGATCAGACAGCTGTGACATTCCACGACATTGATAAATTCGAAGAGAGTTTAAAATGCAAGATTGTGGTATTTTACAGAGGCGATGAAGATCGTACTCACTGTAAATTCCAGACATACGGTCCCAAACGAGACAAAACTGTGTTTTTGTTTCTCTTCCAGAACCATTACTATGGGATTAAAAACTTGAAGGGGTTTTTAGGGTCTTCATATGTCTGCGAACATTGTTACACAGGCTATAGTGCTCAATGGGATCATTCCTGTACTGGTCATTGTTATGTCTGCCTCGATCCCTCATGTACTCTGGAAGAGTTTAAACCCATCTTTTGTAAAGACTGCAACAAAACGTGCCGTACAGTTGGCTGTCACGCTCGACATAAAAAACAGACACAGAGATCATCAGACATTGCCAGTAACTGTGATTTACACAAAAAGTGTGTAGATTGTCAACGTTCTTACTACACTCCCAAGAGTAGTGCAGATAAAACACACAAGTGCGCTGTGAAGAAATGTAAGACATGCAGCGAAAAATTACCCTCTGCTTCTACAAGCGAGTGTGAAAAACATCTGTGTTACATCGGAGTGTTGCCCAAAGAGACAGACCACAATGACAACATTGTGTTTTATGATTTTGAAACAATGGCGGGGGCAGACGGTGTACATGTCCCCTTCCTGGTATGCACAAAAACCCTGGCGGGTGAAATTTGGGTCGCAGAGGGAAGCGACTGTGCACTGCAGTTTCTGGCACGCTTTAGGCGCCCAAAGTTCAAAAATGCAACCTTCATCGCTCACAATGCTAAGGGTTTTGACAGCTATCTCATTATCAACGCAATGATCGAGCAGGGGCTAAAACCCTCTTTGATAATGCAAGGAAGTAAAGTGATCTCTTTTACTGACCAGGATTTCGGACAAAAGTACATAGACTCACTGTCTTATCTCTCTATGCGTTTAGCAGCAATGCCAAAAGCTTTGGGATTTGAAGATAAAATCAAGGGGTACTTCCCTCACAGTTTCAGCTCTAAGGCCAATCTGAGTTATATCGGACCTTACCCTCCAGCACATTGTTATGGGGTAGAACGCATGACAACTGATGAAAAGAGTGACTTTTTCACCTGGTATGAGACGGTACGCACGGGTACTTTTGATTTTCGAGAGCAGGCATTGCTTTACTGTAAAAACGATGTGGATATTCTTGCTCAGGGGGCCACTTTATTTCGAAAAGGGTTTCTTTGAGAGACAGGAGTTGATCCTTTTAGTCGTGCGACCATAGCTTCTGCGTGTATGAAAGTTTTTACCACAAACTTTCTACAGCAAAAAACCCTGGCAATACCCCCACCCGACGACTACCGCCGTGAAAACAAGACGTACTCAGACGCAGGTATTCAATGGATAGAGTGGGTAGCCCAAACTGAAGGTGTATTCATACAACATGCGTTGAATGAAGGAGAAAAACGAGTGGGACGTTTTGTCGTGGATGGTTTTGCTGAAGTAGCTGGGGCCAAGATTGTTTGGGAATTTCTTGGTTGCTTCTATCACAGGTGCCCATCTTGCTACAAGGGGCATGAGAAAAACCCCTTGACAGGTAACACATTTGAGCAGCTCCATGCTGCTAGTGAGGAAAAGCTGCATGAGCTACAGTCTGTTCACGGGGCTAAAGTGATCGTTATGCGTGAGCATACATGGGTTGAGATGAAAAAATCCAATCAAGATTTGCAGGCTTTCCTCAGGGAATACAATGCGCCAGAACCATTGACCCCCCGCGATGCTCTATACGGAGGAAGGACATGTGCAGTAAAGCTGAGGCACACGACAGCGCCAGATGAACTGGTTCATTATTGTGATTTCACCTCACTCTACCCTTTTGTAAACTGTACAGGCCTGTATCCACTTGGACACCCCCAGATCATATTCAAAGATTTTAAAGACCCTCACAGTTATTTTTGGGTTAATCAGGGCCACAGTAGAACCTCCCAGGGGTCTTTACTTTCCTGTCCTGCCCTACCGAACTGCAGCGGGTAAGCTAGTGTTCACCCTCTGCCGTACATGCGCGGAGCTTAACAACCAACATGGGCCCTGCATGCACGGCAGGGAGGAAAGAGCATTAACAGGAGTTTGGGTGACCACAGAATTCACCAAAGCCCTGGACATGGGGTACAAGATGACTCAGATCACAGAGGTGTGGCATTTTGAGAAGAAAAGTGACAGCATTTTTGTAGACTATATACACACATTTTTGAAGGGTAAACAAGAAGCATCAGGTTATCCTTCAGAGGCCACAGATGATGAGAGCAGACAAAAGTATGTGGCAGACTATCATGCTAAGCAGGGTATCTTGCTGGATGCAGATAAAATCAAATCAAATCCTGCCAAAAGACAAGTGGCAAAACTATGTCTCAACAGTTTCAGGGGGAAAATTTGCCCAGAGAAACAATCTGACTCAGACTAAGATTGTGACCAAAACAGAAGAATTTCTTAACCTCTTGTTTTCAGCTAAACATAAGGTTAAGTATTTCTCATTCCTCAACGACAGAACGGCTCTTGTTCAGTGGTGTTACGGTGAAAAATGCTACTCTCCTCCCAACAAGGTAGATAACATATTCATTGCTGCGTTTACCACGGCGTATGCCAGGCTGAAACTGTACAGTGAACTGGAGAAATTACAGCACAGAGTCTTCTACTACGACACAGATAGTATCATCTATGTGACGAGACAGGGGGAGACTCCACTGCCCATGGGGGTTTATCTGGGGGATCTTACAGATGAGCTCGGTGGGGATACGATTGAAGAGTTTGTCTCAGCAGGCCCTAAAAGTTATGCTTACCAGACCAAAAATTAAAAAAAGGTGATTATGCGTGTGAAAGGCATTACGCAGATGCACGAATGTTGTGAACGAGTGAACTTTGACAGTCTGGCAGATCTGGTGGAAGGCTACGTTCAAAACTCTGAGAGGGGGAGGTGTCTTCAGGCCCCCCAACACAACATTGTACGGAATAAAAAGGGTTTCGTTTTGAGAAATGTGTCATTCACCAAAAAGTTCCGAGTTGTGTTTGACAAGAGACGTCTGCTAGACGGAGGAAATACTTTGCCTTTTGGGTATTGAGAAATAATAAGAAGAGACAAAAATGTTTTCACCCCGTCAAATTGATTTTGAGCCCAGACTGCGTGTTCCTTTTTCTTGTTTAGTAGTTGGACCCAGCGGGTGTGGAAAAACGTTTTTTTTCAAGAATGTATTGCTAAATTGTATTCATGTAATGGATGTACAGCCTCAAAATATTGTGTGGATTTATACTTCTTTCCAGCCCATGTATGCCGAACTGCAGGAAAAGAATAAAAATATAAAGTTCATCAAAGATTTGCCTGAATCATTTGAAGATGAATCTCTATTTCCTCCTGATCAAAGTCATTTGATTATATTGGACGATGTTATATTTCAGGCCTCGGAACATCCTGAAGTAGTCAGACTTTTCACCCAATACCGTCATCATAGAAATTTTACCCCAAAATGTTTTTCATCAGGGTAAAAACAGTCGTACCATTAGTTTGAATACTAATTACATGGTCTTGTTTAAAAACCCCAGAGACAGGTTACAAATGAACATACTGGCTCAACAAATACACCCGGGTAATAAATCATTTTTCCTACAAAGTTTTGAGGACGCCACCACGGATCCTCACGGTTATTTAATCGTAGACATGACCCCTAGCTGTCCAGACATCTACAGACTTAGATCGGGAGCACTACCTAATCAGTGGCCAGTTGTTTATGTACCAAAAACGAAAACTTGAATCAGTATGTCGGCCCGTTTAAAAGGAAACATGCCTCTGCTGAAGGCCTTGTGTAACGCCAAGCCCTCGAAGCGCAAGGATATTCTCAATAACTGCTCCACGGATTTTCTTCAATCACTCTTTGAGCTGTCTCTAAATCTTCTAAAGGGTAACATTCCACTATCAGGCGCTCAGTATAAGAAACTCAAGAAACAAAAGAGCATTTTCAAACTCTTGGCAAATAAAAGGACCAATTTAAAAACTAAATTCACCGCCTTAAGAAAACAGTCTGGAGGTTTTCTTTTGCCGCTGCTTGGTGCGGTCATCCCCATTTTAGGACAACTTTTAGGAGGGCTCACTCGATCATGAGTCAAAAGATGTTTTTGTTGTCACCTCACCAGTTTAATCAACTCAATCAGACGGGTGTAACTAACCCCCATAGTAAGGAAACAATGAGACGCACTGCCGAAGATGTTCTGGATGAAAAAATGAGAGCGGTGCTAAACGAAACAGGATTACCCCCTTATGAAAAAATAAGAAAATACAACGCTTTGTTGCAGAGATATCTCACCTTACTCAAACAAGACGGGGAGGATGAGCAACATATTACTTTAACTCTGCCTGAAGACACTGGGTTGGTAAAAGGAGAAGAAAAGGATGGCATGTCCATTGATAAAATAAAGAACGAGGTACTTCAAAACCTCCCTATGCGTTACCGTAAGAATGCCGAGTACATTATGAGTAAATTAATCACGAGTACAGCTGGATGGACACCGACTGGGGAATTTGTAGAAAAGGGTACAACAGTAAAAGGTTCCCACATGTTAGATTTATTTAAACATTTATCCTGCCCGTATAAAACAAATGCCCTGGAGCCTAAAGGCTGGCGGGGTTTTTTAAATAGTCTGAATGAGCTCAACATTCCTTTAACAGCTTTTCAAAACCTGCACGCTCGTGAACAATATCGTATAATCAAAGAGGGCGAGCCAAATGGAGAAAATATACCCAGAAAAAAAAGAAGAAGAAGAAATAATAAATCATCTCCTACGACCCTCAGCTGGGAGGTGGCAGGAACCCCAGACACCGCAGGAGAACCTCCGAGTGCCTCGCTTAAGAAGAAAAGAATAAGGAAAGATAGAATATTAAGCCCCAGCTGGTTACATGTTACCCCCCTAAAGTTGTAGTATATTTTGTTTTCGTAATAAAAGACAGTCACATGAATTAATTTTGTCTTCAGACCTTTTTTATTTTCTACATTTTGTAACAATCTTTAAACATTTGTAGAGAACAAACACTGTGGTTAAAATGAGTGTCTTTATGACGTCTCTCACACCGTTGGTATTTTTTCACAAAATTCGTTACAGCAGCATCATTTTTTATCACATCATCTTGATACAGAGATAACACATTTTCGTAAGACAACCCCGACGCTCTTTTACATAGATAGAAAACACAATGCTGACCACAGGCTGTAGACATGACATTCTGCAGTTGCTGATTGTGGTATAAAATAGTTTTACATTGTTTTTCTAGAAAATGTAGGATGCTTTTCGGGTAATGACTAAAATCCGGAGGAAATCCAAAAGAATCAAAGAATGTTCCAACTCCATCCTCCTCCTCCTCCTCTAAAGCCACTGCCAGCCAGTGTTCTCCGGGCATGTGGGAGGGGTGGGTGTTTACAATCATGTATACAGGGTATCTAAATAATTTTTTTACTCGGGGTAGCTGATCTGACGCCCACACTCCACCAAAAGAGTCCCCCACCATGTGACGCAGGAGACTGTCCAATTGATGATTATTCATGTTCTAGTCTTCTTAGTAATAATCTACCAACACTTGACGTTTTGAATTAATCTCCAGAATCGAATCAAAACAAGAATATACGATTAAAGTGGTAGTCTGTGGTAGCGGTACTCTGAATCTCATTTCCAGTCTTAAACTACCGCTTGTAATGGGAGACAATGCATCAGCATCTTCCGCAGCAGTGAGATTAAAGACAAATAATGAGTATCCTTGTTCGAAATCCTCTCTGTCAATACTCAGAGGTAAGTCTTTCATGTGTCTCCCTGTAGCAGTGAACATGTTGTAAAACTCTCTGACTGAGGACCCGCGGGTAAATTGAGGTTGGAATGCTTTGGCAGGGACTTGTCTACCGTCCTGGCACAAAGCCAGATATTCCATATCGTTATGAAGGAAATTAAAAGGTGAAAGCGTTCTCCTCCCGGTGAAGGCTTCGTGATTTACCATACCCAATACTATGTATTTAGGCATATTACCCAAAAAGAGATTTTCTTGGTTGCATATTCTGGAATTCACAGGGATACTATATGTTTTAATGTTTACCCTAGATAAAGGGTAGAGGGCGTTACCTCTCATCAAAGCGGCAGCATGACCTAACCGCACGGCAGGGGAGATGGTGGCTTTCTTGATAAAAAGTGAAGCCCCCAGTATTTTTAGACGGTATGTACAGTCATTTGCACACATGAGAGTAAAGGCATCGCTAGATCTGGTGAGTTTGATTCTCAAATCTACAGCGTTCAGGAGAAGCCTCTCGCTGAAAAATATATCGGTGTGTAAGGCCCCCATCAGATGAAGCTCTCGAGATTCTGCTGTGAATATAGCTCTCTTTACTAGACCCTTGTTTGGCCCATTGGCGATCACTACAGAGTCCATAGCCCCCGCGGTGTCTTTATAAAATAAGCCGGCAGTGAACTGAGTTTTTAAAGTAGAATCAGAGTAATTCAATAGCGTTTCAATCACCGCTCTGTAAGGATGAGTCGAGCTGGACTGAGAAATCAGCCTGTCCCCTAGAATAACGTCACATTGACTAAAAATTGTATTCAGAGGATAATTAACGAGGGCCACGGGGGCATCAGCTGCCAGATTAGTCCCATCGGCGTTGGTTATTTTGATTCTGAGATGCATAAAGGTGTCATTCATATCCAGGTATTTATCTCCATCCCCTGGGATGAAAAATTCAATCGGTCCGTCCTCTGTAATGGCAGACAACGGAAGGACCTCTGTGTAGTATTTTTCATCGATAGAAAGCTGTGTCATGGGAGCAGAAAATAAATCCAGCTCTGCCATGCTGTATTCAGCAGATTTGTGATGTAAAAGAGCCATATTTAACACTCTAAAATATATCTCTCCCCAATACGTTCCTTCTCCGAGGGTGTTTTTTCCCTAATGATTTTCTTTTGACTGAGTGCTTTCCTTTTTTAACACCTGCCGGAACCCGTTTGCCTGGAGGTCTCTTCCTGGCCCTTCTTGCCAGAACCATCAGACCACCGGCTCCTTCCTGGGAGCCCTGATCTGATTGGTGGCCCAATGTATGGACCGCCTTACTGATAACATCTGATGCAATATTTTTGGCCGCCGATTTCAGATGAGGTTTAGCTATGGCGAACCCTTTTCTCACCAGGGGGGCGACAAAACGAAATAATTTCGAAAATATAGAGCCAATGCCTCGGCCATACATCACCGGTGCACCATAAAAACCCGGTAATGAGCCTCCCGCTTGATTTTCATAGTAACTCACAAAACGGTGGGGGTCGTGATGAATCATCGTTTTGCAAAAGATTGTCCGGCTTTTGAAGGTCGGAAATGAAGTTTCACTACACTCTTACCGTAGGTAAACTTTATTGGTTCGTTCTGATCGTTTTTTATCTCTATCTGTATATTCTCGATGTGTGTTTTTGTTACCGGCAAGTAATACGCAGGACTAAAATATTGGGTGATGGTGTCACCGAATGTTCCTTTTATATCTACGGTTCTCAGGAGAGGAGCAAAAGCGTCACCTACCCTCTGGTGACTGACCACGTTACTATAGCAGTACAGGTGGGTTACGCCTGCATTTATATCCGCGGGGTAGGATGCTGATTTATCATCAAATTTGAGCCATTGGTCCGGTTTTACCCCAAGCATATAAGCGACGGGTTTTGTAAAGCGAAAACGATATTGCCCCCCGTTCCGAAATTCAATTTTCCTGTGAATTGGACTATAGTACAAACTGACATCAGAGTCCATTTTTCTGAAGCAGGACTCGAGTTCCTCCATGAGCTGAGTTATGCTACTGTAGTACCCACTTCGAAACATCTGTAACTTTAACTTGGTCGCTATCGCCATATTTGGTTTCTTTATCCATTCAAAATAGGCTACTTCCATAGGTATGTTATACCAGGTGTGTGGGTATGACATTTCTGTCATGGCGACCTGCCACGAACCATCCAAGTGTAAAGGTTGTGCCAGGTTCACCTGATAACTAGAGCTTGTATTGTTTTGAAATACATCAAGGCTGGCATTGGACGGCAGCGTAATGTAGAACCCTTCGTTTATCTCCATGGCTGTAATGAAGGATTGAGCGTTGAGTCTGTTTGTTTTTATACATCTTTGATTTCGCCAGCATCAACCCAGCTGTTGAATTTATCGGGCCAGTTATTCCAAAATACAAACATTTGTTTTTTCCCTCTCACCACACGCCTTTTCAGAATTTTCTCGACTTGAAAAGCCTTGTCACTGGAAATCTTCACTTTTTGTAACTCTTTCTCATAAAAAGTCCCCTTGATCTCTTCTCCATCATAATCTTTGAGTTTGTAAACAGGCGGCTGCCGTGGTAGGCATTCAGACACCGTAAATAATTCGTCCGTATAACTCTACTCATATTTTTTATCAAATACCCCTCTCAATTTGGATATCCTTACAAGCTCCCCCTCCTTAAAGTTCATTTTGGCAGCAGCTTTTTTAGGAACGCCAGAGGGGGCATACAGGTTCCGAAACACTTGAGCCGCATTTTCCTTGGTCACCTGCATTGGTGTCATTTTAATACTTCGATGATAACTATTATTGTAACTTTCAATTAGTTCAGGTAAGACGTCTATATATCTATGAGTGTTTTTAGCTGTAAAATACTGCCACATTTTAGTTTTCAGCGTACGGTTAAATCTCTCTACCACACACGCCTTCATATCACTGGCTGTTGCATAATGTGCAATACCTCGTTTCTTCAATAAGTTTTGAAAAACTTTGTTAAAGAATTCTTTCCCTGCGTCTGTTTGTATCTTTTTAGGAATCTGACTGTGTGCTAAAATTGTATCAAAGGCTTTGGTAACCTCTGTACCCGTCTTCTTCTTCAATGCGTGAGCATAGGCTTTTTTCGAAAATACATCTACGACTGTTAACAAATAATTAAAACCATCATTATAATTGGAGAGCGACTGCATATCGCAAAGATCTGCTTGAAATTGCTGTAGCGGTCTGAGTACGAAAACTCTGTTTCTTACAAAATGTACCCTGGCCGGTTTATGCAAAGTATATGCGTCCTGCTCAGATAGATATTCTCTGACTTTCTCTACATTTATTTGTTTACCCATTTCATTCTGTACAGCTCTATGGAGTTTATCCACACCTCCTAAACTCCCTGGATTAGAAGGAGTGTAGTACACCCTTTGCATGACACGTTTCTCAGACATGTTCTCTGTTACAACCCCTACGAGGTAATGAATACAACAGTTTTTCTGATATGTCACACATCAAAAAAAAAAAGAGAATAATAAACATGGTTTTTAGGCAGGACACACTAGATCAAGTAAAATAAAAATAAAACAGATAAAATAAAAAAACATACTTTAACGGTAAAGTATCAACAACTCTTCCTATCGCTGCCAAAAGTCCCAAGCTGTTCTTATGTTCTTCAGTTGAGTTTCGTCGTTCTCTATAAGCTGGACGTAAAGCTTCTCGATTTTAGCCTCAAAGAGTCTGGTGTTTCTGAGATTATGCAGAATCGCCTCGGTAGCTCCAAAGACTCTCCTCTCCGAGACATGAAGGTGGCTCTGGTGTAGAGCGTCCCGAATGGCTGGAATGAAACGAACGGTCCACAGTCTCTTTACCACTTCATCATAGTTACGATCCAGATAGTATTCTTCGGTCGGAAACAAACACTCGTGTTGCATTTGACTAGGATGGTCGACTTGACATCCATAACATTTTTCCTTTCTGTACAGATGCAGGACCCTATCTAGCAGATGAACTACGACAGCTTTTACCGTATGCAGAAATGCTGATGTCCTAACACGTTCTGCATCATCACTCACTGGAGCAGGGCAAAAGCACGGCACATCAGGACCTACTGGGGGACAATTGGGACAAGTTGTTGATCCCTCTGGAGACTCGGATGGCGTAGATGGAGGTTCACACATATTCAGCCAGTCAGTAATATCAATGCCCGCCATATAGCTGTCGAGATCGGGGGTCCAGATTGTTGGAGAGGATGGTGGCCCTCCAGGCGTTTGCTCCAGGGTGCAACTCGCGGGGAGAGATTTGTTTTTTCTCAGATCCATGTTTAGTGTTTCAACGAATGTCCTTGAGGCGTTCTCACTTTTAAATGATCTGGAGGGGGAGGGCGGGACTTATTATGTTGAGGGGGTCGCCATGTCTCTGCTTTAAAGGAGACCTTATCCTTGTCATTAACTATGCGTCTTCTGCCCCCCCACAGAGGGCCAGACTCCATCTCTGCATTGGTCTTCAGTAACAGAAAAAGCCTTGTAACTGACTAATTTAAGTTACCCTCAGACTGTTGATTCTACGTATTTAAAGTGTTTACAGCTTTTTTTCTTTGTTCTGATCAGTCCCACTGGAGCCGTCCTGGAGTGAATGGAGCAGAAACAAGAAAACTTCTCTTTTATGAATACAGCAAAAATCTAATATTACATCCTCACATAACTTCATATTGGGCTTCCTTATAGTTCCATCCATCCATCCATCTTCTTCCGCTTATCCGTGGTCGGGTCGCGGGGGTAGCAGTTCCAGCAGAGAGCCCCAAACTTCCTTTTCCCTGGCGACATCAACCAGCTCTGACTGGGGGATCCCAAGGCGCTCCCAGGCCAGCGAAGAGATATAATCCCTCCACCTGGCCCTAGGTCTACCCCTTGGTCTCTTCCCAGCTGGACGTGCCTGGAACACCTCCCTAGGGAGGCGCCCAGGTGGCATCCTAACTAGGTGCCCGAACCACCTCAACTGGCTCCTTTCGACACGAAGGAGGAGCGGCTCAACTCCGAGTCCCTCCCGGATGACCGAACTTCTCACCTTATCCCTAAGGGAGACACCAGCCACCCTGCGGAGAAAACCCATCTCGGCCGCTTGTATCCGCGATCTCGTTCTTTCGGTCATGACCCATCCTTCATGACCATAGGTGAGGGTAGGAACGAAAATGGCCCGGTAGACAGAGAGCTTTGCCTTCTGGCTCAGCTCCCTTTTCGTCACAACGGTGCGGTAAAGCGACTGCAGTACCGCTCCCGCTGCTCCGATTCTCCGGCCCATCTCACGCTCCATTGTTCCCTCACTCGAGAACAAAACCCCGAGATACTTGAACTCCTTCACTTGGGGTAAGGACTCATTCCCTACTTGGAGTGGACAATCCATCGGTTTCCTGCTGAGAACCATGGCCTCAGATTTGGAGGTGCTGATCCTCATCCCAGCCGCTTCACACTCGGTTGCGAACCGATCCAGTGAGTGCTGAAGGTCGCAGACCGATGAAGCCATCAGAACCACATCATCTGCAAAAAGCAGTGGTGCAATCCTTAGCCCACCGAACTGCAGACCCCCCCCCCCCCCATGACTACGCCTCGAAATCCGATCCATGTATATTACAAACAGGATTGGTGACAAAGCGCAGCCCTGGCGGAGGCCAACCCTCACCGGAAATGGGTCCGACTTACTGCCGAGGAGCCGGACACAGCTCTCGCTTTGGGAGTACAGAGATTGGATGGCCCTGAGTAGAGACCCCCTCACCCCATACTCTCGCAGCACCTCCCACAGTAACTCCCTGGGAACCCGGTCGTACGCCTTCTCCAAGTCCACAAAACACATGTAGACCGGATAAGCGTACTCCCAAGCCCCCTCCAGGATCCTTGCGAGAGTAAAAAGCTGATCCGTCGTTCCACGACCAGGACGGAATCCGCATTGTTCCTCCTCAATCTGAGGTTCGACAATCGGCCTGACCCTCCTTTCGAGTACCTTAGAGTAAACTTTCCCGGGGAGGCTGAGTAGTGTGATGCCTCTGTAATTGGCACACACCCTCTGGTCCCCCTTTTTAAAAAGGGGAACCACCACCCCGGTCTGCCACTCCTTCGGTACCGTTTCCGACTTCCACGCAATGTTGATGAGACGTGTCAACCAAGACAGTCCCTCAACACCCAGAGCCTTCAGCATTTGTGGGCGGATCTCATCCACCCCCGGGGCTTTGCCACTGTGGAGTTGTTTAACAACCTCAGTGACCTCCCCCCGGGAGATTGGTGTCGATCCCCCGTCATACTCCAGCTCTGCCTCTAACATAGAGGACGGAGTTGTCGGGTTCAGGAGTTCCTCAAAGTGCTCCTTCCAACGCCCTAACACTCCATCAGTTGAGGTCAACAACGTCCCATCCTTACTGTACACAGCTTGGATGGTTCCCTGCTTCCCCCTCCTGAGGTGTCGGACAGTTTTCCAGAACAACTTTGGTGCCGCCCGAAAGTCCTTTTCCATGTCCTCTCCGAACTTCTCCCACACCCGCTGCTTTGCCTCGGCCACGGCTGAGGCTGCTGCCCTTCGGGCCCGTCGGTACCTTGCAACTGCCTCGGGAGTCCCCCGGGATAACAAATCCCTGAAGGCCTCCTTCTTCAGTCGGACGGCTTCCCTGACCACCGGTGTCCACCAGGAGGTTCGAGGGTTACCGCCCCTTGAGGCACCTAGGACCTTGAGACCACAGCTCCCCGCTGCGGCTTCGGCAATAGAGGCTTTGAACACCGACCACTCTGGTTCAATGTCCCAAACCTCCACAGGAATGCCCGAAAAGCTCTGCCGGAGGTGTGAGTTGAAGGCCTCCTGAACCTGGGCCTCCTCCAGACGTTCCCAGTTCACCCGAACTACACGTTTGGGCTTACCAGGTCTATCCAGAGGCTTCCCCTGCCACTCGACCCAACTCACCACCAGATGGTGATCAGTTGACAACTCCGCCCCTCTCTTTACCCGAGTGTCCAAAACATACGGCCTCAGGTCCGATGATACGATAACGAAATCGATCATGGACCTTCTGCCTAGGGTGCTCTGGTACCACGTACACTTATGAGCATCCCTATGTTCGAACATGGTGTTTGTTATGGCCAATCCATGACTAGCACAGAAGTCCAGTAACAAACCACCACTTCGGTTCAGATCAGGGGGGCCGTTCCTCCCAATCACTCCCCTCCAAGTGTCTCCATCATTGCCCACATGTGCGTTGAAGTCTCCCAGCAAGATTAAAGAGTCCCCTTCAGGAGCCCCATACAGGACTCTTTCCAGGGTCTCCAAGAAGGCCGTATACTCTGAACTGCTGTTGGGTGCATAAGCACACACAACAGTCAGAGTTTTCCCCCCCATAACCCGCAGGCGTAGGGAGGCAACCCTCTCGTCCACTGGGGTAGACTCCAACAACGAAGCACCCAACCGGGGACTTGTGAGTATCCCCACACCCGCCCGGCGCCTTACACCTTGAGCAACTCCGGAGAAGAATAGAGTCCAACCCCTATCCAGAAGTAAGGTTCCAGAGCCGACGCTGTGCGTAGAGGTGAGCCCAACCAGATCCAACTGGTACCGTTCCACCTCCCGCACAAGCTCCGACTCCTTCCCCCCCAGAGAGGTGACGTTCCACGTCCCCAAAGCCAGCTTCTGTCGCCCGGGTCTGGTCCGTCGAGACCCTCCGCTTTCACTGCCACCCTTCTGGCAGCGCACCCGACCCCATCGTTGTTTCCTGTAGGTGGTGGGCCCGCGGGATGGAGAAGCGGAGGTGTTGCCCACGTTGCCTTTTCGGGCTGGGCCCGGCCGGGCTCCGTGGCAAGCCCGGCCACCAGACGCTCGCCGACGAGTCTTCCTTCTGGGCCTGGCTCCAGAAAGGGACCCCGGGCTTCCTCCGGGCCGGGTATCCTCACTCCTTGTGTCGTCTTTCATGAGGTCTTTTTTTCCTTATAGTTGTGTGAAGTAATTATAAAAAAGACAAGATCATGGGAGGAATAGGATATTTATTATCTCCCTCTTCAGAGAGACTTTATAGTTAATAAAAGTAATTACACACTAGTCCAAAATCCATACAAACTAAAGAGAATATCCCTAAGTATCAGTATTAAAAACCTAAATAAGCTCTTTTAAAATGAGTATGAATGACCTCTTTGCAAAACAGATATATCCTTGTCTTAACAGTTTCCCAAAAACTTGAAAAGAAACATTCTTAGCAGACACAGTGTCTTAATCAACATATAGATTAACACCCCTTATCTCAACCCCCCACATCAAAAGGACATCTCCAACGTGTGTGTGTGTGTGTGTGTGTGTGTGTGTGTGTGTGTGTGTGTGTGTGTGTGTGTGTGTGTGTGTGTGTGTGTGTGTTAATTGCTCTTAGAGGTAGGGGGAGAAACCTGCTTGACCAAAAGAGGGCACGAGAAAAGTTTGTGCACAGATCTCTGGCTGTAGGCGTCTGCACCCCGCACAGATGCGGCATTCGTTTCTTGACTGGAGCCCCGGACGGATGGCGGTAAGTTGTCACATTTTGGCAATTTTTCTTTTTTTAAAGGTGACTTGGTAAGTGGAATTACTGTCTTTTATTTAGTTTTGAGCATATTTCTATTTTCATCTAATTCCACCTCCCACAATCTCCTTGCCGGAGGAAGGGGTGGAGAAAGGGGGGAGAGGCCTGGGCACCCTGAGCGGACCAGACAGCATAACTTCAAAGAGACTACCTTAATCGACACATCAAAGAATTAGACAACAAAACATGTCTCACTCATAAAAATACCTAGATTAACATCACAGGCTTATAACATACCACATCAAAAGGCAAAACATCAAAGGCTAATTAGATTAGATAACCCCTGAGGGACCAGACAGCATAACTTCAAAGAGACTACCTTAATCAACACATCAAAGAATTAGACAACAAAGGCACTACACAGGGGGGCTTTTCACACCTACCCGTTATAACACATCACCCCTCACATCAAAGGGTCTCAAACAATGGGAGGCGGGACATAGCTCTGATAAAAGGCTCTCGACCAATGGGAGGCGAGGGGAGGCGGGACTTAGCTCATTTGCATAATTGGGGGCGTGTCACCTGTCACTTTTTATGCATACTAATGTGATTGAAACAGCATGGTTAATACTACTGAGGAGGGAAAGTGCAGAGCCTGAAACTCCAAGTTCTTGGAGAGTGCGAAGGAGGATCTGATGGTTCACCGTGTCGAATGCAACTGACAGGTCCAACAGGATGATGACAGAGGAGAGGGATGCTACTTTGGCAGTGTGCAGTTCCTCAGTGACAGCAATGAGAGCAGTTTCTGTGGAGTGACCTGCCTTGAAACCAGACTGGTGCGGATCCAGAAGGTTGTTCTGATGGAGATAACAGGAGAGTTGTTTAAAGACAGCGCGTTCAAGTGTTTTAGACAGGAACGGGAGGAGAGAGACAGGCCTGTAGTTTATAACATCAGACGGGTTGAGAGTGGGTTTCTTTAGGAGAGGGTTTACTCTTGCCTCCCTAAGACTATTTGGAAAGTGACCAGAAGTTAGAGAAGAGTTGATGAAATGGGTGAGAAACGGTAGAATATCAGAAGCGATAGTCTGAAGGAGGTTTGAAGGGATAGGGTTCAGAGGACAGGTGGTAGAGCGGGCAGAGGTAATGAGGGTAAGAACCTCACTTGGAGAGAGAGGGGAAAAGGAGATTAGTGTGTGGGTGAAAGGAGGGTCTGGTGACCCAGCGGTGAGTAAAGGTGAGTCAGAAAAAGAAGAGCGAATATCATCAACCTTTTCTTCAAAGTGGTTAACAAAGTCGCTTGACAGAAGTGAGGAGGGGGAGGGGCTTTGGGAGGGTCCAAGAGGGTGGAGAAGATGGAAAATAGTTTTTTGGGATTGGAATAGGAAGATTGGATCTTATCTTGAAAGAAAGTGCTTTTTGCCTGAGAGATCGAAGCAGAGAAAGAGGAGAGGAGAGCCTGATAGGTTAGGAGGTCGTCACAGTGTTTGGATTTCCACCGTTTCCGCTCTGCTGCACGAAGGACGGTTCTATTAGCACGCAGTACGTCATTTAGCCAGGGAGCAGGAGGGGACTGACGAGCCTGCCGAGATGTGAGAGGACAGAGAGAGTCCAGAGAGGATGAGAGAGTAGAGAGGAGAGTTTTTGCAGCAGAGTTTGGAGGTAGGAGTTGGAACGAGTCAGAAGAAGGGAGGGCTGAGAGCACCGATGAGACAAAGGTAGAGGGGGAGAGGGAACGAAGGTTACTACGGACAGGTGCAGGATGAGAAGAGATTAGTTTGTTATGTTTGGAAAGGGGTAGAGAGAATGAAATGAAGAAGTGATCGGATGTGTGGAGCGGGTTTACAGAGAGGTTAGAAGTAGTGCAGTTCCTTGAGAATATGAGATCAAGGACATCGCCAGCTTTATGAGTTGGTGGGGATGGAGACAGTGAGAAAGCATAGGCGGTTAACAGAGATGTTAGTTCGTCTATCTTCCCTGTCTGGAGGTTGAAGTCTCCGAGAAGTACAGCGGGAGGGCCAGTTTCAGGGATGTGTGAGAGGAGATGATCTAATTCCTCCAAGAAGTCCCCCAAGGCGCCTGGCGGACGGTAGAGAACAACAATGGTTAATTGTATAGGATGGGTTACTGTGACGGCATGGAATTCAAAGGTGGAAGGAGTCAAGTTAGGTAGCTTGAAGAGGGAAAAGCTCCATTTGGGAGAGAGAAAACTCTGATATCGCTGATAGCCCTCCCCATCAACACTCTGATGTGCAGTCAGATCCGCTGATTGGTTCACTGATGATATAGGCGCCCAATCCAGAGCCTCTGGCTAGACCCGCCCAAAAGGAGGCTCGTCCTCTCGAGCTCCATTTCAGTCCCAAAGCCAGGGCTATTATCTGTATTTTAATAGACTTATCTTTTAAATTGAGGTGTATTTATTGTTCTCTTCAAAGTAAATTTTTCTCTGAAATTGTAAGGAGGATGGTCCTCCCTTTCCTCAATGGACGAGCCTCCACTGAGTAAAGTAAAGTTATTAACTATGTAGCAGTGTTATTTAACGTACTTTTATTCTGATAAGTATTGTCAAGTTCTCTGGGTTTTTGGCATTTATTTGAGTGTTTGCCCACATTTGAGAGGCTTGAGGGGCAACAGAGGATGCATGGACAACTGGAATCCTTTTTCCTTTTCTTTATTTCAACTTTTCAAGGACACATTATGATTCTTTCAGGTTGAAAACCTTTAAAAAATATCAAAGGACAAAATAAATCAATTACAGCATGTTTTGCTTTGCAATTTAATATATTATAACCTAAATTAATCAGTAACCAATTATTTTACTCAAACTCAATGTATTTAATAGTTAAATAAGTACTTTATTTGACCTGGTTCCCCAGGGACGTCTAGTATCTGTCCCTTGAGGGGGGGGGGTTCTGTCAGGATTATTATATCATGTCACGTTTCTATGTCTAGGTGTGGGTGTTTTTCCGTTCTCCTTGTCATGTTTTCCTCCCTGTATATTGTCTGGTCTATTGTCATGGTAAGGTCTATGCTCCTGGTACTCATGAAAGGTTTTTGATTCCTCACTGCGTGAGCGCCTTCATTTTTTGTTCTCTGTTTTTTGTCATCTCGACTAGAGTTTTGGTGATTACCTTTTTGTTCATTTTTGCTAGTCATGGAAAAATAAAGTATCTTACAATACTTTACCTCTGTCTCCCTGTCTGCAATTGGGTCCAACATCCTAAGTGCCTGAGATCGTAACAGAACGAACTGACCAGAATATGGACCCAGCGGATATGGAAGATTTTGAGTTAGATCTGTTCGATCTAGACTTTTCCCTTCAATGTTCTCATGCCGAGTGGAAAGGAACTTCTTCTAGAAAGGACAAAGAGGCTATTCTCGAGAGGGCACGAATGGAGGTGGCCGAAATGCCTTGGTTGAGGAGTTCGTTGCCGGAGTGGTTACAGCTTTTCACAAGTTGTCCTGAGGACTGGTCCGACGCATCTAACCCTTTCCTCGGATCCGACTACGGTCCTGTTGGAGGTCCACGGAGTCTCCAAAGAGCCTCTAGGAGACGCAGGGCCAGGATTCCAGCCCGTGCTCCAACAGCCATGATCCCGGTGTGGGATTCCCGGTCTGCTAGCCCCAGGCATGCTAGCTCCCTGTCTCCCAATTCCCAACCTGGCAACATATGCCTCGGTGGGATCCGTCTGATGTCAACCCATGCTTCGGCCCAGGTCCTGCTCCTGTCCAGGAGTCTTATGCTGGAACTCGTCTGGCTTATGGAGGTCCACGGAGCCTTCAGGCGGCTGCTAAGAGCAGGAGTCGCAAAGCCAAGCTGGCAGCCATGCCTCCATGCTCCAGTACCGGCCCACGCAGCTTTGCGTCCATACTCCATTACCTGGCTTACACAGCCAGGGTCCAGGCTTCCGCTCCGCCCCCAACAGCCATGGTTCCGGCTCCAGTGCCGGACCCAGCAGCCATGGTTCCGTGCTCCAGTACCATCCCACATAGCCATGGTACCGTGCTCCAGTACCATCCCACACAGCCATGGATCCGTGTTCCGGTTCCTTGCCCAGCAGCTATGGTTCCGGCTCCAGTGCCGGCCCCAGCAGCCATGGTCCCTGCTCCAGAACCGGACCTTACAGCCATGTTTCCGGCTCCAAAACCGGCCCACACAGCCATGATCCAGGCTTCAGCTCCGGATCTTACAGTCATGTTTCCGGCTCCAGAACCGACCCATGCAGCCATGGTCCCTGCACCAGAGCTGGCCCATACAGCCATGGTTCCGGCCCCAGTTCCAGCCATGATTCCGGCTCAAGTACCGGCCCCAGTAGTCATGGTCCCGACTCCAGCTCCTCGTCCCCTGTTGACTCATCGGCCGACGCCAGCTCCCCGAGTCCTGTCGGCATACCGGCCGACTCCAGCACCTCGTCTCCTGCTGGCTCTCCAGCCGACGCCAGCTCCCCGTGTCCTGTCGGGGTACCGGCCGACTCCAGCACCTCGTCTCTTGTTGGCTCTCCAGCCAACGCCAGCTCCCCGTGTCCTGTCGGCGTACCGACCGACACAAGTTCCCTCTCAAGTCCCCTCTCAAGTTCCTACCCGAGTCCCCTCTCAAGTTCCTACACGAGTCCCCTCTCGAGTTTCCTCTCAAGTCCCCTCTCGAGTCCCCTCTCGAGTTCCCTCTCAAGTTCCCTCTCGAGTCTCCTCTCGAGTTCCCTCTCAAGTTCCCTCTCGAGTCTCCTCTCGAGTTCCCTCTCTAGTCACCTCTCCAGTTCCCTCTCAAGTCTCCTCTCCAGTTCCTTCTCGAGTCCCCTCTCGAGTCCCCTCTCGAGTCTCCTCTCAAGCCCCCTATCGAGTCCCCTCTCAAGTCACCTCTCGAGTTCCCTCTCAAGTCACCTCTAGAGTCTCCGATCAAGTTCCCTCTCGAGATTCCTCTCAAGTCACCTCTCAAGTCAACTCTCAAGTTTCCTCTCGAGTTCCCTCTCAAGCCCTCTCTCGAGTTCCCACTCAAGTGTCGTTGGAGGTTCCGCTGGGGGTCCTGCCAACTCTATGTCCTGTGCCGTCGGAGGCCCCGCCGACTACTCTTCTGCCGGGGGTCCTGCCAACCCTATGTCCTGTGCCGTTGGAGGCCCCGCCGACTACACTCCTGCCGGGGGTCATCCACATCCACAAAACTAAAGGTATTAATACATGTAGTGGAGTCAAAGTACACCATTTACCTCTGAACTGTAGAGGAGAAGAAGAACAAAGTAGCAACACATTGAAATACTTAAATAAAGTACAAGTATCTCAAAATTGTACCCAAGTATAGTACTTGAGTTTATGAATTTAGTTACTTTACACCAGATGCCATAAAGATAGAAAGACTAAGCCTTGCACAGAAGCATGACAATAGATTTTCAAAATGCTCAACAGTGCTGCCAAAATTAGACTGCTACACAATTAAAATAAATGCTTTTATATATTTCTATTAGATGTGACTCGTTAGCGTTTCTGTTATTATTACCTGCTGCTTTAGTTGTTCTGACTGCTAACATCATGTTATTCCTCATTTTAAAACCGATATTCCGTGGGGTCGGGGGCTCGGGTCCTTGTCACCTTTTCCATACATGATGAGTTTGCATCCCTGATAATACTTAGTAAGGAGGCCATAGTATTTTTGACTCATGGCTGAAGTTAAGTTTCTCCAGCTCTCCCCAGGTTGGCAAAGAAATGCATCTCAAAATGCATCAGATTGATGCTTTAAAATATGGAATATTCAACAAACACTGACCCGTTTTCATGCCTGCCCTGTGTCCTGTCCTGTTGGAGGCCCCGCCGACTACTCTTCTGCCAGGGGTCCTGCCAACCCTAAGTCCTGTGCCGTTGGAGGCCCCGCCGACTACTCTCCTGCCGGGGGTCCTGCCAACCCTGTGTCCTGTCCCGTTGGAGGCCCCGCCGACTGCTCTTCTGCCGGGGGTCCTGCGTCGTTGGAGGCCCCGCCGACTACTCTTCTGCCGGGGGTCCTGCCAGCCCTATGTCCTGTGCCATTGGAGGTCTCGCCGACTACTCTTCTGCCGGGGGTCCTGCCAGTCCTATGTCCTGTGCCGTTGGGGGTCCCGCCGACTACTCTTCTGCCGGGGGTCCTGCCAACCCTATGTCCTGTGCCGTTGGAGGTCCCGCCGACTGCTCTCCTGCCGAGGGTCCTGCCGGCCCTGTGTCCTGTCGGCCCTGTGTCCTGTCGGCCCTGTGTCCTGTCCCGTTGGGGGTCCCGCCGACTACTCTTCTACCGGGGGCCCTGCCAACCCCATGTCCTGTTTCGTTGGAGGCCTCGACATCACCTGTCTCGCCGGGGTTCCTGCCAACTCCTTGTCCTCTTCCAGCTCCGGTTCCTGTCCGGTCAACACCGGCTCCTCCTCGAACTCTGCCTTGCCCCCGGGCTGTCCGCACGAGACCCCATCCATGGTCTCTGCCTTACCCCCGGGCCGTCCGCACGAGACCCCTTCCTGGTCCTCTGTCGTGCCCTGGGCTGTCAGTCAAGGCCCGTCCTCCGGACCCCCTCCACCCACCCTGCTGGACCTTTTGGATTTTTTTGTTTAGGGACGTCTAGTATCTGTCCCTTGAGGGGGGGGGGGGGGGTTCTGTCAGGATTATTATATCATGTCACGTTTCTATGTCTAGGTGTGGGTGTTTTTCCGTTCTCCTTGTCATGTTTTCCTCCCTGTATATTGTCTGGTCTATTGTCATGGTAAGGTCTATGCTCCTGGTACTCATGAAAAGGTTTTGATTCCTCACTGCGTGAGCGCCTTCATTTTTTGTTCTCTGAGTTTTGGTGATTACCTTTTTGTTCATTTTTGCTAGTCATGGAAAAATAAAGTATCTTACAATACTTTACCTCTGTCTCCCTGTCTGCAATTGGGTCCAACATCCTAAGTGCCTGAGATCATAACACAACCACACATTTGCCATATGACCGCTCTATTGAAATCAGTCGGAAGTCGCAACAAAAAATAGTTTTTCGGGGTTCGGGTGTTTTGTTTGATTTTAAATAAACAAAGTATTGGCTTTCAGAATATGAAACTTGTATTTCCAATATCACACGATAAATACATGTTTGAAGCTTGTAAAGGGAAGATGACAGCTCTCCCTCGCCACTCTGGTCTTCCACAGCGCCGCTTCCCCTCCCTCCGGCTGACATTATGAATGTAAGCGGATATGTCGGGACAG
This sequence comes from Harpagifer antarcticus, assembly GCA_902827135.1. Taxonomy (NCBI): domain Eukaryota; kingdom Metazoa; phylum Chordata; class Actinopteri; order Perciformes; family Harpagiferidae; genus Harpagifer; species Harpagifer antarcticus. The sequence goes on along the minus strand of CADEHL010001089.1, from coordinate 322,206 downwards.
AATTTATTTTACCAGACAAATTTGAAACTTACCGGTCATGTTTCAATAATAATAATAAGAATGGTGTAGCAAAGTTTCCATTAGCAGGTAATCACCGGACTATGACAGGATATGCTGATGTTTAAAACTCAGTTAATGGGAGTCATTTTTATATTGCTTCAGTTTCTAATCATTTTTCAATAAATGATTCCACAAACAACAAACAACATAATTATTACATTCAAACAAACTACTTGTAGTAGATAAAGTACATTATTCAAAGGTTTACATTAACTTCGGATAATAAGTAGCACGGGAGAAACGGATCCTCTGTTTTCCCCTCTCCCTCCCTCTCTCTCTCCTGACAGCCCGTCAGTTTCTCATGCAGCGCGCTAAACAGTGGGCGGGGCTTCAGGTGATTATGCAGCAGCTGATCTGATCTCTCTCTCAGGTCCGGTTATACTTCTCTCGCGTTTATGTCCTTATCGATCAGATCCAGCTCTCCTGATTGGCCTTTATAGAGACCACAGATCAAACTACTAAGAGTGAATATCGGCCGATAATGACTGGCGGCCGATCGATCGGAGCATCCCTAATTATTACCAGACATTTTGGCCAGCAGGTTTTGAATTTACCGGTTTTTAATGAATTTTACCAGATAAAAACCGGTAATTACCGGCTAACGGAAACCCTGATGTGCGACTGTCGGTCCTATGTTGTAAAAAAAAAACAACCTCAAAATAATATTTTATTTTTGATTCTCAAAATTAGGGGCCAAATAGTATTCCTGGCGGGCCAACAATGGCCCGCGGGCCGCCTGTTGCCGACCCATGCTTTAGAGCTCCGTAAAACTCAGCTAACTGATCTTTTTTTTTTTTTTTTAAACCCACAAAGCTAGCGCTGAGTCTCTGAATTAGCTACGAGTGAAACAATCTTAAGGCTGTTAGCACAGAACTCTAGCTACACTGATCGATATACACAAACAAACTTAGATAACATCCTGAGAGTTGTTAGAGTATTCGTTGTTCCCGTGTCCCAGGAGAGAAGCTTAAAAAGTAAGAGACAATGGAGTCTCTGAGAAAGGTCAAATGGGTTACTTTAATTAAATGGCGTGGTAATGAATCAAACAGAAGGTAGTTGGGGAGAGAAAGGCTGCAGCTTCCTCTCGCAGTCAGGCCGTGGAAAAAGAGAGCGAACGAAGCTCCCTCGCCTAACTATATATCTCGTCATTTGGCTCCTCCTCTTCAATGGCAGCTGTGGTGACGTAGGGACCTCCCTCCTCGGTCTTCTGTGTCCGATATCGCGCATAACAGAGGATTTAGACGTTGAGTTCTTCATTGTATAACTCCACGCGCCTTTTCTCCTCATACTCTCTTCATAACTGGTTATTTAATGCATTTTAACGGCTCTAATCGTTTGTTTAACAGAAAACCGGGAGTCAAGCTTACTCGTGATATTTCGGATAGGTTATAGCAATGTGTCTGTCACTTTGAAAAAAATATTGATAATCCATAATACCATGATTATGCAAAAATCGGAGAAGAAAAATGAGCTGCTAATGGTAGCCACCAGAGGTTAGCGCAGCTTCCGGGTTTTCTACACGTCTCTCTCACTCCTTATTTGGTAAGCTGTGTGTGTATGGGGAACTTTCCCTCGATTCCATTGACTCTGACGGTTAGAAAGATGTCAATCATCAAAATCGATCAAGGGGGGCCAGAGATATGGAAAATCCACCGAAATGATGGCAGAAGTGTTTTTTTTGCTAAACCTCTCTAAAAAGGTCAAATGTCACTTGTTTTGCATCAATCTTGATACAGGGTACATATTATATGTTGTACTTTGGATTCCTAAAGCTTTTAGTCTACCTTACCATCATCCAAGGGTAGTTTTCACTATAAGTAAACAATTATTTTTGGACGGCCACGATAATTGAAAGTTTTTTACTATGTTCAATCTGAATTTTCTTTAAAATAAAAAACATCTATATTGATTCTGACTTGTCTACATCCAACTCACAGGTTTATCATTACTTTGAGAAAAAAGATTATTAATTTAACCCTTTTAGAAGATATGGTCATTTGTTCTGGAAATATCATTTTCTAGCCTGAGACCTGAAAAGCAGGCTCAGGAGTAGTATTAACGATGCCCCTTTCGTCACATTAGTATGCATAAAAAGTGACAGGTGACACGCCCCAGTTATGCAAATGAGCTAAGTCCCGCCTCCCCTCGCCTCCCATTGGTCGAGAGCCTTTTATCAGAGCTATGTCCCGCCTCCCATTGTTTGAGACCCTTTGATGTGAGGGGTGATGTGTTATAACGGATAGGTGTGAAAAGCCCCCCCTGTGGAATGCCTTTGTTGTCTAATTCTTTGATGTGTTGATTAAGGTAGTCTCTTTGAAGTTATGCTGTCTGGTCCCTCAGGGGTTATCTAATCTAATTAGCCTTAGATGTTATGAGCCTGTGATGTTAATTTAGGTATTTTTATGAGTGAGACATGTTTTGTTGTCTAATTCTTTGATGTGTCAGTTAAGGTAGTCTCTTTGAAGTTCGGATGTCTGGCCCGCTCAGTGTGCCCCCGGCCTCTCCCCCCCTTTTCTCCACCCCTTCCTCCGGCAAGGAGATTGTGGGAGGTGGAATTAGATGAAAATAGAAATATGCTCAAAACTAAATAAAAGACAGTAATTTCCACTTACCAAGTCACCTTTCAAAAAAGAAAAATTGCCAAAATGTGACAACTTACCGCCATCCGTCCGGGGCTCCAGTCAAGAAACGAATGCCGCATCTATGCTGGGTGCAGATGCATACAGCCAGAGATCTGTGCACAAACTTTGCATGTGCCTCTTTGGGTCAAATAGGCTGCCCTATCTCTAAGAACAATTAACACAAACACACACACACAAACACACACACACACACACACACACACACACACACACACACAGAGTTGCCCCCTTTGATGTGGGGGGTTTGAGATAAGAGACCCCTGGTTAAGACACCCCTCTGTGAGGTGAGAAGCTAGAGGACGAAGTTAATTTGTTAAGACGCTCAAACAAAATAAACAGCCATTATTTTTCACTCACTAAGACACCTAAAAACGTTATTGTCCTCTCTAGATTTGATCCAGGGTTTTGTAGTAGTATTTACCATGGTATTGTCACAGACGAGCTGAGGACCAAAATGCAGAACACGGGAAACCAGAGATAGTCGGTAACCAGCTTTATTGGAGGCAATAGGCTGGTAGAAGACAACACGGCAGATAGTAGGCAAAGGGCTGGTCGGGGACAGGCGAGGGTTCCAGGAGACAGCAGGACGGGAGTCGTAGGCACAGAACGGGTCAGGGAGCAGGCGAGGCAGGCTGGTCAGGAACAGGCAGGGTCGAAACCGGGAGAGCAATCTGGAGGGTAATGCGGGAAAGACTGGCATGCTGCAAAGTACGATCTGGCACTGAGGTGAAAGTGAAGTGGGCCTAAATACTAATGGAGCTGATGGGTGTAACAGAGTGAGAGAGAGACAGGGTGTGACTACCAGGTGACTAAGGAATGTTAATGCAGAAAATAGGTGAGTGAGAAAGCAGATTGTGACAGAACCCCCCCTTAATGGACGGCTCCAGACGTCTAAGAAATCTCTATCAAGAAGAAAAGAAGAGAAGAATCAAGAAAAAAAAAAAAACCCTACAGACACCGGGTGGAAGGTGGAGGTATGGGAAAGGTCAGTACTCATCTGAGAATGCTCTCTCGGCCTCTCCCTCCTGGAAATCCTCGTCGTCCTCGCCTGATGATGCTTCCCCCTCCTCCTCGATGAAGCCTCTGATCCGTCGCGGACGAGTACCCCCCCGCTTAACGCCTGGTTGAGCGTGGGTCCTGGAAGGCTGCTCCGGGTAACGCAGGTGGAAGTCTCGGATGAGTTGAGGGTTGAGGATATGCCGAGCAGGAATCCACTGCCTTTCCTCAGGACCATAGCCCTCCCAGTCCACCAAATATTGAACCCCTCTTCCTCGGAGACGGGAACGGAGTAAACGACGAAGGGTGTAGGTAGGGCCCCCATCGATCATCCTAGGGGGTGGTGGTGGAGGGGCGGCGGAAACCATAGGGCTCTCCCGGACAGGTTTAATCCTAGAGACGTGGAAGGTGGGATGGATTTTCATGTTCCGGGGCAAACTCAGTCGAACTGCTGCAGGATTAATGACCTTGACAATCTTGAAGGGTCCAATAAACCTGGGCGCTAACTTCTTAGACTCCACCCGAAGGGGAATGTTCTGAGTGGAAAGCCACACCCTCTGGCCTACCTGGTACACAGGTGCCTTGGTTCGTCGGCGGTTCGCTGATGTGGCGTACCGGTTAGCAGACTGAAGCAGAGTTGTTCGAGCCTGCCTCCAAGTCCTCCGACAACGTCGGATGAAAGCCTGGACAGACGGACAGGTAACCTCCTTCTCCAATGCAGAGAACAATGGGGGTTGAAAACCGTATGCACACTGAAAAGGGGAAAGACCAGTAGCGGAACTGATGAGGGTGTTGTGGGCATACTCCACCCACAGGAGTTGTTTTGACCAGGTCGTGGGATGATCGGAAGCCATGCAGCGGAGAGTGGTCTCCATCTCCTGATTCTTCCGTTCGGTCTGGCCATTGGCCTGTGGGTGGAAACCGGAGGTGAGACTAACCGTCGCCCCGATCAGTTCACAAAACTCCCTCCAAAACACAGAGGTGAATTGGGGCCCCCGGTCGGAAACCACATCAGTCGCCAGTCCGTGAATGCGAAACACGTGGAGAAGAATCAGTTCTGCCGTCTCCTTAGCTGACGGGATCTTAGGCAGGGGTACGAAATGAGCCATCTTACTAAACCGATCTACCACCGTCAAGATGGCAGTATGTCCGTGGGACGGTGGTAGACCAGTCACAAAGTCCAAAGAAATATGTGACCAAGGGCGACGTGGGAACCGGTAATGGATGAAGGAGGCCAGCTGGCGCTTGGTGAGATGGTTTGTGCCGATTGCACACAGGACAGGCGTTCACAAACTCCCGGGTGTCAGCCTCCAGCGTGGCCCACCAGAACCGTTGTAGGACCATCCCCTTGGTCCGTTGAATTCCAGGGTGGCAGGACAGTCTGGAGCTATGAGCCCACTGAAGCACCTCAGCCCTCAAAACCTGAGGCACAAACAAGCGGTTAAGGGGACAAGAACTAGGACCGGGTTGGTCCACCAAAGCGGTCTTAACCCTCTCCTCAATCTCCCAAGCGAGGATGCCTATCACTCGAGGAGCAGGAAGAATAGTGTCCGGAATACCCCGGGTGTCTCCCTCCCTCCCGAACTGCCGGGACAAAGCGTCGGCCTTCACGTTGCGGGAGCCCGGGCGGTAGGAGAGAAAAAAATTAAACCGGGTGAAAAATAACGACCACCTGGCTTGCCGAGAATTCAGTCTCTGTGCCGACCTGATGTATTCCAGGTTCTTATGGTCGGTCCATACCTGAAATGGTTGTTCTGTCCCCTCAAGCCAGTGTCGCCACTCCTCCAACGCCAACTTGACTGCTAGAAGCTCTCGATTCCCCACGTCATAGTTTCTCTCCGCCGGACTCAATCTCCTCGAAAAGAAAGCACAGGGGTGGAGCTTCTGGTTCTCACCAGAACGTTGCGACAGGATGGCCCCCACCCCTACGTCAGAAGCATCCACCTCCACCACCAACTGACCAGCGGGGTCTGGTACTTGCAGGATAGGAGCTGACGTAAACCGGCCCTTGAGGTCCTGAAAAGCCTCCTCGGCTGCAGGGGACCATCGGAACGTCACCTTGGATGAGGTCAGGGCGGTGAGCGGGGCGGCCACGGTGCTGTAGCCACGGATGAACCGTCTGTAAAAGTTGGCGAATCCCAGGAAACGCTGCAGCTCCTTCCGGGAATCAGGGACCCGCCACGAGGTAACTGCTGAAACCTTAGAAGGATCCATCTCCACACTTCCTTGACCAACGATGTAGCCAAGAAAGGCGACCGAAGAAGTGTGAAACTCGCACTTCTCCGTCTTGACGAACAGCGAGTTCTCCAGAAGTCTCTGGAGGACTGTCTGGACATGATGGACGTGTTCCTTGAGGTTCTTAGAAAAAATCAAAATGTCGTCCAGATAAACAAAAACATAACGATCCAACATGTCCCGGAGTACGTCGTTCACCAACGCTTGGAAAACTGCAGGGGCGTTGGTAAGTCCAAATGGCATCACCAGGTACTCGTAATGTCCCGAAGAGGTGTTGAAGGCGGTCTTCCATTCGTCCCCCTCCCGGATTCGTACCAGGTGATAAGCGTTTCTTAGATCCAGCTTAGTGAAGATTGTAGCCCCCTGTAATAACTCGAATGCTGACGAGATGAGTGGCAAGGGGTAACGATTCTTCACCGTGACGTCGTTCAGACCTCGATAGTCAATGCAGGGTCTCAGGGTCTTGTCCTTCTTCGCCACAAAAAAAAACCCTGCTCCTGCGGGTGATGTGGAAGGACGAATAATTCCCGCAGCCAGAGATTCATTGACGTAAGTCTCCATGGACTTCCTCTCCGGTGCCGAAAGCGAGTACAACCGGGCCTTGGGTGGGACTGCGCCTGGATGTAGCTCAATGGCGCAGTCATAGGGCCGATGAGGTGGGAGAGATGTCGCCTTAGCCTTGCTAAAAACCTCCTTAAAGTCCAAATATTCAGCCGGAACCCCTGTGACATCCGGAACCAGGTTCATATCCACAGATAGTTGAGGTGCGGCGGCCTGCTTGAGGCAAACCTGATGACAGGAAGAACTCCAACCTAGGATGGACCCAGTTGCCCAGTCAATGTTCGGGTTGTGGCGGCGGAGCCACGGATAACCCAAAATCAGAGGGATTTGGGGGGACCGTAGCACATGAAACTGGATAGTCTCATGGTGGTTCCCCGACATGAGCATATGGACCGGTGTCGTCTGGTGTGTCACTGTTCCCAGCAGGTGACCATCCAAAGCATTAGCCGGTACCGGCTGGAGCAGCCGAACCTGTTGGATGCCCAGCTGTAGTGCGAGCTCCTCATCAATGATGCTAACATCTGATCCGGAGTCGATAAAAACAGCCAGAGCCTGAGATTTGCCTGTCAGGAGGAGTCGACCATGGCACAAGGGTCTTAGATTGGGAATCAGCTCAGAGGTTTGGCCCACCAGTATACTCCCCATTACTGATGAGCTCTGTCCTTTTACCGGACAACGGGAAACCATATGTCCAGCCTGACCACAGTAAAGGCAAAGATTACCTCTCCGACGTAATTCCCTCTCCTCAGAGGTAAGACTGGTACGACCCACTTGCATGGGCTCGACCTCGTACCGTGAGTCAGAGTAGGGATGGGAATTCTCCGCCGAACCCGGAAGTCGAAAACTCCCGGAAACCGGAAGTTGTTGTCGCGAGCGGCGGGCCGCTGCTCGCGTCTGTTGCTCTCCTCTCCGAGTCTGGATTCGTCCGTCAATCCGAGAGGTGAGCTCTATCAACCCATCCAAGGAAGCAGGGAGATCATAGGAAACCAGCTCATCTCTCATATAATCCGCTAATCCTCTCAGATATGCATCACACTGCGCCGGCTCATTCCAGCTGCTGCGGCGGCTGCTGGTGCGGAAGTCAATAGCGTAATCCACCACCGTGCCGGAACCCTGGCACAAACTCAGCAGACCTCCAGCAGCGTCGGGACCCAGACGAACGGGACCGAACACCTTCCGCATCTCCGCGGAAAATGCAGCAAAAGAGGCGCAGGCTGGTGTCTGCTGCTCCCACTCAGCAGTTCCCCATAAACGTGCTCTCCCCGTCAGATGATTAACGGTGAAAGCTACACGAGCCGCCTCGGAGGAGAAGGTGTGTGGCTGCAGTGAAAACAATATGGAACAGTTTGTGAGAAAAGGCCTGCATCCCTCCGGCTCACCAGCGTAGCGTTCCGGCGTTCCCACACGAGGCTCCGGAGCGTATCCCGTCGACCCAGGGGCTGGAGCGAGCATCGGAGCTGCGGGCGGAGGGACGGTAGCAGCCATGGTAGCGGCTAGCTGTTGTACGGTGGCGGCCATCTGTTGCATCTGGGAGGTAAGGTAAGCTAGCGTTTGTCCCTGGGTTGAGGTTGCCTGGTGGGTCTCGGTAGCTAAGGTAGCTATCGTGACCTCCTGTCTTTGGATGGCATCCTTAACCCTCTCAAAGCGGTCTCTAGGAGACCCGGTGTTTGCTTGGTCCATTTCTGGCCAGATCGTTCTGTCACAGACGAGCTGAGGACCAAAATGCAGAACACGGGAAACCAGAGATAGTCGGTAACCAGCTTTATTGGAGGCAATAGGCTGGTAGAAGACAACACGGCAGATAGTAGGCAAAGGGCTGGTCGGGGACAGGCGAGGGTTCCAGGAGACAGCAGGACGGGAGTCGTAGGCACAGAACGGGTCAGGGAGCAGGCGAGGCAGGCTGGTCAGGAACAGGCAGGGTCGAAACCGGGAGAGCAATCTGGAGGGTAATGCGGGAAAGACTGGCATGCTGCAAAGTACGATCTGGCACTGAGGTGAAAGTGAAGTGGGCCTAAATACTAATGGAGCTGATGGGTGTAACAGAGTGAGAGAGAGACAGGGTGTGACTACCAGGTGACTAAGGAATGTTAATGCAGAAAATAGGTGAGTGAGAAAGCAGATTGTGACAGGTATATAACTTAGACTAGTTAACTATCTAAACACTCAGAGTCCTTTACCTCACCTGAGCTTATCCAGAGCTTGACTGACACACAGAGACCAATCAAGGGCTTTGATTTATGATCTGTATGACAGTGGCCATGTCAGCAGGCCACATCATGTAGACAGCCAGTCACTCTGTGTGAGGCAGGCCCCCATGTGTGCAGCATTGCGTTCAAAATAAATTAAAAAACTAAATGGGTCGCGAAATATACTTGGGCGGCTGTTAATATACTGGGCGGCCCACCCAAGTAAAGTCTATGTGTGGGAAATCCTGGAATATCAGATACAATTAGCATCTAACCAGAAGTGCGAATGAAGCAGTGAACTGCAGTATATTTGATATACATCCAATATATAAAAGGTTATGTTAATATTGATCAGCTGGTCAGAAACTTGACTCCATAGGAAATATAAAAAGATATATGTTGAGCGTGATCATAACTTTCCAAGAACACAAAGTTGCAGATCCGCTGTTGCAGGTTTAGCCATTCAGTCAGCCAGGTGTAAAATATGCATTTATTATCACCTTTTCTATTTTGGCCAACTAGTGATAATTAAATGATACCCTATTTATTTAACTATGTTTTTTTCTCTGCTAACAATGCTTTACTTAAAACTGTAAATATATGGGATGATAAGGTCGTTCCTATATCTAAACACCTTGGTGATAATCATACAAATCCTTCAACAAAACAGGTCTTTCTGCCGAAGCGTTTACAAATGAATGAGAGTATATAATCCGCCAGCAGTGACATTTTGTGGGTATCTTTATCCTTACTCACAGTTTCTGCCATCAGCTCAAAGCTGAGAGCAAATAATATTGGACTAAGACCGTAAGAAACCAGAAGAGATTCACAATTAAGAAGCTGGAAGGACTTCAACTTCGACTGATTCATTATCAAAATAGTTGATGAATAATGAAATAATTGACAACCAGTCGATTCATCTCGCAGCCCTAAGACCGTAGCTCGGCTGCTGCCCTTACACGACCCAAAGATCTCTGAGCTGCTGCGTCTCATCTTGTAGAACAGAGGACTCTTTTTTAAGTAAATACATTATAGGGTTAAAATAAGATATATATGTGGTGGAATTAGTTTAAAACAGCCACCCTACACTTTTTTAGTTATCCTCTCTAAATTAGATGTAGGGGTTTTTTAAATGATTAGTGTTAATTAAGGGCTATTGTTATTTTGGTTTATATGGGGATAGGTGTTCAACTTTTAAAATTGCACAGGATCATTCTAAGAAGAGTGTGAGGGCTAATGAGCCAGCACCATACGTCCTCTATGCATTTTGTTGACCTGTGTCTGATCTTGAAAAACTCTGGTAAGTACTTTCTTTTATTTTATTTTATAATATCATGTAATTATTAAATGTTGTTTTTTTTTGGTAAGGGTTAAACCAGTATATTATGTGGATAGTATATTATTAGATACTTAAATATGTTGTGTTTTTCTGTTTACAGTAGAGACCCTGTGTGCTGAAATCTACTCAAACAGAGTACTTCATGGTAGCGGTCAGCTTTTAAACACAAAAGTGTATCTTTCAGTAACTTTGTCAGAGAATGTAAGCCTAAATCTGTCAATTGTTCAAAACAGCCTTCACTGGAATAACCTCAAAATCACAAACTGGCTGAAACTATACAGTGAATTGGAGAAATTACAGCACAGAGTTTTCTACCACGACACAGATAGTATAATCTATGTGACAAGACAGGGGCAGTCTCCAGTACTTTCATGATAGTGGTCAGCTTTTTTAAATACAAAGTGTATCTTTCAGTAACCTTTTGAGAAAATTAAACATAAATCAGTCAAATGATCAAAACAGCCTTTATTTGCTTAGCCTAGGTAAAAGGTCTTACGAAAATGTGTTATCTCTGTATCAAGATGATGTGTTTAAAAATGAATCTTGTGAAAAATACCAACACTGTGAGAGACGTCATAAAGACACTCATTTTAACCACAGTGTTTGTTCTCTACAAATGTTTAAAGATTGTTACAAAATGTAAAAAATAAAAATGTTATGGAGACAAAATTAATTCAGGTGATTCTGTCTTTATTAGGAAAACAAAAATATAATACAAATGGTTTAAGAGGTCAAATGTAACCATCTTGGACTTAATATTCAAAACAAAATACTTTATCTGAATACATTTTCTTTTAAACGCACTTTTCGAAATTATTTATTTATTAGTTCAATGGAACAATCCAGTTTCTGTTAACATCAATGCTTTTTTCTCTTTTCTTGTGTTACTAAGATACTTTTAGACCCACTTTGGCGTGTGCAACACTTAACAACTGATAGAATATGAAGTACTTTGTAAGGATTTTTGTTTTTGTTTTTAAATGGCGGTTTTTTCTTTTGTAAAAACACTTGTTCAGTTAAACAAGGTTTTTTCTTTTTCTGATAACCTTACATATTTGAGTTATTTTCTACTACCAAGATACTTTAAGATACACCTTGATGTACGCAACACTTAACAAAGGGCTTAATATGAAGTATTGGTAAGGAATGGGGTTTTCTTTAGGGGTTGTAAAACTTTAGAACTGGGTAAAATATTCATTAATTGTAATGAATTGAGTTTTCTTTTTTCTTTTTTGATTTTCAACATACTATTTGTACACAATGACTTTTTCCATATTTCTGACAAAACTATACTTTTTGACATTTTCCTTAAAATCTTGACAAAACTATTACTTATTCTTAATTTTGACCTATTGCTGCGTGGTTGGAAATGATAGATGAAAAAGCTACAATGCTTTAAGAACTTTTTTTAAAAACTCTCAATTCTATAAATGACTCCCCCCATTCAACGCAATAAGTCCCACCCTCCACTCGGCAAATCATCTAAAACGAAGGTTCTTTCAGTAACCTTTTGAGACAATTAAACATAAATCAGTCAAATGATCAAAACAGCCTTCAATGAAATAGCCTCAAAATCACAAACTGGTTGAAACTATACAGTGAATTGGAGAAATTACAGCACAGAGTTTTCAACTACGACACAGATAGTATAATCTATGTGATAAGACAGGGGCAGTCTCCAGTACTTTCATGGTAGTGGTCAGCTTATTTAAATACAAAAGTGTATCTTTCAGTAACCTTTGAGATAATGTAAGCATAAATCTGTCAATTGTTCAAAACAGCCTTGTTTCACTGGAATATCCTCAAAATCACAAAATACCATTAAGTGTCAGAATCCTAACGAAATCTACTCAGAGTACTTCATGGTAGTGGTCAGCTTTTAAATACAAAAGTGTATCTTTCAGTAACTTTTTGAGAGAATTAAGCATAAATCTGTCAAATGTTCAAGACAGCCTTGTTTCACTGAAATAGCATAAAAATCACAAACTGGCTGAAACTATACAGTGAATTGGAGAAATTACAGCACAGAGTTTTCTACCACGACACAGATAGTATAATCTATGTGACAAGACAGGGGCAGTCTCCAGTACTTTCATGATAGTGGTCAGCTTTTTTAAATACAAAAGTGTATCTTTCAGTAACCTTTTGAGAAAATTAAACATAAATCAGTCAAATGATCAAAACAGCCTTCAATGAAATAGCCTCAAAATCACAAACTGGTTGAAACTATACAGTGAATTGGAGAAATTACAGCACAGAGTTTTCTACTACGACACAGATAGTATAATCTATGTGACAAGACAGGGGCAGTCTCCAGTACTTTCATGGTAGTGGTCAGCTTTTTTAAATACAAATGCGTATCTTTCAGTAACCTTTTGAGAGAATTAAACATAAATCAGTCAAATTTCAAAACAGCCTTCAATGAAATAGCCTCAAAATCACAAACTGCCATTAAGAGTCAGATGCTTTACGAAATATAATAAAACAGAGTACTTTCATGGTAGTGGTTTGCTTTTAAAAAGAAAAGTGTATATTTTGGTAACATTTCTGAGAGAATTAAGCATAAATCTTTCAAATGTTCAAAGCAGCCTTCACTGAAATAGCCTCAAAACCACAAAATGCCATTAAGAGTGGGAATCCTAACGAAATCTACTCAGAGTACTTCATGGTAGTGGTCAGCTTTTAAACACACAAGTGTATCTTTCAGTAACTTTCTGAGAGAATTAAGCATAAATCTGTCAAATGTTCAACACAGCCTTGTTTCACTGAAATAGCCTCCAAATCACAAACTGCCATTAAGACTCAGAATCTTAACGAAATCTACTCAAACAGAGTACTTTCTACAGATGACTCCCCCCACTCAACGCAATAAGTCCCACCCCACTCAGCAAATCATATAAAACTAAGGACCCTACTAAGATGACCGTTGAAAACTAGCCATGGATCTGAAAAAAACCAAGTCTGATGTAGCCTACCCTTATTATCACCAGGATAAAGGATATGGGTTTAATGACTGGACGTTACAAAGTAGGGGAGAGGATGTCCCCGAAGAAGAGCTCTTCTCTATATCATATCCATGTAAGGTCTTTAGGACAAAAGAGGACTATGATAACATGACATATGAAGAATATCTTTCTTTAAAAGATGGTATTATAGATAACCTTAATAGAAACAGTATATCTCATACCACTCGCCAAGATCGCAAACGACAATTAGCAGAAAAGAAAAGAAAAAGTAAAGAAAACCGAAGAAAAAGAAAAAGCAAAATGAAAAGGAGAAGAAAAATGAAAAGCAGACGCAGAATGCGAATGAAAAGAAAAGGGGTAAAAGGACGGAAAACGAAAAAGACAAAAGAAGGAAGGTGAAAAGAAAAAGGAACAAAGTGAAGAAATGTCAGCTAGAGTATGGTGTTGTAGAGCCATTACCGGATCATAATAATCTTATAGATCATCTACCGCTAACCGACTGCTTCAATATAATGAGAGAAAACGCGCGATACTGTGGAATTGCCCAAATTGGCGACAGTGCCAGAACACGTATTAAAAGACAGTTGGAGGATCTCTATTCTAGTATCGGTTGTCATTACATCAAAGGATACGCCAAAATGTGTGACGACATAGACAAAGCTTTTGAAGACAATTATATGGTACCTGCCCTTACAGCTAAACAAATCCTACGCCAGGTATTCAACAGACCACAAGAAGCACAAGAAGCCCCAGAAAGGATTACATTCAGAGCTAATAATGGCGAAACCGAAGAAGAAGCAAAGCAGATTATAATCGTTGCGGGTGAAAGGATAGAGAATTTGCATGTGATGTTAATGCATTTATCTGACATAAGAAATGCATTCGTATACTTCCAAGAGACTCCTAAACATCTACTTGGGCAGTGTGAATTGAACGATAAACCGATCACTGTCAATGAAACGCGGAGAGAAGCAGCAGTGCAAATCGTTAAGTCTATTACCTTGTATGCACTACGACATTAACTTGGTAAAATGTGTGTTTTTATGAAAATGTGTTGAAGGATGTGTTTTCAATTAAACAACCATAACAAAATGAAAATGTGTTTTTATTTGTGCTTTCATATATAGTAAAGACACAAAGATGCATTGCATCAAAAAAAAAAAAAACAGAGCGTACAATGAGAGCACATGATACACTTTAAATGTTTCGTTTACAATACTATTACTATATATGAAAGCAAAAATAAAAACACATTTTCATTTTGTTATGGTTGTTTAATTGAAAACACATCCTTCAACACATTTTCATAAAAACACACATTTTACCAAGTTAATGTCGTAGTGCATACAAGGTAATAGACTTAACGATTTGCACTGCTGCTTCTCTCCGCGTTTCATTGACAGTGATCGGTTTATCGTTCAATTCACACTGCCCAAGTAGATGTTTAGGAGTCTCTTGGAAGTATACGAATGCATTTCTTATGTCAGATAAATGCATTAACATCACATGCAAATTCTCTATCCTTTCACCCGCAACGATTATAATCTGCTTTGCTTCTTCTTCGGTTTCGCCATTATTAGCTCTGAATGTAATCCTTTCTGGGGCTTCTTGTGCTTCTTGTGGTCTGTTGAATACCTGGCGTAGGATTTGTTTAGCTGTAAGGGCAGGTACCATATAATTGTCTTCAAAAGCTTTGTCTATGTCGTCACACATTTTGGCGTATCCTTTGATGTAATGACAACCGATACTAGAATAGAGATCCTCCAACTGTCTTTTAATACGTGTTCTGGCACTGTCGCCAATTTGGGCAATTCCACAGTATCGCGCGTTTTCTCTCATTATATTGAAGCAAAGCTCTGCCATTGCTTTTGGTATTTGCTCAACACACTCGCAGCAGTCGGTTAGCGGTAGATGATCTATAAGATTATTATGATCCGGTAATGGCTCTACAACACCATACTCTAGCTGACATTTCTTCACTTTGTTCCTTTTTCTTTTCACCTTCCTTCTTTTTGTCTTTTTCGTTTTCCGTCCTTTTACCCCTTTTCTTTTCATTCGCATTCTGCGTCTGCTTTTCATTTTTCTTCTCCTTTTCATTTTGCTTTTTCTTTTTCTTCGGTTTTCTTTACTTTTTCTTTTCTTTTCTGCTAATTGTCGTTTGCGATCTTGGCGAGTGGTATGAGATATACTGTTTCTATTAAGGTTATCTATAATACCATCTTTTAAAGAAAGATATTCTTCATATGTCATGTTATCATAGTCCTCTTTTGTCCTAAAGACCTTACATGGATATGATATAGAGGAGAGCTCTTCTTCGGGGACATCCTCTCCCCTACTTTGTAACGTCCAGTCATTAAACCCATATCCTTTATCCTGGTGATAATAAGGGTAGGCTACATCAGA
Organism: Harpagifer antarcticus; assembly: GCA_902827135.1. Classification (NCBI taxonomy): domain Eukaryota; kingdom Metazoa; phylum Chordata; class Actinopteri; order Perciformes; family Harpagiferidae; genus Harpagifer; species Harpagifer antarcticus. The sequence goes on along the minus strand of CADEHL010001089.1, from coordinate 306,818 downwards.
CTTGGTTTTTTTCAGATCCATGGCTAGTTTTCAACGGTCGTCTTAGTAGGGTCCTTAGTTTTATATGATTTGCTGAGTGGGGTGGGACTTATTGCGTTGAGTGGGGGGAGTCATCTGTAGAAAGTACTCTGTTTGAGTAGATTTCGTTAAGATTCTGAGTCTTAATGGCAGTTTGTGATTTGGAGGCTATTTCAGTGAAACAAGGCTGTGTTGAACATTTGACAGATTTATGCTTAATTCTCTCAGAAAGTTACTGAAAGATACACTTTTGTGTTTAAAAGCTGACCACTACCATGAAGTACTCTGAGTAGATTTCGTTAGGATTCCCACTCTTAATGGCATTTTGTGGTTTTGAGGCTATTTCAGTGAAGGCTGCTTTGAACATTTGAAAGATTTATGCTTAATTTTCTCAGAAATGTTACCAAAAGATACACTTTTCTTTTTAAAAGCAAACCACTACCATGAAAGTACTCTGTTTTATTAGATTTCGTAAAGCATCTGACTCTTAATGGCAGTTTGTGATTTTGAGGCTATTTCATTGAAGGCTGTTTTGAAATTTGACTGATTTATGTTTAATTCTCTCAAAAGGTTACTGAAAGATACGCATTTGTATTTAAAAAAGCTGACCACTACCATGAAAGTACTGGAGACTGCCCCTGTCTTGTCACATAGATTATACTATCTGTGTCGTAGTAGAAAACTCTGTGCTGTAATTTCTCCAATTCACTGTATAGTTTCAACCAGTTTGTGATTTTGAGGCTATTTCATTGAAGGCTGTTTTGATCATTTGACTGATTTATGTTTAATTTTCTCAAAAGGTTACTGAAAGATACACTTTTGTATTTAAAAAAGCTGACCACTATCATCAAAGTACTGGAGACTGCCCCTGTCTTGTCACATAGATTATACTATCTGTGTCGTGGTAGAAAACTCTGTGCTGTAATTTCTCCAATTCACTGTATAGTTTCAGCCAGTTTGTGATTTTTATGCTATTTCAGTGAAACAAGGCTGTCTTGAACATTTGACAGATTTATGCTTAATTCTCTCAAAAAGTTACTGAAAGATACACTTTTGTATTTAAAAGCTGACCACTACCATGAAGTACTCTGAGTAGATTTCGTTAGGATTCTGACACTTAATGGTATTTTGTGATTTTGAGGTTATTCCAGTGAAACAAGGTTGTTTTGAACAATTGACAGATTTATGCTTACATTCTCTCAAAGGTTACTGAAAGATACACTTTTGTATTTAAATAAGCTGACCACTACCATGAAAGTACTGGAGACTGCCCCTGTCTTATCACATCGATTATACTATCTGTGTCGTAGTAGAAAACTCTGTGCTGTAATTTCTCCAATTCACTGTATAGTTTCAACCAGTTTGTGATTTTGAGGCTATTTCATTGAAGGCTGTTTTGATCATTTGACTGATTTATGTTTAATTTTCTCAAAAGGTTACTGAAAGAACCTTCGTTTTAGATGATTTGCCGAGTGGAGGGTGGGACTTATTGCGTTGAATGGGGGGAGTCATTTATAGAATTGAGAGTTTTTAAAAATAGTTCTTTAAGCATTGTAGCTTTTTCATCTATCATTTCTAACCACGCAGCAATAGGTAAAAATTATGAATAAGTAATAGTTTTGTCAAGATTTTACGGAAAAAGTCAAAAAGTATAGTTTTGTCAGAAATATGGAAAAAGTCATTGTGTACAAATAGTATGTTGAAAATCAAAAAAGAAAAAAGAAAACTCAATTCATTACAATTAATGACTGATTTATGTTTAATTTTCTCAAAAGGTTACTGAAAGATACACTTTGTATTTAAAAAAGCTGACCACTATCATGAAAGTACTGGAGACTGCCCCTGTCTTGTCACATAGATTATACTATCTGTGTCGTGGTAGAAAACTCTGTGCTGTAATTTCTCCAATTCACTGTATAGTTTCAGCCAGTTTGTGATTTTGAGGTTATTCCAGTGAAGGCTGTTTTGAACAATTGACAGATTTAGGCTTACATTCTCTGACAAAGTTACTGAAAGATACACTTTTGTGTTTAAAAGCTGACCGCTACCATGAAGTACTCTGTTTGAGTAGATTTCAGCACACAGGGTCTCTACTGTAAACAGAAAAACACAACATTTTTAAGTATCTAATAATATACTATCCACATAATATACTAGTTTAACCCTTACCAAAAAAAACAAACATTTAATAATTACATGATATTATAAAATAAAATAAAAGAAAGTACTTACCAGAGTTTTTCAAGATCAGACACAGGTCAACAAAATGCATAGAGGACGTATGGTGCTGGTTCATTAGCCCTCACACTCTTCTTAGAATGATCCTGTGCAATTTTAAAAGTTGAACACCTATCCCCATATAAACCAAAATAACAATAGCCCTTAATTAACACTAATCATTTAAAAAACCCCTACATCTAATTAGAGAGGACAACTAAAAAAGTGTAGGGTGGCTGTTTTTAAACTAATTCCACCACATATATATCTTATTTTAACCCTATAATGTATTTACTTAAAAAAGAGTCCTCTGTTCTACAAGATGAGACGCAGCAGCTCAGAGATCTTTGGGTCGTGTAAGGGCAGCAGCCGAGCTACGGTCTTAGGGCTGCGAGATGAATCGACTGGTTGTCAATTATTTAATTATTCATCAACTATTTTGATAATGAATCAGTCGAAGTTGAAGTCCTTCCAGCTTCTTAATTGTGAATCTCTTCTGGTTTCTTACGGTCTTAGTACATTATTATTTGCTCTCAGCTTTGAGCTGATGGCAGAAACTGTGAGTAAGGATAAAGATACCCACAAAATGTCACTGCTGGCGGATTATATACTCTCATTCATTTGTAAACGCTTCGGCAGAAAGACCTGTTTTGTTGAAGGATTTGTATGATTATCACCAAGGTGTTTAGATATAGGAACGACCTTATCATCCCATATATTTACAGTTTTAAGTAAAGCATTGTTAGCAGAGAAAAAAACATAGTTAAATAAATAGGGTATCATTTAATTATCACTAGTTGGCCAAAATAGAAAAGGTGATAATAAATGCATATTTTACACCTGGCTGACTGAATGGCTAAACCTGCAACAGTGGATCTGCAACTTTGTGTTATTGGAAAGTTATGATCACGCTCAACATATATCTTTTTATATTTCCTATGGAGTCAAGTTTCTGACCAATATTAACATAACCTTTTATATATTGGATGTATATCAAATATACTGCAGTTCACTGCTTCATTCGCACTTCTGGTTAGATGCAAATTGTATCTGATATTCCAGGATTTCCCACACATAGACTTTACTTGGGTGGGCCGCCCAGTATATTAACAGCCGCCCAAGTATATTTCGCGACCCATTTAGTTTTTTTATTTATTTTGAACGCAATGCTGCACACATGGGGGACTGCCTCACACAGGGTGACTGGCTGTCTACATGATGTGGCCTGCCGACATGGCCACTGTCATACAGATCATAAATCAAAGCCCTTGATTGGTCTCTGTGTGTCAGTCAAGCTCTGGATAAGCTCAGGTGAGGTAAAGGACTCTGAGTGTTTAGATAGTTAACTAGTCTAAGTTATATACCATGGTAAATACTACTACAAAACCCTGGATCAAATCTAGAGAGGACAATAACGTTTTTAGGTGTCTTAGTGAGTGAAAAATAATGGCTGTTTATTTTGTTTGAGCGTCTTAACAAATTAACTTCGTCCTCTAGCTTCTCACCTCACAGAGGGGTGTCTTAACCAGGGGTCTCTTATCTCAAACCCCCCACATCAAAGGGGGCAACTCTGTGTGTGTGTGTGTGTGTGTGTGTGTTTGTGTGTGTGTGTTTGTGTTAATTGTTCTTAGAGATAGGGCAGCCTATTTGACCCAAAGAGGCACATGCAAAGTTTGTGCACAGATCTCTGGCTGTATGCATCTGCACCCAGCATAGATGCGGCATTCGTTTCTTGACTGGAGCCCCGGACGGATGGCGGTAAGTTGTCACATTTTGGCAATTTTTCTTTTTTGAAAGGTGACTTGGTAAGTGGAAATTACTGTCTTTTATTTAGTTTTGAGCATATTTCTATTTTCATCTAATTCCACCTCCCACAATCTCCTTGCCGGAGGAAGGGGTGGAGAACAGGGGGGGAGAGGCCGGGGGCACACTGAGCGGGCCAGACATCCTAACTTCAAAGAGACTACCTTAACTGACACATCAAAGAATTAGACAACAAAACATGTCTCACTCATAAAAATACCTAAATTAACATCACAGGCTCATAACATCTAAGGCTAATTAGATTAGATAACCCCCGAGGGACCAGACAGCATAACTTCAAAGAGACTACCTTAATCGACACATCAAGGAATTAGACAACAAAACATGTCTCACTCATAAAAATACCTAGATTAAGATCAAAGGGCAAAACATCAAAGGCTAATTAGATTAGATAACCCCTGAGGGACCAGACAGCATAACTTCAAAGAGACTACCTTAATCAACACATAAAAGAATTAGACAACAAAGGCATTCCACAGGGGGGGCTTTTCACACCTACCCGTTATAACACATCACCCCTCACATCAAAGGGTCTCAAACAATGGGAGGCGGGACATAGCTCTGATAAAAGGCTCTCGACCAATGGGAGGCGAGGGGAGGCGGGACTTAGCTCATTTGCATAATTGGGGGCGTGTCACCTGTCACTTTTTATGCATACTAATGTGACGAAAGGGGCATCGTTAATACTACTCTCAGGGCTTAACAGGTTAAATGTGCATTCTTTCTTACATCCAGAGAATTGACTCCACTGGTTGCAAATGAAGTCTGAATGTAATGTAGCAATGAGAAGAATGACCCCATTGATTTTTTACCTCAGTAAACATTTTCCTAATGCGTTTACGTTCTCAGTTTTAATCCTTCTTTATTACAGCACGATGATCAGTCAGTAAATCCTGTTAGAGATTGAAAGGGATTTACGCTCCACGTTTCAAATCTCTCCGCGTCCGTCTAGAGCTATTTTATATGGAAGGAATTCAGTGCCACCAAGTCAAGAATACTCTACTTTAATGGCAATATTACAATGCACCAGAAATCATTACATTCAATACAATAATACATACAATACAATATACATGCAATACAATATACTTGGGAACCCAAATTACCTGGTGATCACGTCAGCCAGCCAGCAGAAAAGAGAGAGAATTCAGTTGTGTCTCTTCCTTTAAGCTGAAGCAATGGGAGGGATCATCCGATCTCTCCCCTTTGATTGGCAGCCCAAATATCCCCCACCCCAAATCTTAAATTCCCCCACTCACAGGTGGCGAGAGCATTTGCATACAGTGCAAGTCAAGACATGCGGCCACCTTCCCCCGCAGGCCCTTTGTCCTTAAAAGTCCATATGGTCTCTCAAAAGTCACATGTGCTTGCATCAAAATCCAGCTTACAGTTTTACCCAAATCATTCCCATTTTTAAGCTTATCCCTTGGAGCTAACATGAATACATTCAAATATTCTACTACAAATCCCCCTTTTGATTTAAATTTAATAAATCAACTACTTTCAAGACATTCACATTCGTTCTGGGATTCAGACTATTTAAACGTTCAGAAATGGCTCCACATATCAACTTCATACGACCGTGTTAGAAATACCAAAATATGTAAATAACTCCATACATCAAGTACATCACTTAGTAACAACAAAGTTAAAACCCTTCAATCAGAATGATTGAGTATAGTCAATCGTAACAGAAAATCATCTCTCCTCAGTGTCTAGACAAATCGTTCATCAATAGCACAAAAATAAACATACCAACAAATATAGAAGAAAGTAGTAAAATATATGTTTCCGAATAACCTCTTTTATCCTTCAGTCCTCCTTAATCATCCAATTACCAACTTTTTTTTTTTTTTTTTTTGCTTGAATCTCAAAGATTTGCTTCAGGACAATTATAGTAAAAACACATTTCACATTTAGGATTATTAGACTTCCACCTGAGGTATAAAATCTGGATTGTAAAGGTCCAGTTGAAATTCACAGTTTAAGGTATAACACTCACAGTGGTGATTCAATTAATCTGTAATCTGCAAAATTGCAGTGTCTTCAAGCTTTAACATTACTTCACGTATACTTCATTACGCTTTAGTCAAAAGTAAGGCACTTGTCTATACATTCATTTTAGTCAAATACATTGTTCAAACATCTGGAAAAGAAGAATCAGACATTTATGGCGTAGTGAAAAAACCCGAAAGGGTAAAATCTATATACATGTTCTTCATTCTGAGTGCCAATTTTAATCAACTTGTTATCAATTTTGTGGGGGTCCCCATGGCGCAGAAGCCGTGATTAAGCTCCACGGATCTGCAAGCTGGGCATCGTACATCAACACGGAGTCATTAACTGTGGAATATCCTACTAGTCTCTGTGGAGCCTGGATGGCGGTTTTGGTCATCTTTCGTATGGCTAGTTTAACTACTGTGACCAAGCAGATTATCACAATTAGCACAACTAAGATAAACATTGAAACGGTTACTACAAATTTAACCAACCCCGCACCCCATGATCCAAAAGTTCCAGTTAAATCCCCAAGGGTAAACCCATGAGTTTCATGCAACTCTTTTATCCCCCTGGCGGTATCATGAGCCATATCCATCACCTCAGGTGTAGCATCAGAGATGAAAGAACAACACTCAGATCCGATCACCTTGCATGTGCCCCCCTGGGCGGCTAATAGAAGATCCAGTGCCATACGATTCTGTAATGCTACAGTCCTAACCTCCTGCAATTCTTTATGTTCGGCTAACATGGCGGTGTTAGATGCATTTAAGTGATTTTCCACTACTTGGGACAACGCCACTATTTCCTGCTGAGAAACATAAATACCGTACCATGGTAAAAATAGACTAGCCATCCGCTGTCCTTCTGTAATTGACCTACTGTTTCTATGTAGAGAGGGAAGTATAGCTGCAATCTCATCAGTCTTTACTTTACGGATTAAAGGGATTAGATAGGCCAGGTAACAGGTGCCATAGAAAATGTCGTAAGGCATACAGCCATAGGCTCGGTCCCCACAAACTAAATAAACTCTCTGCGGGAGGGGCATTCTGGCTAACTGCACCTTTATTACGGTATTACAGTCGCTGTGACCCACATCTGGAGAGGTAAGAGATCCTCTTTCATTCTGGAAACAGATGGACACATTCTTCCACTCATGTACTACAACTGGGGGAACATAGACAGAACAGTCACGGGTAGGGGACTTACCTAAGGGTAATGGCTGCGAACAGTCATGTATTTTAACCTCAACTGAGTCCACTGTTCTGGAGCCAAACCAGGGCACTACTGTTACCAAAGCCTCAATTAATAAAGATGGAGTGTGTGGTTGCGGAGCACATATTGGACTGGTAACGTTAACCGAGCAATTAGTCTGGGCTAGAGCTAATTGGAATCTGTATTCAAAAGCTAGGTTAATATATTTCTTCATATATATTAGTCTTAGGACCGTCAACTGTTTGAACCCCTCAGGCAGGTAATCTTTATTTACTGTCTCAACAATGAGCGAGATTAGACCCTTGTATTGTAGAGGTTTCTCAGAGTTTATTGGGTACGAAGGAGTGTAACAATCCTCGGCCTCCTCTCCAATGCGGGATGCTATGTCATTCCAGCTAACTAAACCGTAGTCAGCTTTCGTGAAAGGAATTGGGCTAAACATGGGAGAATGCACAGATTCTGGCATATTCTGGCACAGCCAACAGTTGCTAACATTGCGTTCATGTGCATAGTCTAACATTAAACTCATTGCCGAATTGGTCTTAGTTAGTTTAGGTGGAGCGATTAAGGCCTTTTTTGAAGAATCTACGTCCTCTCCTGTTTGCTTAGGTGGAGTGGATATTGGGGCATTTTCTGAAAAACCATGATATGGTTCAATATATGTTCTAATAGAGGCGTGTCCGGCGACCCCTAAATTAGAAAAATCTGTCTTATGTTCTGATTCAGTAAATGCACATCCAGTGACCCCCGAATTGGGAGCTTTGTAATCTGGTTTCCTTGCCGGGCACTGGAACTCATATTTTAACTGTTCTGCCGTGCTACACCACAGTTCTGGGGGCATATTTGCAATGGTGTTGAGTATTATTCTTACCATCCGTGGCGAGACCCGGAACTCCTGATAGTGCGTCCTTGGATACGCTTTCCACACCGTGGAGTCGCCACCCTTGCTAAAGAACACAGGGTAGGCAACAACACAGTTTGGTGCGTCACATATTGCAGTTGGGCAGTTAAAAGAAACATTCTGTGGTTCGTGAGCAGAGAGAGGGGCATTCCTCCTTCTTCTCTCTCTGTGTCTCTCTCTTTGTCTCTCTCTCATCGTACTGAATGTTTGTGTGGTGATTGGAAACAACCTGTCTTTGTTGCTAGGCACTGAATGGCCCGTTGGTGTGATTTTGCCCTCAGGGTCTGAGCCCTTAGATAAGAGTACCTTCATTTCTCCCCCCGAGGGGCGAGAGCCCTCGCCACCTGTCGTTGGAATGGTCACAGCTTCATCACGCAGGGCTACCTTGGACAGGTACAGCAGGCCCAGCACGAGGAGGATGATGACAGCTTTCACACGCCAGCCTCCGGTGGAGGAGACAGACGCCATCTGGAAGTGTTGATCCACCCCGCTCTGCCTCGTTCCCTCAGTGCCGTTCTTCGACGCCCTCTGGTTCCTCCTCCTCTGTGCGGCCCACGTCCGGGATGATGTTGTCTTGGATCCTTCCTGGAGGTTTGCCCACTGCGCACTGATTCCAGTGGTACCAGATGTCTCCTTTCCCTTCCAAGCGGACAGCGTGAGCTGTCCTCTGCATCACCCGATGGGGTCCAGAGAACCTGGGTCTCAGCCACTTGGGTCTGATCGCTTTCAGCCAGACGAACTCTGCAGTGTTCGCTTCGTGTTTCTCGGGTCCCCCTTTTGCCTCTGCAACCTGGGTGGAAAAATCTGCCACTAATCCCTTAAGTTGCTGGAAGTATGGTTTCGAACTCAGAACCTCTACTTCCTTTCCTACACTTAGGGCTCCTGGGCCTGAGAACTGGTGACCATGAGTGAGCTCAAATGGAGAGAAACCTGTCCCTTTGTTAATTGAGCTCCTGAGCTCCTGATTGACATAAGAGCTAGAGGCAATGCGTCACCATTTCATGCCTGTCTCTTCACATGTTTTGCTGAGTTTTTGTTTTAGGTTCTGGTTCATCCTTTCCACTTTTCCCTGAGACTGTGGATGATAAACTGCTCCAAAACTGTGTCTTAGCCCTAGGGACTCTTCTACTGTGCGTAGGTCATGGTTCTTGAAATGGCTGCCATTGTCTGACCTCACTTTCCTAGGAAATCCATGTAATGGAATGTAATGCATGACTAGGAATTTGATCACTGAGTCTGCATCTTCTCTTCTGCAAGGGATAGCTTCTGGCCAACCTGTGTATCCATCTACTACTACTAACAAATATCTGAATCCTCTTACTTTGTCAATCATGTCAGTGTAGTCAATGATGATTTCTTCTCCTGCCATCTTAGGTAAAGGAAACTTTCCCTGGTGTGGTTTCACAGTGGCTCTGATGTTATGGGTTAAGCAAATGACACACTCTTCTAGGTGATTTGCTATCATGTCTGGTAGGTATGGGTGCCACCAGTGGGTCAGGTGCCTGCTCATCTGAGTTTTACCACAATGTGTTGGGCCGTGTGCTTCTTTAAGCATGGATCTTATCCACTCTGGGGGTATAACCGGTCTCCCATCTGGGGAGTACCATATCCCATCTTTGTTGGTAGCTCCCCTGTTTGACCATAGTTTTTTGTCTTGAGGAGACCCCGCTTCTTGAGCTTCTTTAAGCGTCTCATCTGTTATTGCGGGCAGCAAGTCAGCAGATTTTAAGACAAGCATTTGATACCATGGAGTATATCCTGCCTTCTCTTTAGCTGCTTTGTCTGCTGCATTGTTACCCCAAGCCAAGTAGTTGTTTTCTGTGTTGTGACCTTTACACTTAAGTAAAGCTAACTTGTTGGGCAACATTACTGCTTCTGCAAGCCTTTTGATCTCCTTCTCATGTTTGATGGGGGTATTTGTGGATGTTACAAATCCTGCTCTCAACCATTGTCGCATTTCCACGTGAATTACGCCGTGGACATATGCTGAATCAGTGTAGATGTTTACATCCCTTCCTTTTGATAGCTCTAATGCTGCAATGACTCCCATTACTTCTGCCAACTGTGCTGATACTTTCCCTGTTACTTCCCCCGCTGATACTTCCTCAAAGTGTCCCTCAGGTTTTTGTTTTACTACGGCATAGGCTGCTTGGAGGCCGTTTTGGGGGTGTCTAAAACAACAGCCGTCTGTGAACAGGTTTTCTGCCTGTGGGATGGGCTCGTCTCTGAGATCTATTCTTAGCTTCACATCTTGGATGATTCTTTCCTCACACCTGTGGGGCTCTCCGCTACCTATGGTGTCTGCGCTGTTCACTCCTTCGTGTGTGTATGTGATGTGTGCCTTTGTCAGAGTTTTCTCCAGCCTTGTTTGTCTCGTTGAAGTCATTGTGAATGCACTTGAGTTCACAAAAGAGACAATGCTGTGTGTTGTCAGTACTGTCAAAGGATGCTCATCACAATGTGTGAAATCTTGTTTAAGATTCGTGCTGTACCTGCCGCGTGTCTCATGCAGGGAGGTTCTCTGTTTTCCACTCTGTCCAATGTAACACTGATATACATCAATATTGTCCTACAACCCCCCCTTTTCTGAAAAAGAATCCCATTTACTGTGTTTTCATTTTCAGAAACATCAAGAAAGAATGGTAATGCATAGGATGCAGAGGCGAGAGCCGTGACCTGGGACATGGATTGTTTGAGAGAAATGAACGCAGCTTCTGCAGCTTGTGTCCAGTCTAGTGTGGCAGTGAGATTGCGCATGCCTTTGTCATTGATGAGTTTTCTGAGTTCAGCTGTTTTCGGGTTATACTCTGGGATGTAGTGTCTGCTGTAGCCTGTGAGGCCCAAAAAAGACAACATGTATTTGACTGTTTTGGGTTTCGGGTGGTTCAAAATGTGTTCCTGATGCGCTGCTGACATGCCCGTGCCTGCTGGGGAAATCACTCTGCCCAAAAATGTCACCTCTTTACGGGTGCATTGTAGCTTTTTCTTGGAGACTTTGAACCCTGCTGTGTGGAGCCGTACCAGTAGGTTTCTGGTGGCCTCCAAACAAGAGGCTGCAGAAGGTGCTGCAATGAGAAGGTCGTCTACATACTGTATTAATACTACCCCTATTGGCAATGTAACGCCCTCTAGCTGTTCCCTGAGTACTTTGTTAAATATTCCTGGAGACAAACTGAAGCCTTGTGGTAGTCTTGTGTATTGTAGTTTCTCCCCTCCTATTGTAAAAGAAAAAATAGGTCTCATACTCTCTGCGAGAGGTATGCAGAAGAAAGCGTTGGCTAGGTCAATACAGGTGAACCATGTATGTTCAGGTGAGATATTACAGATAGCCGTGTAGGGGTTAGGAACTGGTATCAGAGCTGTAGTCGTAATAGCATTAATGGTTCTCAAATCATGAGCCATTCTGTACTCCCCGCTAGATTTTGATACAGGAAGTATGGGAGTATTCCAAACGCTTTGTGAGGGTTCTAACACCCCTGCTCTCTTCAGTCCCTCAACTGCCTTGTCAACACCCCTTTTTGCCTGTGGCTTGATCGGGTATTGTGACCGGTTCACAGGCACAGAGCTGCTCACCTCAAATGTTACTGGTGTGGCTTTTAAGCAAAAACCTACATCATGAGAGTGCGACGCCCACAGGTCAGACGGGAGATCACGCAACATGTCAACTGTATATGCATGGTCAGTCTTTTCCCTACCATGATGTCTCCCTGAGCAACATGGTTGCTGCAGCCTCTCCAGGTGTAAATGTAAATGACAGTGAACCGTAACCTCCCCCTGTCTGTGGGAAATGCTCTCTCATTGCTTTGCCCAGCTTGCTGTGAACATCATTAAAAGAAATAGGCACGTCATCTTTCATTGTCAATGTTCCTGATCTATCCTCAACTCTTTCTACCTCATAATAGGAAGTCTGTTGTGCTAATATTCTCCTGAAATCTCCCAGACAGATAGTCTGTCCTACAGCCATGTCCGCAAACCTTCGCATCCAATGTCTCCCTCCCTCAGTAGGCAATGGCATTTTATCGATCAGCGCATGTATGTCACCTAATGTGAAAGGATGATAAGCCGTTCTCCCATCTTGCGCGACTACTAAAGGCACCTGTACTACTGGACAAATAAAGGCATGCTTGGTTGGGTGTTCTGCGGTGTGGTGAGACCTTAATCTGTTACGAGGCATTGAAAGAACCTGATCTACCTCCATTAGTTCACTGATTGTTCCTGTCATAGATATCTGCTTAACTTTACACCTCGCCCTCCTGCTGTCTTTCTCTTCCTGTCCTGTTTTATCGTAAAACTCCTCAGTTTCATGGCTTGCTGTGTCCCTCTCCCTTTTATGGCCCGCTATCCCTTCACCACTGTCCCCCTTCGTACATGGGTAATAAGACGTAGACGTCTGGCGCGATCTGTTCTGAAAAGGCTCACCTCTCTCCCCCTCCTCAGCGCGCCTGTGTACATCTGTGTGCTGGCCTCTCCTCTCCCTAATTTCCTCTATATCTTCTACCGAGCCCTCATATCCGCTCTGTTCCTGTCTCCCGACTTCCTCCTTGCGTCTATCTTGAATCTGTTGTTCGTAGCACCGCCTTTCTCGTATTTCCCTCTCGTCTAGGAGGTCAGTTGTGTATGTTATCTCTGTTTGTGTAGCGCCTGAGTGTCTCTCTGTAAGATCTGTCAGAAGGGAAGCCAATTGTTCTGAGTTGAGGTCCCTATTAAGTGGTCGACTGTCCCTGCCCGGGGAAACCCCCTGGTCTGAGTTACAAGTAGGCCTCCACGTGGTGTGTGCGCTGTGTATTCTGTCTAACGAGGAGGAAACTTGTGTTTTTTTAACTTTTAGTCTTGTCTCTGGAGTAGGGACGCCCCCCAGCGGCGTCAATGCTACTGTTCCCATCATTCTATAGTTCCCTGAGCTTATGGCCGTCTCCTCTCCTTCTGTTTCCGATGCATCTGTCAATATCATTTGTAATTTATTTGCGCTTTCATCGGGCAGAGAATAAGGGGGAGGGGTTTGTGTAATCAAACTACCTAAATCCGGGTAAAGGAGAGAGGAGCGTGTGAGAATAGCAGGATTTAGTTTGGGCTCCGTTTGAGATTTGTGCTCTGAGTTAGAGACAACATTATTTTGCATTGTTCTAAAATATTCGACTCGTTCTGCGACATAGTCCAGAATGTCGCCATCTGTAGGCACCTCCGTGTCTTTAACACCATGAGGGAACAGAAGAGTGTTAAATTCATCTGTTTTTATGGGGCTGTGGATTGCCATTGCACCCGGGAGATTTTGGTCTGTGACGGGAGGAATTGTAATTCCAATCATTGCGAGGGCAGCATTGTGACAAACCCTCCTCAATCTATCTAGTGCCTGCGTCTGTTTGTTCCATTTGCTACGAGCAAACCATCTGGGTTTCTGTTCGTTTAGGTGTGCAAGTTGCTTTACAATCTGTCTTTCATATACATTCAATGCTGTGCCCAAATTACCTATGGTGTCGTCATCTCCCACTCTATTCTCTGTTATCATTTTATCGTGTAGGAATCGGAGATCAGTACAAGCCTTTTCTTTAGCCCCCTGTTTGATACCGCTTAAAATCAATCTCTTAATCTGTTCCCATTGCTCCCGGTAACTCCCTGGAATTTCAGAATCGTTTTTAGCATTCTGTCGTTCCATATTCACTTCGCTTTTATTTATCTGACTCAATTAATATGTGCTCACATGTATTAATATACTGGGCTATTGTCGTAGTTACTATTAACGCGCTTCCCGTCTTCAATACCGGTCAGCAATGTAATGTTTAAACTCAGCGCTTGAAGCTAAATTCATATAAAAATGTCAAAGGTGTACTACCCCCTTTCAGCCACTAGATGGCAGCAGCAGACCACAAATGAGCCTCACTCATCCGAGTGCTTCTTTGAGATCCGCAAATATTGAGTAATTACCATCAAACAGACCTCCGGCCCTTAGCTTTGAGCGTTCGTCTGTCCTGTAAAAACCCCTCAGTTCTAGACGGCGACCCGATCTGAAATCGGGTTTCCAGGTCTGGCGTGCGGGAATCAAACCTCTACAACCCCCAGCCTGCACCGGCTTTACGCCACTCAGGACTATATCTACCTGCAGATCCGCGCCAAACTGCTCTTATGTACGCCACTCAGGACTATATCTACCTGCAGATCCGCGCCAAACTGTAATTAATATGTAACTGTCTATGTACGCCACGCAGGACTATATCTACCTGCGATCAACGACTATGTTTAAAACATGCATTGTATATTCCATTTAAACTTTAAAAACACTGTGAAACGCCTTCAGACAATCCTAAAATTTTAGTTTATTCAATCACAGACAATCGATTTACATAACAGGCGTCTGTACCTTTTGTAGAATGATGCAGGGCCCTGCTGATTGTCTGAGGTGTTTAAAAGCGCTTATTCCCGACCCAATCCGGTCGTCTGAATTCCTCCTCAGCTCGTTATCCTGCACGTCGGGGTCACCATTTGTTAGAGATTGAAAGGGATTTACGCTCCACGTTTCAAATCTCTCCGCGTCCGTCTAGAGCTATTTTATATGGAAGGAATTCAGTGCCACCAAGTCAAGAATACTCTACTTTAATGGCAATATTACAATGCACCAGAAATCATTACATTCAATACAATAATACATACAATACAATATACATGCAATACAATATACTTGGGAACCCAAATTACCTGGTGATCACGTCAGCCAGCCAGCAGAAAAGAGAGAGAATTCAGTTGTGTCTCTTCCTTTAAGCTGAAGCAATGGGAGGGATCATCCGATCTCTCCCCTTTGATTGGCAGCCCAAATATCCCCCACCCCAAATCTTAAATTCCCCCACTCACAGGTGGCGAGAGCATTTGCATACAGTGCAAGTCAAGACATGCGGCCACCTTCCCCCGCAGGCCCTTTGTCCTTAAAAGTCCATATGGTCTCTCAAAAGTCACATGTGCTTGCATCAAAATCCAGCTTACAGTTTTACCCAAATCATTCCCATTTTTAAGCTTATCCCTTGGAGCTAACATGAATACATTCAAATATTCTACTACAAATCCCCCTTTTGATTTAAATTTAATAAATCAACTACTTTCAAGACATTCACATTCGTTCTGGGATTCAGACTATTTAAACGTTCAGAAATGGCTCCACATATCAACTTCATACGACCGTGTTAGAAATACCAAAATATGTAAATAACTCCATACATCAAGTACATCACTTAGTAACAACAAAGTTAAAACCCTTCAATCAGAATGATTGAGTATAGTCAATCGTAACAGAAAATCATCTCTCCTCAGTGTCTAGACAAATCGTTCATCAATAGCACAAAAATAAACATACCAACAAATATAGAAGAAAGTAGTAAAATATATGTTTCCGAATAACCTCTTTTATCCTTCAGTCCTCCTTAATCATCCAATTACCAACTTTTTTTTTTTTTTTTTTTTCTTGAATCTCAAAGATTTGCTTCAGGACAATTATAGTAAAAACACATTTCACATTTAGGATTATTAGACTTCCACCTGAGGTATAAAATCTGGATTGTAAAGGTCCAGTTGAAATTCACAGTTTAAGGTATAACACTCACAGTGGTGATTCAATTAATCTGTAATCTGCAAAATTGCAGTGTCTTCAAGCTTTAACATTACTTCACGTATACTTCATTACGCTTTAGTCAAAAGTAAGGCACTTGTCTATACATTCATTTTAGTCAAATACATTGTTCAAACATCTGGAAAAGAAGAATCAGACATTTATGGCGTAGTGAAAAACGCCATAACGCAGCTCCCTTTTCGTCACAACGGTGCGGTAAAGCGACTGCAGTACCGCTCCCGCTGCTCCGATTCTCCGGCCCATCTCACGCTCCATTGTTCCCTCACACGAGAACAAATCCCCGAGATACTTGAACTCCTTCACTTGGGGTAAGGACTCATTCCCTACTTGGATTGTGGGCCATCTAAGCTAATTTACAGATGGCCCTGAGCCCAATAGAGATTGCCCTGAAAAATGCACGCGGACGAAATGACGCACAAAGGGTTTGGGGGGCCTCCTTTGCTTTGGTGGACTAAGAAACATTGTAATACACTGACTTTTTACATTACTATTATTATTAAGAAACATTGTAATACACTGACTTTAAATGATTTGATCGTTAGGTATTCAGCATCAGAATCCGTAACAAATGGTAATTCCCGCGAAAATGTGGTTGCATTCGATTCATTGTCCGGGTAGTATTCATTGTATAGAAATGGTATCGACCGGGCCAGCCCGAACATCGCGAAGTTGGTCGAACGAATGCCTCCTCATCCGGAAGCTGACCGAGCAGACCTGAGCAGCAGTCGAGAGGAGCAGAGCGCATCTGCGAAGCACACAAAATGGCGACGTCCATGAAGAAAGGTGGGTTGACGACTTTTGGCAACTTTTTCATCGTTTTCCAACCGATTTGACCGCTGTCAGGCACTGACACGTCTCCACAATTGCCATAATAGATTGCCCAATCGGGCAACCAGCAGGTGAGGCTTCATTGCCCGAGCTAAATACCAGATTGCCTCGGGCCATCGGGCAGTCATTAATGTCGAGCCCTGGATGGTTATTAAAGTAAGGTAAAATAAACAGAATCACACTAAGCCTGGTTAGTGTTGGCTGACCTTATATAAGTGTTTTTTACAAGTGTGTGGTCGTGTTCTAGTCACTTTGCTCAGCGCTACTGCTGTTATTGCTCAGGTTAATCTTGACCCCCTCCAATGTAAGCGTGACGTATTTGGTTCTTAGATCTTGCCGGTGTCAGTACCATATGTGTTCGCACTTCCATATGTGTTAGGGGTCCGTCGCTTACCAATGACATCACGCATTGTAATTGGCTGTATGGTAATCGCACGCTGATTGGTGTAACTAGGGGTGCTGACTAGGGTATTCCGGGGGTCTCATCAAAGGATGAAGCTGTTAACGTGCTGCTACCATAAACTGGCTGTAGCCCACAAACTGAAGCAGAATGATCAAGTTATTAGGGCTGTCCCGAATACCATTTTTCGGGCTCCGGATATTCAGTAGTAATCAGCAGCGAATATTCGGCCCGCGCGGTGGGGGGGGGGGGGGCGTATTAATCAGCAGCAAACCGCTTCAACACGTGTATTTCGGTTTATTCAGTTTTGTTATTCTACAGTATTGTTGTTTTATAGTTATTTGTTAATGTAACCCAATGTGTCTTCTTTCAAATTGAAAAGGATATTGCATTGTGTTTGTTACTTTCGTTGCAGTTGTATAGGTCTATGGCTTGGCTTCCTATTTATGGACATGCTTTTATTTTGAAGGAGAGGTAGCGCAGTTGACAGGAAGTTGTTGTTGCTTTGGAAACAACGTGACGGAGATTAATGGAGAAAAGTAATATATACATATACAGACGGAGAAAGTAAACCATAATTTAAATTTTCAATTTGAAAAAAACAAACAAAACGAATATCCGAATAACGAAATTGAAACCCGAATAGTACTCCAACGAACGAATATTCGGATATTATAATATAATAAAGTTATAGTAAATAATAAGAAACTCCAGTGTTATAATTCCATATTCATAAATAAAATGACATGCAAATAACATTTTCTTGGCTGTGGACTTGTACTCTACATAATTATGTTGAGCTCATGGTAATCTAATTCAATAAACAATAACTGAAATGAACAGATAGCATTTTATGACTCGTAAAATGATTGGATATGGTGTAATTTGGTAAATGATTCTGTGTTGAAAAATGTATATCTTTAAAAACTGCGTTGGTGTATTAGGGTGGGCCATACTATTTTGTTTTTGTAAATCAATCGAGAGGGGTGTTCAAATAACGTATTTTGGTGTGTAGAACACAAATCTATTTTGAAGTTGTTGCTATGGAAACATGAAAAAAAGTGATATCTTCTACATATAATAACGGACAAAGTAAAGAATGAAGTGTATGTTTAAATGTTAGCACCCCCCGAAGAGGCTCAAGCTCTTACATTGAGTCTGGAGTTTCAATACATTCTGAATTTGGCCGTGTAAAATGTCCTCTTGTGTTGCCGTACAGCCAATGCGTGACGTCATTGGTAAGCGTAACGGACCCCGAACACATCTGGTAGGCCGAACACATATGTTACCTACACCTTTACTATAATTTGGACAATTTTGTACCAATATTCGGCGGGCCGGATTCAAAAGCCCAATAATATATGGCCCGCGGGCCTTAGTTTGCCCACGCCTGATCTCGAGTGATGTTAGAGTTGAGAAAAAAATGATATCTGTGTTGATTAATAAAGATGATCACAGTGCCTCCCTTTTCATTTGTTAAAACATTGTAAAAAAGAAAAATATACAGCACAAAATGAAAAGACCACTCAATCTCTACATGTATGGCAGCCATTCCATTCCAGGGTCTGTTCATTCTAAAAATAAACAATAAAAACGCAAAGATTCATTAAGCACAGGTTTGAGGAAAGATACGTTTGAATATTTACATATTTACAGTGAAACATTTTTGTCATGTATTTATATTTTTTGCATTGAAGAGGTTAACCCCCCACCCCCACAGTCATTAAAAGGCGCCTTCAGAGCCTGAGAAAACACACACACACACACACACACACACACACACACACACACACACACACACACACACACACACACACACACACACACACCTGAGAGGAGCAGTGTGTAGGATCATGGGTATCTATTAGGAATATCATATAAAATGTAGTGGGTTTGAATTTAAGTCCTTGCCTTTTTTTTCTTATTATTTTCTAGAAAAATATTGAATACATATCACAGTTATTGACTATATAGTTTATTTAATCTCGTCACATCGACTGTGTATGCTGACTGAGTAAGAAGAACTTATTTACTGTGTTACCATCACTGAAGTCAGGACACACTTTGGTCAGAATATAACTTATCTGATCTGTTTTATATAAAAAAAACTCACTACAGTGTCACCAAATCCACTTAACCAGAAATCTGCAGGTTTGACACTTATAACAAATAAACTAGTTTCAATGTTTCCATGTTGTGTGTGTGTCAGTCTCTCTTGAGTGCTCTGAAGGCGTTCATGGACAGCAGGCCGTGCAGCAGAGCGGCTGCAGTGTTGTAGAGCAGCAGCAGCACCGTCATGCTCCAGCAGTAGGCCTGCAGGGAATCAAAATACACATCAACATTCTTTCCCCCAATTCTTCTCATAACCTGTTAAGCACTGTGTCTCAGGGCTTCTTAACATTTAACAACCTATTAGTGTGGCATACCCACTTAACGGGAAGAAACTCAACTAACTGACGATATGAACCATTTTTAGATAAACGAAACACAAGGGTAACACCAAGCCTCTGAATTAGAACTAAGCGAAAGAGTGCTATCACACGATATTTTATTATCATGCAATCTGCACAAACTAGATATCATAAGAAAGCTAAGATTCCACATATTCCAATGGTATAAGTATCATCACTGTGCGACCAAAACTCACGGCAGCGAAAGCCAGGAAAGACAACACACAACTTCACTTTACAGGGCCAAAAGGGCAAATACGTCTTACCTTTGCTGTTTTCTGATCAAAAGTTGTGTTCAAGGGCATTACAACGCATATAAACTCAGCTGAAGGTTAATATAATGTCTCTGTGTCACTTTTAAATGATTACTGAAAATCTATCGTAACATTTATGGCAATAAACCTATTTTTCATTAGAGTGTAACGGAGCTTTCGGTTTTGGGAAAACTGCGTGCGCATCACTCTCACCCCCTCGATTCCATTGTCTCTAACGGTTCAAAAGTGGTGTCAATCATCAAAATCGACCAATGGGTTCCAGAGATACGGCAAATCCACCCAAATGACCCCAGAGGTGGTTTTTTGTTTTGCTTTTGCTCTCTAAAAAGGTCAAATGTCACTTGTTTAGCATCAATCTTGATAAAGGGTACTTATATGTTATAGTTTGGATTCCTAAAGCTTTGATTCTACTATACCATCATTCAAGGGTGGTTTTCACTATGAGTAATGGTGTTTTTCTTGGACGGACACTATAATTTACGTTTTTTTGTTCAATCTGAATTGACTTTAAAATAACAAAAATCTATATTGATTCTGACTTTGCTACATCCCACTCACAGGTTTATCATTGCTTTGAGAAAAAAGATTATTAATTTACTTTATTATTTTTTTTTATTAATGTACCCCTTTTGATATAGTCATTTGTTCTGGGAGTCATTTTCCAGCCTGAGACTTGGAAACAGGCTCGGGGCTTAACAGGTTTGGAAATTCGTTTTTACTGCTTTCGGTTGTCTTGTCTTTCATTTTTTACTTTTTGGAAACAGATGATGATCCTGCTAAACAAAATGTGTAGGTATCATAAACATGTGCAACGGATCTTATTTCTCCAACCCAAATTAAAAATTCTGTTGCTTTTTGTCGATGGATCTCTTGCGATGCAAACTTCCTGGTCTGCGTAAATCTGCATCATCACTGCAACACCATTAACGTTTTTTATTTTTCCCTTTCTTTATCTCTACTGGAAAAGAAGAGAGAAGTTAAGTTTAATAAAAGCAGCACTGACCATCAGGTGTTCCCCGAGGCAGCCGTAGTAGGAGCCTCTGTGTATATATTCATGGTCAGCAGCGGGAAAACAAGGCTCCCTGCTGTGTGCAATGCTGAGGCTGTAGCAGTAGATGCAGAAGGCCAGCAGCGCCCCCAGCAGGCCAACAACATTACTGCATGCACAACCACAGAGCTGTGGGGGGGACAGTAGAGTTCCATCAATATGCACAGAACACCCACATACTTGTATTAGTGAATAACTTACAAAATATTATTACAACTACAGAATATTACAAAAGACGCACAAAGGCTTCGTCTGTATTTTTACGAGTTTTTATTCTTGGCTTATCAATGCAACAACATGAGTCTAACTAAAAATGTTTGTCGAGTGAATGTTGATACAAAGAAAGCAAAAGCGTGTATGATATTTCAGATGTTGGTAAGATGGAAATGTGCTGTGAACATACCAGTAGTCTGCTGGAGTTTCTCTCGTTGGCAATGGTAAAGGATCCTGCCGCCACAATCTGCAAGACACAGGACACACATCTTTTCATTACAATATATTGTCAATGCAAGGAGTGATTGCTTTAAAGTTTGAAATAAGGAATTACTATGAAAATGTTTCATTTGTGTATGGTATGAACATGAGGAATCAT
The DNA here is from genome assembly GCA_902827135.1 of Harpagifer antarcticus. Lineage (NCBI taxonomy): Eukaryota > Metazoa > Chordata > Actinopteri > Perciformes > Harpagiferidae > Harpagifer > Harpagifer antarcticus. Next base: position 285,440 of record CADEHL010001089.1, on the reverse strand, counting down.
TACAGCTGCAAATAACCCTCTAAATCTTCATATGGATATGTGACTATTGTACCGCTGAAGGTTGCTCAAATGTATATATTGCTGAAATGTATATACAGTGAGAGTAGGGAGGCGTGTGGTGCGGTGGATAGAGCCTTGGTGTGGGGATCAGGGGGTCACAGGTTCAAACCCCACTGCAGTCAGCATGTCGTTGTGTCCCTGGGCAAGACACTTCACCACAAATTGCTCCTGTGGGGATTGCCCACAGCATTGAGTATGTAAGTTGCTTTGGATAAAACCGTCTGGAAAGTATTCATACCCCTTCACTTTTTCCACATTTTGTTATGTTACAGCCATATTTCAAAATTGATTAAATTAATTTGTTTTCTCAACATTCTTGACACATTACCCCATAATGACAAAGTGAACACTTTTTAAAGATTTTTTTACAAACGTGTTAAAAATAATCAAATGAAATATCACATGTACATACGTATTCACACCCTTTGCTATGACACTGAAAATTGAGCTCAAGTGCATCCCGTTTCCACTGATCATCCTTGAGATGTTTCTATAACTTGATTGGAGTCCACCTGTGGTCAATTCAATAGATTTTACATGACTTGGAAAGGAACACACCTGTCTATATGAGGTCCCACAGTTGACAGTGCATATCAGAGCACAAACCAAGTCATGAGGTCCAAGGAATTGTCTGTAGACCTCAGAGACAGGATTGTATCAAGGCACAGATCTGGGGAAGGGTACAGAAAAATGTCTGCAGCATTGAACGTCCCAACGAGCATATTGGTCTCCATCATTTGCAAATGGAAGATGTTTGAAACCACCACGGCTCATCCTAAAGCTGGCCGCCCAAACCAAACATCGGGGGAGAAGGACCTTAGTCAGAGAGGTGACCAAGAACCTGATGGTCAGTCTGACAGAGCTCCAGTGTTCCTCTGTGGAGATGGAAGAACCTTCCAGAAGGACAACCATCTGTGCAGCACTCCACCAATCAGGCCTTTATGGTAGAGTGGCCAGAAAGAAGCCACTCCTCAGCAAAAGGCACATGAAAGCCCCCATGGAGCTCCTAGAGGACTCTCAGACCATGAGAAAAACAAATGGTCTGGTCTGATGAAACCAAAATTGATCTCTTTGGCCTGAATGCCAAGCATCATGTCTGGAGGAAACCAGACCTGGCCAACACCATCCCTCCAGTGAAGCATGGTGGTGGCAGCATCATGCTGTGGGAATGTTTTTCAGCAGCAGGAACTGGGAGACTAGTTAGGATCCAGGGAAAGATGAATGCAGCAATATACAGAGAGATCCTTGATGAAAACCTGCTCCAGAGCGCTCTGGACCTCAGACTGTGGCAAAGGTTCACCTTTCAACAGGACAACGACCCTAAGCACACAGCCACGATAACATAGGAGTGGCTTCGGGACATGTCTGTGAATGTCCTTGAGTGGCCCAGCCAGAGCACAGACTTTACCCTGATTGAACGTCTCTGGAGAGATATTAAAATGGCTGTGCACCGACGCTCTCCATCCAACCTGATGGAGCTTGAGACAATCTGCAAAGAAGAATGGGAGAAACTGCCCAAAGATAGGTGTGCCAAGCTCGTAGCATCATACTCAAGAAGACTTGAGGCTGTAATTGATGCCAAAGGTGCTTCAACAAAGTATTGAGTAAAGGGTATGAATACTTATGTACATGTGATATTTGAGTTGTTTTTTTTTTATTAATTTGCAAAAATTATTTTAAAACTTTTTCCACTTGGTCATTATGGGGTTTTGTGTCTAGAATGTTGAGAAAACAAATGAATTTAATGAATTTTGAAATATGGCTGTAACATAACAAAATGTGAAAAAGGTGAAGGGGTATGAATACTTTCCGGAGGCACTGTATACTATATATGTATACCTATCCTTTAAAGAAAGGATAGATATACATTTGAGCAACCTTCAGCAGTACAATAGTCACATGTCCATATGAAGATTTAGAGGGTTATTTGCAGCTGTAATGATTCCTCATGTTCATACTAGGGGTTTCACCAACTAATCGACTACCTTTACCACTAGTCGGCGCTGTAGGCCCTAGTCAACTAGTCGTGAAAAAATGGAGGTAAACAAGGTGCTGCAAAATGCTCCAAAACACCTCCGACATTCTTATGTATGGCAGTACTTCAACGAAGATGTAACCAACTCCACAGTGAAGTGTCAGTTGTGTACAGCTGTACTGAAGTACAACAAAAATAGATCTGCTATGCGCAACCATCTGAAGATGAGACACCCGCTGCCGACAGCTAGCACTAGCAGTAATGCTAACACCAGTGAGCAACGGACCGGCGTCAGCACTGGACAGAGGCAGACGAGCAGCAAAGAAAAACGGGTCAACAGTGATGCGGATGATGAGCTACGGGATTACGGACACTGCATATCCCCACAATGGATAACCCACTGGAGTGGTGGGCAGAAAGCGCGCATCGCTTCCTCCGTTTAGCCAAGCTTTCGAGGAGCTACATGGCTATTCCAGCCACAAGCACCCCGAGTGAGAGGGTTTTTTCCCTGGCTGGAAACACTGTCACCCGAAAGCGGTCAAGCCTCTTTCTCTCACATGTCTATGCGTTGGTGTTCCTCAACGCAAACCAAAAATCTGGAAAGGTGGACGTTATCGTGGAGGACAGCGAGTAAAGTGTTGCGCAATAGGCTGTTGCGCACTGGATTTACGTGGCATTTATGTAAACATAGTTTTTTGCTGTCGATTTTGGTGAGTCCAGTTACTGTTTGTTATTTACTAAGTCCAGTTACTGTTTGTTATTTACTCAGCCATGTAACACAAATTAAAATGCAGTGTTTAATGTAACTGTATGAGTTCCAATATAAAATACAGTGTGTCTTTATTATGACGTAACGACTAGTCGACTGGTATTTTGAAAAACGTGTCGACTAGTAAATATTGGTAGTTGTGAAACCCCTAGTTCATACCATCAGTAGGAATCTGTGTAGTAAAGACACTTAAAGCAGCTGGGGCGTACCTGAGAGTGCCTAAAGCCACTGATAAACCTACCTGGCATTATGTGAGTACTGCCTAAGTTTGATCTCTACAAACTACCAGTCTTCAAACAATGTCAATATACAGCATGTGACGGTTAAAACATGATACATATTAATGTTTTATTTGTATTTGGGTAACTAACAACTTTATTAAAGCTGTTTAAAAAAATCTGTCCTCAGTTCAGCCTTCAGCCTCAGGAGTAGAGCTACAGTGTCAAAGTACTTTAAAGGTCACCTGTAAATGACGTAACGAAGTTGCCTTAATTAAAAAGAGTAACACGGTTAATGTCATAGTTCAATTGGATAAATGAATACTTTATTTCATGTTATTTTATAATCGTTAAATATGGCATGATTTAATACAGTTTGTTTTACATCTTGGGCCGATATGCGTATGTGTTTCTTGTGCCTAGGAACTAATGTTTGTTCATGTGCTGGTACTGCGTGTTTTGCTGTTACACTGTACAACTCAACGTGGGTTGACGTCCTTTTTGAAGCTCTGCTGAAGTCTGTGACAAAGTTTTAGTGTGACGAGAGGTCTGTGACGAAGTTATGCAGAAAAGGAACTAAATTCATCTCCTTTCACGACAAGCGGCCAACGAGGTATTTGTTTTGTGTTTTCATTTTCTTGTTTCCATTCATATGTGTAGCACAATATGCTAATTTGTTTGGCTATGTATGCGTGTCATTTTGGTGTTGTAGTTCTCACGGCGTAACGGAAGAGGGAAGGCTACAAAAAAACTCCCAAGAAATAAACGCCCGTTTTAAAGAACCGACCTGTGTCTGTGTCGTGAAAAGAGCTACAGTGAAAACTCGCCTGCTCAGCGCGGGTGGGAAAGACAACGAGACTGGAGCGAGAGACTGGAGCGAGAGACAACGCTGCGTTCAAGGACCATCCAGCACATCAGAGAAGCAACGCCAGCGGTGCACTGTCGGCATGACGACCGCAAGCTACGGTGATTAGACTGTGTCAAAGTCGCAACATTTCAGGATAAAGCCAGGAAGTGCTCTACCACATCCTTCAAGTTAAAGGTGGTGTGAGAAGTGGTTAATCTGGAAATTGCAAATAAGGACTCAGGTCTATCATCTATGCTAAGCCTACATGCTGGTGATGAAGCTAATGTGTTGGTGTTCATGAATGTTACATGTCAAAGGGTTTAAAGACGACAATTAATCATATAATAAAGTAAAGACATTATAAGTTAATATTAAAGAAAGAGATTATTTATAAGTTCAAGTTAAAAAAGAAGAACGTTTTCATATTTTATGAAAGGTATTAAACTTAAAGGACAAGTTACTTGAGCTTTAAAGGGTCATTCCACTGATGACAAAAACATTTTCTTTGTAAAGTATACGTGATGTAATGCCTTTCTAAGCATATTTCACTACATTTAAGGTTTATTAGTAACAAGCTAAATCTGATTCTTGTTATTGTTATTGTTTTGTAAAGCTAAGGTCAAGTTAAACTTGTTAATGAGTGCATACATTTGATAACCTCACTGATTACTTATTTATACATTCAGAGATCCAATTCAAGCTTAGTAGTTACATATGCCCTATTACAGTCGGTTATAAATTATTAAGTCATCTCAAAATGTCTGAAGCAGGGACTGAGACCTGCCACAAAAATGCCAAATCATCTTCTCAACTTGAAACAACAGAAACAGAGTTAGCAGAAGAAGTGGAAGAGCTACGAAGAAGTGAAAGAAATCGAACACTAACAGAAAAAGGAAAAGAACTCCAAGCTGAGAAGTTGAAAAGTGTACAACGTCACTACAGAATCGTCTATGAGAAATGGAGGTACCATGTGAGAATAGGCAAAGAAATGCTGAATGATGACGCCTCCAAAGATGAATTGAGAGAGCTTATTGCAAATATAAAAAGCACTTGCTCAGATGTAAAAGCCATGTATGAAGAGTTACGTTTCATACATACTCCTGAACCAAACCTGCGACGCAGAGTTGATACATGCATATCACTCTCAGGATTCATTATTCGAATGGCAGAGAGACAGTTTGAAGACAATACAGCAGACTTAAAGGAAGTATCTTGGCCCGATGTTGGATCTGTTCTAAACTCAACTGTCTCTTCATTATCTCCACTGTCTTGTCGATCAAAGTGTAGCTCCGCTCATTCTAGTCTTCTCAAAAGATTTGAAGCTGCAGCTGAAGTCGCTGCATCTCAGGAAGTCCTAGCAGTTTTAGGTGAACAAGAAAAGGAAGCAACAGAACTTCAAAGGCTGGAGACTGAAGATAAAAAACTGATGGCAAAATTTGAGTTCGAAAAGCAAGCCAGACTTCAGGCAATGCAAGAAAAGCGCAGAAAGCTTGAACGCCTAGAAGTTAAAAAGCTGAAAGCCGCAAGAGCTCGAGTCAAGGTGTCCAATCGAATAGAAGAAAATTGTGAAGCAATCGACTCATTGTATGATGTTGAACCAGCTAGAGAAACCCAAGCTCTGTACTCCACAACTCCATCATTCGTTTATCAGTCTCAGCCAGTAACAGCACAAGTCATCAATGCTTCAAGTCCTCCAATCATACCTCAACCTCTACAACCTGCAAGTCAAGCTTATAGTCTCCACAGTCCACAGCAAGTACCACAAGCTCTACCAACCTCAATGCCCTTAGCTCAGATGCAGAATAGTGCTGACTTGGTTAAAATACTAGCAGAAGCAATACGTGCAAATCACCTTCCAACACCAGAGCCTGCATTATTCACAGGAGATCCTTTGAAATTCAAAGACTGGCAACTATCCTTTGAAACTTTAATAGACAGGAAAAACATTCCAAAGAATGAAAAACTGTATTACCTAAGAAAGTACATAGGAGGTGCTGCAAAGAAAGCAGTAGAAGGATTCTTCCTGTTAGGCACCGAAGCAGCATATGACTCTGCCTGGCAGCTGTTAGAAAAACGTTTCGGAGACCCATTTATTATTGGGAAGTCCTTCAGAGACAAGCTACATGGATGGCCAAAGATAAGCTCTAAAGATGGCTGTGAACTAAGAGAATTTGCAGACTTCCTTAAGAGCTGTGAGGCTGCAATGCCCCACATTAAGACATTAGAAGTACTGAATGACTGCAACGAGAGTCAACAAATATTGATGAAACTTCCAGATTGGTTGGTATCCGGCTGGAACCGAAAAGCAATGGAGGCCAGACATGCAAACGGTGGTTACCCACCATTCAAAGTGTTTGTAGATTTCGATTTCATATCAAAGGAAGCAGATCTTGCATGTGATCCCATATCCTCGATACAAGCTATCAGGAGTGTCGAAAGTGAAAAAACAAAGAATCCAAGAAGCCAACCTATTCAAGCAAAGACACTGTCCACAAACACAACACAAAGTAGCATCGCAGCATGCATCTTCTGCAAAGGAACAGGACATGTCCTCCCAAAGTGTAGAAAGTTTATAGAAAAGACAGTTGAAGATCGCATCAAGTTTGTGTATGCAGAAAGGCTATGCTTTGGATGTTTGAATACTGGTCATCAGTCAAAGGCATGCAATGACAAAAGCACATGTGAAAATTGTCAGAGGAGACATCCAACGTGTTTGCATGATGGCAAGTTCAAAGGCAAAAGGTCAACAACCTTTAATGGAGACGACATCTCAAAGGACAAAACAGACATCAAAGAAATCGCTGCAACCACCAACAGTCATACAAGAAGGCCCAAGCACACAAACGTCCGCAATCATACCAGTCTGGGTCTCATCCACAAAACAGCCAGAACAAGAAGTTCTTGTCTACGCACTCTTGGACACACAGAGTGACACGACTTTCATTCTAGATAAAGTGGCCCAAAATCTTGACACAAACAAAGAAAATGTTCGTTTGCGGCTATCTACAATGTCAACAAAGTCAACAGTCATAGTCATCAGAAACTGACAGAACTTCAAGTGAGGGGATACGACCTGGAAAAAAGGATTTCTTTGCCACCTCTTTTCACAAGAGAGTTCATTCCAGTTGACAGGTCACACATTCCTACCTCAGAGACAGCTCTAAAATGGCCACATCTGGAACAGTTGGCAGACAATATTCCATATAACTGTCAGCAAGCCCTCCTTCCAAGAGAGATCCTTTCCGGTGAAGACAATTATCCATATGCACAACGGACGGATCTTGGCTGGAGTATCATCGGCTCCTCGAATCCAGCAAAAGACTACAGTGACACAAAGGGAACTAGTCACAGAATCATAGTGCGACTAGTAAAAGAGATCAATCCAACAGAAATAATCAAAGTTCTCGAGTCTGATTTCACTGAACACACTACAGAAAATAACCCAGCCGACTACGCCTCAAGGGGACTGAGTGCAGTTCAGCTCGAAGAGTCTATCTCGCAAAAAGGACCTGACTTTCAGACAAGAACTGATGAAGCAACTAGCCTTGAAGAAAGAAGAGTGCAGTTCTTTGCCAATGAATTCTGTCAAAGATGGAAACGAGAATACCTACTAAACCTCCAACAGCGGCAGACATGGCCAAAAGCTTTGCGGAATTCACAAGTAGCCTACCAAGAAACGAGTGGAAGCGAAAGCGTAAGCGAAAGCTGAAGTTACTAGTCAGTAACACTACACTTGATAAAGGAAAACCACACACTAGACTAGTCTACCTCGAAAGACCTATTCATAAGGTAGTCACCTTACTTCAGGCCACTTAAGTCCCATACATGAGAGTATAGTCATACACACTGAAAACACTTGACTCTTTCTTTGCATTTTGTTTGAACGAAATCCCACATTTGAGTTAATGAGTGATTTGGTGGGAGTGTAAATGACTCAACGAAGTTGCCTTAATTAAAAGGAGTAACACGGTTAATGTCATAGTTCAATTGGATAAATGAATACTTTATTTCATGTTATTTTATAATCGTTAAATATGGCATGATTTAATACAGTTTGTTTTACATCTTGGGCCGATATGCGTATGTGTTTCTTGTGCCTAGGAACTAATGTTTGTTCATGTGCTGGTACTGCATGTTTTGCTGTTACACTGTACAACTCAACGTGGGTTGACGTCCTTTTTGAAGCTCTGCTGAAGTCTGTGATAAAGTTTTAGTGTGACGAGAGGTCTGTGACGAAGTTATGCAGAAAAGGAACTAAATTCATCTCCTTTCATGACAAGCGGCCAACGAGGTATTTGTTTTGTGTTTTGTGTTTTCATTTTCTTGTTTTCATAAGTGTAGCACAATATGCTAATTTGTTTGGCTATGTATGCGTGTCATTTTGGTGTTGTAGTTCTCACGGCGTAACGGAAGAGGGAAGGCTACAGGATGAAAACTCCCAAGAAATAAACGCCCGTTTTAAAGAACCGACCTGTGTCTGTGTCGTGAAAAGAGCTACAGTCACCCATTAGGCAAAAGGCACGTTTTGATGTCTTTTACACATAATTATATGTCTCCATGTGTAAGGAGACTCACAAAGTATCATCAAATACAACCCTCTCTCTTTTCCTCGTGGAAGAGGTGGGGCGGCGCCCCTATGGGCCGGCCGCCACTGGTGTTTACATTAGCAAGCATCACTAACACTCAGAGCTAATGCTGTATTGGAGAGAATATGTGTAAAGAAGCAGGAAATAAAAAGGTACTGTCCTTGTAGTAAACCCGCGAGAGAGAAAGTGTTTGAGCTCCATTCTGTTTCAGAAATAATGCTTGATGTGGTTTGGAACATAATATGGAGTTTAATCACGGCAGCGTTTAGCTGAGTTTCTGCTGATAGACAGCCTTCTCTTTACAGAACTCACTGCTTGCATGCGGACAGACGCTCCAAAGGGGCGTGGCCAGCAGCAGCGGTTAAATTTAAAGGGCCAGACCCAGAATCAGCACTTTAGTAACATGGCTGAAATAGAGGGGTATGAGGCATGCTACAATGGGTGATCTGTTTGGTATTTTCAGCAAAACACTTCAGAGACATGTTTTTATAGATATGGCCCAATAATATATTATTATTATATTAGTTATTAATATAGCATAATATGGGACATTTAAGGTCAGTAGTTATAAGGATGCCGCTTTCGTCTCATTGGTATGCATGAAAAAGTGACATGTGACACGCCCCCAATTATGCAAATGAGCTAAGTCCCGCCTCCCCTCGCCTCCCATTGGTCGAGAGCCTTTTATCAGAGCTATGTCCCGCCTCCCATTGTTTGAGACCCTTTGATGTGAGGGGTGATGTGTTATAAAGGGTAGGTGTGAAAAGCCCCCCCCTGTGGAATGCCTTTGTTGTCTAATTCTTTGATGTGTTGATTAAGGTAGTCTCTTTGAAGTTTTGCTGTCTGGTCCCTCAGGGGTTATCTAATCTAATTAGCCTTTGATGTTTTGCCCTTTGATCTTAATCTAGGTATTTTTATGAGTGAGACATGTTTTGTTGTCTAATTCTTTGATGTGTCGATTAAGGTAGTCTCTTTGAAGTTATGCTGTCTGGTCCCTCAGGGGTTATCTAATCTAATTAGCCTTAGATGTTATGAGCCTGTGATGTTAATTTAGGTATTTTTATGAGTGAGACATGTTTTGTTGTCTAATTCTTTGATGTGTCAGTTAAGGTAGTCTCTTTGAAGTTATGATGTCTGGCCGCTCAGTGTGCCCCCGGCCTCTCCCCCCCCCCCCTTTCTCCACACCTTCCTCCGGCAAGGAGATTGTGGGAGGTGGAATTAGATGAAAACAGAAATATGCTCAAAACTAAATAAAAGACAGTAATTTCCACTTACCAAGTCACCTTTCAAAAAAGAAAAATTGCCAACATGTGACAACTTACCGCCATCCGTCCGGGGCTCCAGTCAAGAAACGAATGCCGCATCTATGCTGGGTGCAGATGCATACAGCCAGAGATCTGTGCACAAACTTTTCTTGTGCCTCTTTGGGTCAAACAGGCTGCTCCCCCTGCCTCTAACAGCAATTAACACACACACACACACACACACACACACACACACACTCACACACACAATTAGTTTAAAACAGCCACCCTACACTTTTTTAGTTGTCCTCTCTAGATTTGATCCAGGGTTTTGTAGTAGTATTTACCATGGTATATAACTTAGACTAAGTTAACTATCTAAACACTCAGAGTCCTTTACCTCACCTGAGCTTATCCAGAGCTTGACTGACACACAGAGACCAATCAAGGGCTTTGATTTATGATCTGTATGACAGTGGCCATGTCGGCAGGCCACATCATGTAGACAGCCAGTCACCCTGTGTGAGGCAGGCCCACATGTGCGCAGCATTGCGTTCAAAATAAATTAAAAAACTAAATGGGTCGCGAAATATACTTGGGCGGCCGTTAATATACTGGGCGGCCCACCCCAGTAAAGTCTATGGGTGGGAAATCCTGGAATATCAGATACAATTAGCATCTAACCAGAAGTGCGAATGAAGCAGTGAACTGCAGTATATTTCATATACATCCAATATATAAAAGGTTATGTTAATATTGATCAGCTGGTCAGAAACTTGACTCCATAGGAAATATAAAAAGATATATGTTGAGCGTGATCATAACTTTCCAATAACACAAAGTTGCAGATCCGCTGTTGCAGGTTTAGCCATTCAGTCAGCCAGGTGTAAAATATGCATTTATTATCACCTTTTCTATTTGGCCAACTAGTGATAATTAAATGATACCCTATTTATTTAACTATGTTTTTCTCTGCTAACAATGCTTTACTTAAAACTGTAAATATATGGGATGATAAGGTCGTTCCTATATCTAAACACCTTGGTGATAATCATACAAATCCTTCAACAAAACAGGTCTTTCTGCCGAAGCGTTTACAAATGAATGAGAGTATATAATCCGCCAGCAGTGACATTTTGTGGGTATCTTTATCCTTACTCACAGTTTCTGCCATCAGCTCAAAGCTGAGAGCAAATAATAATGGACTAAGACCGTAAGAAACCAGAAGAGATTCACAATTAAGAAGCTAGAAGGACTTCAACAATCAACTTCGACTGATTCATTATCAAAATAGTTGATGAATAATGAAATAATTGACAACCAGTCGATTCATCTCGCAGCCCTAAGACCGTAGCTCGGCTGCTGCCCTTACACGACCCAAAGATCTCTGAGCTGCTGCGTCTCATCTTGTAGAACAGAGGACTCTTTTTTTAAGTAAATACATTATAGGGTTAAAATAAGATACATATGTGGTGGAATTAATTTAAAACAGCCACCCTACACTTTTTTAGTTGTCCTCTCTAAATTAGATGTAGGGGGTTTTTAAATGATTAGTGTTAATTAAGGGCTATTGTTATTTTGGTTTATATGGGGATAGGTGTTCAACTTTTAAAATTGCACAGGATCATTCTAAGAAGAGTGTGAGGGCTAATGAGCCAGTACCATACGTCCTCTATGCATTTTGTTGACCTGTGTCTGATCTTGAAAAACTCTGGTAAGTACTTTCTTTTATTTTATTTTATAATATCATGTAATTATTAAATGTTGTTTTTTTGGTAAGGGTTAAACTAGTATATTATGTGGATAGTATATTATTAGATACTTAAAAATGTTGTGTTTTTCTGTTTACAGTAGAGACCCTGTGTGCTGAAATATACTCAAACAGAGTACTTCATGGTAGCGGTCAGCTTTTAAACACAAAAGTGTATCTTTCAATAACTTTGTCAGAGAATGTAAGCCTAAATCTGTCAATTGTTCAAAACAGCCTTCACTGGAATAACCTCAAAATCACAAACTGGCTGAAACTATACAGTGAATTGGAGAAATTACAGCACAGAGTTTTCTACCACGACACAGATAGTATAATCTATGTGACAAGACAGGGGCAGTCTCCAGTACTTTCATGATAGTGGTCAGCTTTTTTAAATACAAAGTGTATCTTTCAGTAACCTTTTGAGAAAATTAAACATAAATCAGTCAAATGATCAAAACAGCCTTTATTTGCTTAGCCTAGGTAAAAGGTCTTACGAAAATGTGTTATCTCTGTATCAAGATGATGTGTTTAAAAATGAATCTTGTGAAAAATACCAACGCTGTGAGAGACGTCATAAAGACACTCATTTTAACCACAGTGTTGGTTCTCTACAAATGTTTAAAGATTGTTACAAAATGTAAAAAATAAAAATGGTATGGAGACAAAATTAATTCAGGTGATTCTGTCTTTATTAGGAAAACAAACATATAATACAAATGGTTTAAGAGGTCAAATGTAACCATCTTGGACTTAATATTCAAAACAAAATACTTTATCTGAATACATTTTCTTTTAAACGCACTTTTCGAAATTATTTATTTATTATTTCAATGGAACAATCCAGTTTCTGTTAACAGCAATGCTTTTTTCTCTTTTCTTGTGTTACTAAGATACTTTTAGACCCACTTTGGCGTGTGCAACGCTTAACAACTGGTAGAATATGAAGTACTTTGTAAGGATTTTTGTTTTTGTTTTTTAAATGGCGGTTTTTTCTTTTGTAAAAACACTTGTTCAGTTAAACAAGGTTTTTTCTTTTTCTGATAACCTTACATATTTTAGTTATTTTCTACTACCAAGATACTTTAAGATACACCTTGATGTACGCAACACTTAACAAAGGGTTTAATATGAAGTATTGGTAAGGAATGGGGTTTTCTTTAGGGGGTGTAAAACTTTAGAACTGGGTAAAATATTCATTAATTGAAATGAATTGAGTTTTCTTTTTTCTTTTTTGATTTTCAACATACTATTTGTACACAATGACTTTTTCCATATTTCTGACAAAACTATACTTTTTGACTTTTTCCGTAAAATCTTGACAAAACTATTACTTATTCTTAATTTTGACCTATTGCTGCGTGGTTGGAAATGATAGATGAAAAAGCTACAATGCTTAAAGAACTTTTTAAAAAAACTCTCAATTCTATAAATGACTCCCCCCCATTCAACGCAATAAGTCCTCCACTCGGCAAATCATCTAAAACGAAGGTTCTTTCAGTAACCTTTTGAGAAAATTAAACATAAATCAGTCAAATGATCAAAACAGCCTTCAATGAAATAGCCTCAAAATCACAAACTGGTTGAAACTATACAGTGAATTGGAGAAATTACAGCACAGAGTTTTCTACTACGACACAGATAGTATAATCTATGTGATAAGACAGGGGCAGTCTCCAGTACTTTCACGGTAGTGGTCAGCTTATTTAAATACAAAAGTGTATCTTTCAGTAACCTTTGAGAGAATGTAAGCATAAATCTGTCAATTGTTCAAAACAGCCTTGTTTCACTGGAATAACCTCAAAATCACAAAATACCATTAAGTGTTAGAATCCTAACGAAATCTACTCAGAGTACTTCATGGTAGTGGTCAGCTTTTAAATACAAAAGTGTATCTTTCAGTAACTTTTTGAGAGAATTAAGCATAAATCTGTCAAATGTTCAAGACAGCCTTGTTTCACTGAAATAGCCTCAAAATCACAAACTGGCTGAAACTATACAGTGAATTGGAGAAATTACAGCACAGAAACATTTAAAGTGTATCATGTGCTCTCATTGTACGCTCTGTTTTTTGACACAAAGATGCATTGCATCAAAAAAAAAAAAACAGAGCGTACAATGAGAGCACATGATACACTTTAAATGTTTCGTTTACAATACTATTACTATATATGAAAGCAAAAATAAAAACACATTTTCATTTTGTTATGGTTGTTTAATTGAAAACACATCCTTCAACACATTTTCATAAAAACACACATTTTACCAAGTTAATGTCGTAGTGCATACAAGGTAATAGACTTAACGATTTGCACTGCTGCTTCTCTCCGCGTTTCATTGACAGTGATCGGTTTATCGTTCAATTCACACTGCCCAAGTAGATGTTTAGGAGTCTCTTGGAAGTATACGAATGCATTTCTTATGTCAGATAAATGCATTAACATCACATGCAAATTCTCTATCCTTTCACCCGCAACGATTATAATCTGCTTTGCTTCTTCTTCGGTTTCGCCATTATTAGCTCTGAATGTAATCCTTTCTGGGGCTTCTTGTGCTTCTTGTGGTCTGTTGAATACCTGGCGTAGGATTTGTTTAGCTGTAAGGGCAGGTACCATATAATTGTCTTCAAAAGCTTTGTCTATGTCGTCACACATTTTGGCGTATCCTTTGATGTAATGACAACCGATACTAGAATAGAGATCCTCCAACTGTCTTTTAATACGTGTTCTGGCACTGTCGCCAATTTGGGCAATTCCACAGTATCGCGCGTTTTCTCTCATTATATTGAAGCAAAGCTCTGCCATTGCTTTTGGTATTTGCTCAACACACTCGCAGCAGTCGGTTAGCGGTAGATGATCTATAAGATTATTATGATCCGGTAATGGCTCTACAACACCATACTCTAGCTGACATTTCTTCACTTTGTTCCTTTTTCTTTTCACCTTCCTTCTTTTTGTCTTTTTCGTTTTCCGTCCTTTTACCCCTTTTCTTTTCATTCGCATTCTGCGTCTGCTTTTCATTTTTCTTCTCCTTTTCATTTTGCTTTTTCTTTTTCTTCGGTTTTCTTTACTTTTTCTTTTCTTTTCTGCTAATTGTCGTTTGCGATCTTGGCGAGTGGTATGAGATATACTGTTTCTATTAAGGTTATCTATAATACCATCTTTTAAAGAAAGATATTCTTCATATGTCATGTTATCATAGTCCTCTTTTGTCCTAAAGACCTTACATGGATATGATATAGAGGAGAGCTCTTCTTCGGGGACATCCTCTCCCCTACTTTGTAACGTCCAGTCATTAAACCCATATCCTTTATCCTGGTGATAATAAGGGTAGGCTACATCAGACTTGGTTTTTCTCAGATCCATGGCTAGTTTTCACTGGTCGTCTTAGTAGGGTCCTTAGTTTTATATGATTTGCTGAGTGGGGTGGGACTTATTGCGTTGAGTGGGGGGAGTCATCTGTAGAAGGTACTCTGTTTGAGTAGATTTCGTTAAGATTCTGAGTCTTAATGGCAGTTTGTGATTTGGAGGCTATTTCAGTGAAACAAGGCTGTGTTGAACATTTGAAAGATTTATGCTTAATTCTCTCAGAAATGTTACCAAAAGATACACTTTTCTTTTTAAAAGCAGACCACTACCATGAAAGTACTCTGTTTTATTAGATTTCGTAAGGATCTGACTCTTAATGGCATTTTGTGATTTTGAGGCTATTTCATTGAAGGCTGTTTTGAAATTTGACTGATTTATGTTTAATTCTCTCAAAAGGTTACTGAAAGATACGCATTTGTATTTAAAAAAGCTGACCACTACCATGAAAGTACTGGAGACTGCCCCTGTCTTGTCACATAGATTATACTATCTGTGTCGTAGTAGAAAACTCTGTGCTGTAATTTCTCCAATTCACTGTATAGTTTCAACCAGTTTGTGATTTTGAGGCTATTTCATTGAAGGCTGTTTTGATCATTTGACTGATTTATGTTTAATTTTCTCAAAAAGGTTACTGAAAGATACACTTTTGTATTTAAAAAAGCTGACCACTATCATGAAAGTACTGGAGACTGCCCCTGTCTTGTCACATAGATTATACTATCTGTGTCGTGGTAGAAAACTCTGTGCTGTAATTTCTCCAATTCACTCTATAGTTTCAGCCAGTTTGTGATTTTTATGCTATTTCAGTGAAACAAGGCTGTCTTGAACATTTGACAGATTTATGCTTAATTCTCTCAAAAAGTTACTGAAAGATACACTTTTGTATTTAAAAGCTGACCACTACCATGAAGTACTCTGAGTAGATTTCGTTAGGATTCTGACACTTAATGGTATTTTGTGATTTTGAGGTTATTCCAGTGAAACAAGGCTGTTTTGAACAATTGACAGATTTATGCTTATATTCTCTCAAAGGTTACTGAAAGATACACTTTTGTATTTAAATAAGCTGACCACTACCGTGAAAGTACTGGAGACTGCCCCTGTCTTATCACATAGATTATACTATCTGTGTCGTAGTAGAAAACTCTGTGCTGTAATTTCTCCAATTCACTGTATAGTTTCAACCAGTTTGTGATTTTGAGGCTATTTCATTGAAGGCTGTTTTGATCATTTGACTGATTTATGTTTAATTTTCTCAAAAGGTTACTGAAAGAACCTTCGTTTTAGATGATTTGCCGAGTGGAGGGTGGGACTTATTGCGTTGAATGGGGGGGGGAGTCATTTATAGAATTGAGAGTTTTTAAAAAAAGTTCTTTAAGCATTGTAGCTTTTTCATCTATCATTTCCAACCACGCAGCAATAGGTCAAAATTAAGAATAAGTAATAGTTTTGTCAAGATTTTACGGAAAAAGTCAAAAAGTATAGTTTTGTCAGAAATATGGAAAAAGTCATTGTGTACAAATAGTATGTTGAAAATCAAAAAAGAAAAAAGAAAACTCAATTCATTACAATTAATGAATATTTTACCCAGTTCTAAAGTTTTACACCCCCTAAAGAAAACCCCATTCCTTACCAATACTTCATATTAAACCCTTTGTTAAGTGTTGCGTACATCAAGGTGTATCTTAAAGTATCTTGGTAGTAGAAAATAACTAAAATATGTAAGGTTATCAGAAAAAGAAAAAACCTTGTTTAACTGAACAAGTGTTTTTACAAAAGAAAAAACCGCCATTTAAAAAACAAAAACAAAAATCCTTACAAAGTACTTCATATTCTACCAGTTGTTAAGTGTTGCACACGCCAAAGTGGGTCTAAAAGTATCTTAGTAACACAAGAAAAGAGAAAAAAGCATTGATGTTAACAGAAACTGGATTGTTCCATTGAAATAATAAATAAATAATTTCGAAAAGTGCGTTTAAAAGAAAATGTATTCAGATAAAGTATTTTGTTTTGAATATTAAGTCCAAGATGGTTACATTTGACCTCTTAAACCATTTGTATTATATTTTTGTTTTCCTAATAAAGACAGAATCACCTGAATTAATTTTGTCTCCATACCATTTTTATTTTTTACATTTTGTAACAATCTTTAAACATTTGTAGAGAACAAACACTGTGGTTAAAATGAGTGTCTTTATGACGTCTCTCACAGCGTTGGTATTTTTCACAAGATTCATTTTTAAACACATCATCTTGATACAGAGATAACACATTTTCGTAAGACCTTTTACCTAGGCTAAGCAAATAAAGGCTGTTTTGATCATTTGACTGATTTATGTTTAATTTTCTCAAAAGGTTACTGAAAGATACACTTTGTATTTAAAAAAGCTGACCACTATCATGAAAGTACTGGAGACTGCCCCTGTCCTGTCACATAGATTATACTATCTGTGTCATGGTAGAAAACTCTGTGCTGTAATTTCTCCAATTCACTGTATAGTTTCAGCCAGTTTGTGATTTTGAGGTTATTCCAGTGAAGGCTGTTTTGAACAATTGACAGATTTAGGCTTACATTCTCTGACAAAGTTATTGAAAGATACACTTTTGTGTTTAAAAAGCTGACCGCTACCATGAAGTACTCTGTTTGAGTATATTTCAGCACACAGGGTCTCTACTGTAAACAGAAAAACACAACATTTTTAAGTATCTAATAATATACTATCCACATAATATACTAGTTTAACCCTTCCCAAAAAAACAACATTTAATAATTACATGATATTATAAAATAAAATAAAAGAAAGTACTTACCAGAGTTTTTCAAGATCAGACACAGGTCAACAAAATGCATAGAGGACGTATGGTGCTGGCTCATTAGCCCTCACACTCTTCTTAGAATGATCCTGTGCAATTTTAAAAGTTGAACACCTATCCCCATATAAACCAAAATAACAATAGCCCTTAATTAACACTAATCATTTAAAAACCCCCTACATCTAATTTAGAGAGGACAACTAAAAAAGTGTAGGGTGGCTGTTTTAAACTAATTCCACCACATATATATCTTATTTTAACCCTATAATGTATTTACTTAAAAAAAGAGTCCTCTGTTCTACAAGATGAGACGCAGCAGCTCAGAGATCTTTGGGTCGTGTAAGGGCAGCAGCCGAGCTACGGTCTTAGGGCTGCGAGATGAATCGACTGGTTGTCAATTATTTCATTATTCATCAACTATTTTGATAATGAATCAGTCGAAGTTGATTGTTGAAGTCCTTCCAGCTTCTTAATTGTGAAACTCTTCTGGTTTCTTACGGTCTTAGTCCATTATTATTTGCTCTCAGCTTTGAGCTGATGGCAGAAACTGTGAGTAAGGATAAAGATACCCACAAAATGTCACTGCTGGCGGATTATATACTCTCATTCATTTGTAAACGCTTCGGCAGAAAGACCTGTTTTGTTGAAGGATTTGTATGATTATCACCAAGGTGTTTAGATATAGGAACGACCTTATCATCCCATATATTTACAGTTTTAAGTAAAGCATTGTTAGCAGAGAAAAACATAGTTAAATAAATAGGGTATCATTTAATTATCACTAGTTGGCCAAATAGAAAAGGTGATAATAAATGCATATTTTACACCTGGCTGACTGAATGGCTAAACCTGCAACAGCGGATCTGCAACTTTGTGTTATTGGAAAGTTATGATCACGCTCAACATATATCTTTTTATATTTCCTATGGAGTCAAGTTTCTGACCAGCTGATCAATATTAACATAACCTTTTATATATTGGATGTATATGAAATATACTGCAGTTCACTGCTTCATTCGCACTTCTGGTTAGATGCTAATTGTATCTGATATTCCAGGATTTCCCACCCATAGACTTTACTGGGGTGGGCCGCCCAGTATATTAACGGCCGCCCAAGTATATTTCGCGACCCATTTAGTTTTTTAATTTATTTTGAACGCAATGCTGCGCACATGTGGGCCTGCCTCACACAGGGTGACTGGCTGTCTACATGATGTGGCCTGCCGACATGGCCACTGTCATACAGATCATAAATCAAAGCCCTTGATTGGTCTCTGTGTGTCAGTCAAGCTCTGGATAAGCTCAGGTGAGGTAAAGGACTCTGAGTGTTTAGATAGTTAACTAGTCTAAGTTATATACCATGGTAAATACTACTACAAAACCCTGGATCAAATCTAGAGAGGACAACTAAAAAAGTGTAGGGTGGCTGTTTTAAACTAATTCCACCACATATATATCTTATTCTAACCCTATAATGTATTTCTGAAAAAGAGTCCTCTCCTGCTGATATTCAGGTATGCTGGTCGCCATGTCTCTGCTTTAAAGAGTCCTTTATCCAGGTGTTTAAGGATGCGTCTTTTGCCCCCCCACAGAGTGAAACTTAGTTGTCACTATTAAAAACTAAATAAGCTCTTTTTAAATTAATATGAATACCCTCTTTGCGAAACAGATACTTACTTTTAGTTAACAGTTTCACAAAAACTTGAGAAGAAACATCCTTAGCAGACACCGTGTCTTAATCAGGGGGGTTTCTTATCTCAACCCCCACATCAAAGGGGCATTCCAACGTGTGTGTGTGTGTGTGTGTGTGTGTGTGTGTGTTTTTGTGTGTGTGTGTGTTAATTGCTGTTAGAGGCAGGGGGAGCAGCCTGCTCCTGTTTGACCCAAAGAGGCACAAGAAAAGTTTGTGCACAGATCTCTGGCTGTATGCATCTGCACCCAGCATAGATGCGGCATTCGTTTCTTGACTGGAGCCCCGGACGGATGGCGGTAAGTTGTCACATGTTGGCAATTTTTCTTTTTTGAAAGGTGACTTGGTAAGTGGAAATTACTGTCTTTTATTTAGTTTTGAGCATATTTCTGTTTTCATCTAATTCCACCTCCCACAATCTCCTTGCCGGAGGAAGGGGTGGAGAAAGGGGGGGGGGGAGAGGCCGGGGGCACACTGAGCGGCCAGACATCATAACTTCAAAGAGACTACCTTAACTGACACATCAAAGAATTAGACAACAAAACATGTCTCACTCATAAAAATACCTAAATTAACATCACAGGCTCATAACATCTAAGGCTAATTAGATTAGATAACCCCTGAGGGACCAGACAGCATAACTTCAAAGAGACTACCTTAATCGACACATCAAAGAATTAGACAACAAAACATGTCTCACTCATAAAAATACCTAGATTAAGATCAAAGGGCAAAACATCAAAGGCTAATTAGATTAGATAACCCCTGAGGGACCAGACAGCATAACTTCAAAGAGACTACCTTAATCAACACATCAAATAATTAGACAACAAAGGCATTCCACAGGGGGGGGCTTTTCACACCTACCCTTTATCACCATCACCCCTCACATCAAAGGGTCTCAAACAATGGGAGGCGGGACATAGCTCTGATAAAAGGCTCTCGACCAATGGGAGGCGGGACTTAGCTCATTTGCATAATTGGGGGCGTGTCACCTGTCACTTTTTCATGCATACTAATGAGACGAAAGCGGCATCCTTATAACTACTAAGGTCAGACTGATGTTGTCCTAATGATGATCCAGTATATTATATAAGGAGCAGCGAGGTGGAGATGGTGCCGCTTTCAGCCTTACATTAGACAGAGATTGAGAGAATTCTAAATGACCTAGATTTATGTTGACTGAAATGTTTATGAAATATAATGTGCAGACCATCTGCAACAGCTTTTCATGTTTTGTTTTATTTGACCCTCTGACCCAAAGTCATCCTAAGACTTAAAATGACGAGATACATACTAGGATCCCTAAGACCAGTGGCAGTATGAAGAGTTTTGGCAGAGTCTGGTCAGCGTAAGCCAGAGGGACAGATAACAGCACCTGGAACAGCCCCAACAGGATGGTCACCACCTACACACACACACACACACACACACACACACACACACACACACACACACACACACACACACACACACACTTATATTTGATCAGTAGTTAGACTTGAAATTTAAGTGGGCTCCACCAGAACTGTGTGTAGATCTCACCGCAGCACTTTCAGGGTCAAACCAGGCGTAGAGACGATGGAACCTGGGTTCACCTGCTGCCACTGTCCCCTCAGAGGATATCATACTGCCAGACAGGAAGTCAGATAACCAATAGAACTGTCCTGAAGTGAAGATACAAATCCATTCAGTTATACTCAAACCAAGCACATACCCCCCTGGATGACAGAAAAACAGTACAATGTTTCACTGCAGGAATAATGTGCAATTTGATGTGAAGAGCTCTGAACCCCAAATTGCTCTAGTAGGCATGTCTACGGGAAGGAAGTGTGTAAGTCAAATACTGTGCAATTTAATGTTTGAGTGTTTAGATCTAATGATATGGTCTTACACAGGTACACAGATATACAGTGTGTTCACTCTGAATGTTCTCACATTATAATAGGTAAGATATATACAATGAAATGGTTTATAAAAGTGTGTTGTACTGCGAGAGAAAATAGTTTCCAATGAAAAATGTTTGTCAATCGAGGATAGTGTTTGAACACTGCCAAATCAAAACCAGAGAAAAAGTGTTGCAAACTGTACGAGAAGAGGTTTTTTAAAAACAAAGACAGACCACATGATCATGAGACACACCACTAGACAGGGGGAGGACAGTGGGAAGCCATTGAAACTGAGTAGTGTCTTGTGTTTGTGTATTCATGTGTGTTTCTGCAGTGTGTGTGTATCTGTTTGGACAGAGGAGGAGACGTTGAGAAATAGAGAACAGAATGAGGTAGTGAAAGGGGGGAAAAGGGAACAGAGAGAGCGTGTGAGTTCATCAAAACCACATGTCACAATCCTCTTAGGAAAGACAGGAATGCTGTAGGATGAGAAGCAGATGTGAGGGAGGAAAAGAAGACGAGGAGGAGTTTGGAAGAGAAGGAAAGAAGAACTGTGTATTCTGAGGGAGAGAAAGGGGGAGGGAGTTAAATAATGGAAACGTTTTTGTCGTGGCTTCCTTCCTTATTTTTCCATCCAGCCACTAGACGCCTTAAACTAGTGTTCATTTCGTCAGCTATATTTGTATTGAGTCGTAGTCGTAGTCATGTGTCAAATGTCCTTTTTAGTTGTACTCATATTTAGTCAAGTTTTAGTCGACTAAAAGTCTAAGCATTTTAATCTAATTTTAGTCAAGATTTAGTCGACTAAAAGTCTGAGCATTTTAATCTAATTTTAGTCAAAGAAAACAGTAACTATTTTAGTCAAGATTTAGTCGACTAAAAGTCTGAATATTTTAGTCTTATTTTAGTCAAGATTTAGTCGACTAAAAGTCTGAGCATTTTAGTCTTATTTTAGTCAAAGAAAGTCTACTTTGTCTTTTTTAGTCATCAAATTATATTGAACATTTCAGTCCAACTAATCTAGCCAAAACCAATAAGTTGCCATTTTAGTCAAATGTATTTCACAATAAGATTATATGTTAAGGAATACATCCAGACATGGAACATGTTCGGATTTGCATATTTATTTTTAAATATATAACACACACAACTCAACAATACAGGGTAGTGTACACACACTAGTATTGTCACGATACCAACATTTTGGTTTCGATACCGATACCAAGTTAAGAATTGCGATTCCGATTCTTCTTCGATACTTTTCTTAAAAAAAGGGAAACAGTCTTAAATGTAATTATTGTGCTTTATTTCACACCAGAACCATAACCATAACACAAACTTTTAAACAATGAGAACAATAAACAAAATAAATGACAAGAATTCGTATTAAATAAAATTAAGCATCATCTCAAACAACTTTTTTGTTTTATAAAATATAATTTTTTTAATATTTTTTTAACATTTTATTAACATGTAGTACAGTAATATAAATAATTATTGACAACATGTATGTTGCAGATGTTAGCCACATTGGTAAGTTAGCTAAAAGGATAGCCATATTAGACAGTTATCATTGCCATTAATTGCCTCTTCAAACTACGAAAACGTTCATTTGTCACAAAATAAATTACACTTGTTTGACATAGATTTGAGGGCATGGGCTTGAGCATGATGTAATTATGTTATCTATCACATTCGCTAACCTGTCTGGATGCCGGTTGGCGAGGTGCTTATCCAAGTTTGATGTGTTGGCTCCCTTGGTTTGCAGGGATCTAAAACATGTCTTACAGACAGGCCTCGTGGTGTCCGTAGGCTTGCCCTCACTGTCAGAGATATAGCTCAAATACTTCCAAATTTCGCTTCTGGCGTCTTTGTTGTCAACAAGCCGAGGCGCAGCGGCAGTTGCACTCCCACTTGCAGCCATGCTTCTCGTTTTCTCACATGCTCTGGCAGCTAGCGCATGGTGGGCAAACGTTTTGGCTCGGCGACCACTATGGGTTTTAAAATTTGACAGACGGGCCGGGCCAGTAGCAGATCGGTGAAAACATATTTAGCTGTCAACTCCTCATTATACACTCGGCCCTCAATGTTGACTTTTCTTTTGTCCACTCATTGTTACAGATGCAGGTTCAAAGGGGAATTATTGCATTATTATGCGTAATCGTTTGCGTCATGACGTAACCGTTTACGTGCCTTCTTATGACCCACACAGCGTTTTACGTCGCTGATTTTCTCCGCAACACCGCTCACAACAACATCAATAGAGGACTGCGTCGGGTAGTTTTTAATTATAGGAAGCCAGATTAAATTAAATAACTACTTCTCCAACCTTATACCTTTCTCCAGAGTGCCGTGGTGCATTGTTTATTAATGTAGTTCAGCTGCATTACTGCCCGCTGCAGTGCTGCTCGTCTACCGGAGTTTATTCTCCCGTTAACTCACGGCCGCTGTAAAGTTTTCATTGTCTGACTGTCACACAACAAGCAGCTGATAAATATCCCCCATCCCCATAAGTGAATGTGTTTTAGTCTGAAAGCTGTTTGGCATCACAACACTGTTAGGTTTCTCTGGCATTCTACAGATGATGTTAGCTAATCAGACCATCTTGACTACTACAGATTCAAAAGCCCAACCGGCCGTATATAGCCCTCTAGGCCTAGAGTAAACATTTAGCAGAATTGGAATTTACTGGCAGGATAGTCAGAACTGGTGAAAAATATAATATTTTAGGAGGTATCATTCTCTGGGTGTCGGCAACAATAGTGACCCCTACAAAGATATTGAAAGGCAGCCCCTCTTCGTGAAATGTACCTACAAGTCTCAAGTCTGAAATTGGAGGATCTAAAGTTATTAAAAGCTTTATTCTCCTTCGAACCCACTCAACGTAGCGTGGTGACGCTAATATAAAAATATGTGTGCAAATATGTATGAATATACACATTAAGACACATTTTTACATGTGTGTTTACATTAAGACCTAAATAAAAACACAACAATCAATATATACAAAATAACAGTCACTTCAATATTTTAAGAATGTACATTAGTGCAGATTATCCATCGAATGTGCAAAAATAAATATTAGTGCAAGATTGTCTATAGCATGTGCATTATTGCAATATTGTCCATAGCAGTGTAAAAAGTGTCTGGTGCTGGATTTGAGTGTCTGAGTGTGTGAGGGAGTTATTCAGCTGCTGAGGATGCTCTCGATGCGCCTCGGACGAAGTAGAGGCACTGCTGGGCTTTCTTGGTGATTGTTGTTGTGTTGTTACTCCATGAGAGGTCCTCGGTGATGTGCACCCACAGGAATGTAGTGCAGCTCACCTGTTCCACAGCAGTACCACCAATGGTCAGTGGGTGGGGGTGTTGGGTGTCGTTTATCCTGAAGTCGACAACATTTTATTTGCTTTTTTTTAGCCCGCTCAAAGCACTTCCTGATGGTGGAAGTCAGCGGGGCGGTAGTCATTGAAGCAGGAAGGTGATGACTTCTTCGGCACAGGTATGATGGTGGTTACCTTGAAGCACGAGGGAACAACAGCCTGGCTCAGGGAGATGTTCAAGATGTCTGTGAGGACATCTGTGAGCTCAGCACACGACCAGGAATGTTGTCAGGCCCAGAAGCTTTCCAGCTGTTAATCCTTAACAGTGTGCTCCTCACACTGCCGGGGGACAGACAGATAGCCTGGTCATTGGGTGGAGGCGTTGTTTTCTGCGCAGGTGTTCTGTTCTGTGTTTCGAAGCGTGCGAAGAAGCCGTTGAGGTTGTTCAGCAGAAAGATGTCACAGGTCTGTGGTGGTGGTTTGTAGGGGTGCAACGGTATACGTATTCGTACCGACAATATTCGGTATGGGCCCTTCGGTTCAGTACACGTGTGTACCTAAGTGTACCGAACGAATATAACGTTAAACGTAAAAAATTGAGAACGTGAACAACTTTTTGAAAGTAATCTAACCCTAACCCTAGTAATCTCACTCAGGCTGCGTCGCAGCATTCAGTGTAATTTGCTCACATTGGGTTTAACACGTCATAGAGCGAAGTCATTCATTGGACGAGGGGCATACTATGAGAGCTGGTCACAGGGATGCGTTCAAATTTAGTCAGTAATTTGAAGAACTGGTGACAAGCAACTGGAAATGGCGAATGCAGATAAAGTTGAGCTCGGAAATCCTCCAGCATCATTGAAGTCTCCGGTTTGGGAACATTTTGGTTTCGCAGTTACGTACAAGGATGACGGACAAAGACAGGTGGACCGAACCAAAGCTGTTTGTCGGCATTGTTCAACTAAAATTGGTTATGCGGCTGGCAATACATCAAACTTGCACACTCGTTTCAAAAGGCATCTCCCGAACATGAATATCCCCGGTACCAAAATAAAAATGACTGAAGTTCAAACCCAACTCCCACTAGCATTTAAGCCTCCACCACTCGCAAAAAGTTGCCATGTTAGCAAAGCGCTACCTGGCTGTATCTGCTACCTCTGTGCCTAGCGAGAGGGTGTTCTCCACAGCAGGAGACATTGTTAGTGCCAGCAGATCTGCCCTTTCGGCAAGCAATGTGGACAAGTTCATCTTTCTTTAAAAAAAACATGAAAATACAATGACAAGCAAGTCATAATGTCAAACTGGCTGCTTAGGTACTAGTACAGTACAGTTCAAATACAGATTATTTCAGTTCATCGAAAAGCTGCATGTTTATGTTTATTTTATTATATTTTGTATTTATTTGAGTGAATATTCACAGTTTAATAATAATTAAAAACCCAAAACTAATATTTTATGTTTTGTGAGTACTTGTTACGTTCCCTCTTGGCTAGGGGTACAAATGGAAACGACACGACCAGTTTGGAATTGGCAATTGTTACCGGTGGTTTATTTTGTAACCAAAAAATTATAAATACCGGAATGTACACAAACAGTTTGGCTCCAACAAAGGGCCAAACTGTTACTGGTTAACAAAAGGAGCACTCCAAAAGAGAGTAACACCAGGGCATACAAAAGGAAAATAAAAGTACCTCACTTCTAAAGTGGAATAAAACAATAATGAAAACGAGGCTGTGTGGAAACACAGCTGTTGCTGATCAACCGGTGCTAATCACCGGGGTCTAAGCAGTATGTTCGCAAAGGCTGATCTACAGGCGCTAAGCTAACCTGGGTCTAAGCTGTTTCACAATGTCACTATCCTAAATGCGGGTCTACAGGAGCTAAGCAACCTGGACCTACGCAATATACACAAAAAACCCTATACTAGACACAGAATACTACGACACACTGCTAATCAGTCTACAGGATCACAGAATACACACTGCTAGTCAGTCTACACGATCACAGAACGAAGGCTTTGTCACAATGAGAGGGTTGAGGCATCTGTCACACAATACAGAGCCTCCAGACTGCTGTTCGTGCCCGGCCTTTATACTGCTCCCCCGGATGACGTGGCAGAAGCGGACAGGACTTGAGTGACGTCTGTCCAATCCCCGCGGATGTTTGCGAGGTCGAGACGGCCACTGACGGCATAGGAACGGCACAGCTCATTTGCATACCCACACACACAGAGTCAAAGGCACAAGGTAGCAGCGGCTGTAACAGTACTAGTACAGTAAAGTTCAAATACATATTATTTCAGTTATATTTTATATTTATTTGAGTGAATACATTATTCACAGTTTAATAATAATAAAGAATTTTTTTTTTTTTAATGTTTTGTGATCATTTTTTCTGCTGTACCGAAAACGTACCGAACCGTGACCTAAAAACCGAGGTACGTACCGAACCGAAATGTTTGTGAGCCGTTACACCAATGTCAACGTACCTCTTTGGAAACTGATCTGGTGACTTTCACTCAGGGTCTGTATGCCGGTTTTAACATAACAGTGAGGTGATGTGAGAGTCCGATGTGGGGGAGGGGAGAAGCCTTGTAAGCTCCCTTGATTGTGGTATAAACAAGATCCAGAGTATTGTTTTTTCTTGTTGGGAAATCAACATATGTTAGGCATGAACGTTTTCAGGTTTGCATGATTGATGTCACAAACGAGCTGAGGACCAAAATGCAGAACACGGGAAACCAGAGATAGTCGGTAACCAGCTTTATTGGAGGCAATAGGCTGGTAGGAGACAAAACGGCAGATAGTAGGCAAAGGGCTGGTCGGGGACAGGCGAGGGTTCCGGGAGAAGGCAGGACGGGAGTCGCAGGTACAGAACGGGTCAGGGAGCAGGCGAGGCAGGCTGGTCAGGGACAGGCGAGGGTTCCGGGAGAAGGCAGGACGGGAGTCGCAGGTACAGAACGGGTCAGGAAGCAGGCGAGGCAGGCTGGTCAGGGACAGGCAGGGTCGAAACCGGGAGAACAATCTGAAGAGTAATGCGGGAAAGACTGGCATGCTGCAAAGTACGATCTGGCACTGAGGTGAAGGTGAAGTGGGTCTAAAGACTAATGGAGCTAATGGGTGTAACAGAGTGAGAGAGAGACAGGGTGTGACTACCAGGTGACTAAGGAATGATAATGCAGAAAATAGGTGAGTGAGAAAGCAGACTGTGACAGAACCCCCCCTTAATGGACGGCTCCAGACGTCTAAAAAAAAAAAAATTCTTTAAAGGAGACTCAAGAAAAACCCTACAGACACCGGGTGGAAGGTGGAGGTATGGGAAAGGTTAGTACTCGTCTGAGACTGCTCTCTCGGCCTCTCCCTCCTGGAAATCCTCGTCCTCCTCGCCTGATGACGCCTCCCCCTCCTCCTCGACGAAGCCTCTGGTCCGTAGCGGACGAGTACTCCCTGGCTTAACGTCTGGTTGAGCGTGGGTCCTAGACGGCTGCTCCGGGTAACGCAGGTGGAAGTCTCGGATGAGTTGAGGGTTGAGGATATGACGAGCCGGAATCCACTGCCTCTCCTCAGGACCATAGCCCTCCCAGTCCACCAAATATTGAACCCCTCTTCCTCTGAGACGGGAACGGAGTAGACGACGAAGGGTGTAGGTAGGGCCCCCATCGATCATCCTAGGGGGTGGTGGTGGAGGGGCGGCGGAAACCATAGGACTCTCCCGGACAGGTTTAATCCTAGAAACGTGGAAGGTGGGATGGATCTTCATGTTCCGGGGCAAACTCAGTCGAACTGCTGCAGGATTAATGACCTTGACAATCCTGAAGGGTCCAATAAACTTGGGCGCTAATTTCTTAGACTCCACCCGAAGGGGAATGTTCTGAGTGGAAAGCCACACCCTCTGGTTTACCTGGTATACAGGTGCCTTGGTGCGTCGGCGGTTCGCTGTTTTGGCGTACCGGTTAGCAGACTGAAGCAGAGTTGTTCGAGCCTGCCTCCAAGTCCTCCGACAACGTCTGATGAAAGCCTGGACAGAAGGACAGGTAACCTCCTTCTCCAATGCAGAGAACAATGGGGGTTGAAAACCGTATGCACACTGAAAAGGGGAAAGACCAGTAGCGGAACTGATGAGGGTGTTGTGGGCATACTCCACCCACAGGAGTTGTTTTGACCAGGTCGTGGGATGATCGGAAGCCATGCAGCGGAGAGTGGTCTCCATCTCCTGATTCTTCCGTTCGGTCTGGCCATTGGCTTGTGGGTGGAAACCGGAGGTGAGACTGACTGTTGCCCCGATCAGTTCACAAAACTCCCTCCAAAACACAGAGGTGAATTGGGGCCCCCGGTCGGAAACCACATCAGTCGCCAGTCCGTGAATACGAAAAACGTGGAGAAGAATCAGTTCTGCCGTCTCCTTAGCTGACGGGATCTTAGGCAGGGGTACGAAATGAGCCATCTTACTAAACCGATCTGCCACCGTCAAGATGGCAGTATGTCCGTGGGACGGTGGTAGACCAGTCACAAAGTCCAATGAAATATGTGACCAAGGGCGACGTGGGACCGGTAATGGATGAAGGAGGCCAGCTGGCGCTTGGTGAGATGGTTTGTGCCGATTGCAAACAGGACAGGCGTTCACAAACTCCCGGGTGTCAGCCTCCAGCGTGGCCCACCAGAACCGTTGTAGGACCATCCCTCTGGTACGTTGAATTCCAGGGTGGCAGGAAAGTCTGGAGCTATGAGCCCACTGAAGCACCTCAGCCCTCAAAACCTGAGGCACAAACAAGCGGTTAAGAGGACAAGAACTAGGACCGGGTTGGTCCACCAAAGCGGTCTTAACCCTCTCCTCAATCTCCCAAGCGAGGACGCCGATCACTCGAGGAGCAGGAAGAATAGTGTCCGGAATACCCCGGGTGTCTCCCTCCAAACCGAACTGCCGGGACAAAGCGTCGGCCTTCACGTTGCGGGAGCCCGGGCGGTAGGAGAGGAAAAAATTCAACCGGGTGAAAAATAACGACCACCTGGCTTGCCGAGAATTCAGTCTTTGTGCCGACCTGATGTATTCCAGGTTCTTATGGTCGGTCCAAACCTGAAATGGTTGTTCTGTCCCCTCAAGCCAGTGTCGCCACTCCTCCAACGCCAACTTGACTGCTAGAAGCTCCCGATTCCACACGTCATAGTTTCTCTCCGCCGGACTCAATCTCTTCGAAAAGAAAGCACAGGGGTGGAGCTTCTGGTTCTCACCAGAACGTTGCGACAGGATGGCCCCCACCCCTACGTCAGAAGCATCCACCTCCACCATCCAACTGACCAGCGGGGTCTGGTACTTTCAGGATAGGAGCCGACGTAAACCGGCCCTTGAGGTCCTGAAAAACCTCCTCGGCTGCAGGGGACCATCGGAACGTCACCTTGGACGAGGTCAGGGCGGTGAGCGGGGCGGCCACGGTGCTGTAGCCACGGATGAACCGTCTGTAGAAGTTGGCGAATCCCAGGAAACGCTGCAGCTCCCACCGGGAATCAGGGGCCCGCCACGAGGTAACTGCTGAAACCTTAGAAGGATCCATCTCCACACTT
This sequence comes from Harpagifer antarcticus, assembly GCA_902827135.1. NCBI lineage: Eukaryota > Metazoa > Chordata > Actinopteri > Perciformes > Harpagiferidae > Harpagifer > Harpagifer antarcticus. The sequence goes on along the minus strand of CADEHL010001089.1, from coordinate 255,352 downwards.
CCTTGACCCACGATGTAGCCAAGAAAGGCGACCGAAGAAGTGTGAAACTCACACTTCTCCGTCTTAACGAACAACGAGTTCTCCAGAAGTCTCTGGAGGACTGTCTGGACATGATGGACGTGTTCCTTGAGGTTCTTTGAAAAAATCAAGATGTCGTCCTGATAAACAAAAACATAACGATCCAACATGTCCCGGAGTACGTCGTTCACCAACGCCTGGAAAACTGCAGGGGCGTTGGTAAGTCCAAATGGCATCACCAGGTACTCGTAATGTCCCGAAGAGGTGTTGAAGGCGGTCTTCCATTCGTCCCCCTCCCGGATTCGTACCAGGTGATAAGCGTTTCGTAGATCCAGCTTAGTGAAGATTGTAGCCCCCTGTAGTAACTCAAATGCTGACGAGATGAGTGGCAAGGGATAACGATTCTTCACCGTGACGTCGTTCAGGCCCCGATAGTCAATGCAGGGTCTCAGGGTCTTGTCCTTCTTCGCCACAAAAAAAACCCCTGCTCCTGCGGGTGATGTGGAAGGACAAATAATTCCCGCAGCCAGAGAGTCATTGACGTAAGTCTCCATGGCCTTCCTCTCCGGTGCCGAAAGCGAGTACAACCGGGCCTTGGGTGGGACTGCGCCTGGATGTAGCTCAATGGCGCAGTCATAGGGCCGATGAGGTGGGAGAGATGTCGCCTTAGCCTTGCTAAAAAACCTCCTTAAAGTCCAAATATTCCGCCGGAACCCCTGTGACATCCGGAACCAGGTTCATATCCACAGATAGTTGAGGTGCGGCGGCCTGCTTGAGGCAAACCTGATGACAGGAGGAACTCCAACCTAGGATGGACCCAGTTGCCCAGTCAATGTTCGGGTTGTGGCGGCGGAGCCACGGATAACCCAAAATCAGAGGGATTTGGGGGGACCGTAGCACATGAAACTGGATTGTCTCATGGTGGTTCCCCGACATGAGCATATGGACCGGTGTCGTCTGGTGTGTCACTGTTCCCAGTAGGTGACCATCCAAAGCATTAGCCGGTACCGGCTGGAGCAGCCGAACCTGTTGGATGCCCAGCTGTAGTGCGAGCTCCTCGTCAATGATGCTAACATCTGATCCGGAGTCGATAAAAACAGCCAGAGCCTGAGATTTGCCTGTCAGGAGGAGTCGAGCATGGCACAAGGGTCTTAGATTGGGGATCAGCTAAGAGGTTTGGCCCACCAGTATACTCCCCATTACTGATGGGCTCTGCCTTTTACCGGACAACGGGAAACCCTATGTCCAGCTTGACAGTAAAGGCAAAGATTACCTCTTCGACGTAATTCCCTCTCCTCAGAGGTAAGACGGGTACGACCCACTTGCATGGGCTCGACCTCGTACCGTGAGTCAGAGTAGGAATGGGAATTCTCCGCCGAAACCGGAAGTCGAAATCTCCCGGAAACCGGAAGTTGTTGTCGCGAGCGGCGGGCCGCTGCTCGCGACAACAACTTCCGGTTTCCGGGAGATTTCGGAAGTTGTTGTCGCGAGCAGCGGCCCGCCGCTCGCGTCTGTTGCTCTCCTCTCCGAGTCTGGATTCGTCTGTCAATCCGAGAGGTGAGCTCAATCAACCCATCCAAGAAAGCAGGGAGATCATAGGAAACCAGCTCATCTCTCATATAATCCGCTAATCCTCTCAGATATGCGTCACACTGCGCCGGCTCATTCCAGCTGCTGCGACGGCTGCTGGTGCGGAAGTCAATAGCGTAATCCACCACCGTGCCGGAACCCTGGCACAAACTCAGCAGACCTCCAGCAGAGTCGGGACCCAGACGAACGGAACCGAACACCTTCCGCATCTCCGCGGAAAATGCAGCAAAAGAGGCGCAGGCTGGTGTCTGCTGCTCCCACTCTGCAGTTCCCCATAAACGGGCTCTCCCCGTCAGATGATTAACGGTGAAAGCTACACGAGCCGCCTCGGAGGCGAAGGTGTGTGGCTGCAGTGAAAACAATATGGAACAGTTTGTGAGAAAAGGACTGCATCCCTCCGGCTCACCAGCGTAGCGTTCCGGCGTTCCCACACGAGGCTCCGGAGCGTATCCCGTCGACCCAGGGGCTGGAGCGAGCATCTGCGGGCGGAGGGACGGTAGAAGCCATGGTAGCGGCTAGCTGTTGTACGGTGGCGGCCATCTGTTGCATCTGGGAGGTAAGGTAAGCCAGCGTTTGTCCCTGGGTTGAGTTTGCCTGGTGGGTCTCAACAGCTAAGGTAGCTATCGTGACCTCCTGTCTTTGGATGGCATCCTCAACCCTCTCAAAGCGGTCTCTAGGAGACCCGGTGTTTGCTTGGTCCATTTCTGGCCAGATCGTTCTGTCACAAACGAGCTGAGGACCAAAATGCAGAACACGGGAAACCAGAGATAGTCGGTAACCAGCTTTATTGGAGGCAATAGGCTGGTAGGAGACAAAACGGCAGATAGTAGGCAAAGGGCTGGTCGGGGACAGGCGAGGGTTCCGGGAGAAGGCAGGACGGGAGTCGCAGGTACAGAACGGGTCAGGGAGCAGGCGAGGCAGGCTGGTCAGGGACAGGCGAGGGTTCCGGGAGATGGCAGGAAGGAAGTCGCAGGTACAGAACGGGTCAGGAAGCAGGCGAGGCAGGCTGGTCAGGGACAGGCAGGGTCGAAACCGGGAGAGCAATCTGAAGAGTAATGCGGGAAAGACTGGCATGCTGCAAAGTACGATCTGGCACTGAGGTGAAGTGGGCCTAAATACTAATGGAGCTAATGGGTGTAACAGAGTGAGAGAGAGACAGGGTGTGACTACCAGGTGACTAAGGAATGATAATGCAGAAAATAGGTGAGTGAGAAAGCAGACTGTGACAATTGAAGTCCCCAGCGACGATGAGAAGACCGTCTGGGTGTGTTTCCTGCTGGTTATAGATCGCTCGATACAGCTCACCGAATGCCTCCACTCTGTCCTTGTTGTTAGAGGTGGGGGGGGATGTAAACAGCTGCTAGCAAGATGGCGCTGATTTCTCTTGGAAGATGGAAAGGCCTGCACTTCACGACCATAAACTCCGCCAGCGGTGAACAGTGTTTGTAGACAACCACAACGTCCCTACACCAAGCATCATTGATGTAAACAATAACCCCTCTGCTAACCGTGGCTCTGTCTGAGCGGTAGCATGTTAGCCGGTCAAGCTGAAAGGCAGAGTCTGTGATGTTGTCATTTAGCCATATTTCCGTGAAAACGTACACACAGCATTCTCTCACCTCACTTTGGGTCGACCGGAGAAGTCTTAAGTTGTCCATTTTATTATCCAGTGAGTGTACATTAGCCACGAATGAGAATGCTCGGGATAGTGGGCCTGTGTGGGCTAGCTGCTAGCCTAGCCCGGAAGCCTCCGCACTTACCCCTCTTCTGCTTCCTCTCACACCGCCTGCTGTGTCTCCTGTCCAGCGGACGTAAAAACTAAAGACGCGTGAGAGCTAGGGGCCGCTGCTGCCTGCGCCGGCATCTTCATTCTACATCTTTTAACTGTAAAATGAGTTAGAATACAGTCCATGACATTAGTCTCCCTTTTGGGAGATGGCCCTGTGGGCCATCTAAGCTAATTTACAGATGGCCCTGAGCCCAATAGAGGTTGCCCTGAAAAATGTGCACGGACGAAATGACGCACGAAGGGTTTGGTGGACATCCCCCTAGAACATTTAGATTTTTGCAGGTCTTAGATGCTGTCTGGTGCATTCTCTAGACTGAATTATAAGATGAACCACCACAATATTATATTGTTCAATTGTATTCTTCATTTCACTTGTTTGTTTGTTCTTGTTTGTGTTTGCTCGCTTGCATGCCCTGCATATAAGAAATACTTAATTTGTTGGTCAAGACACTTTCCATCTGATGAAAGCAAATGCCTTCCCAGATGTAAAAAAGTAGAAAACATTACATGCAGTTATAACTGCCAAAACAAACATTATTTACACTATTATGGCCCCTGTTAAAAATGTTTGTAATGTTATCTACTGTAAGTTGGTCGAACGAATGCCTCCTCATCCGGAAGCTGACCGAGCAGACCCGAGCAGCAGTCGAGAGGAGCCGAGCGCATCCGCGAAGCACACAAAATGGCGACGTCAGAGTTCCCGTTAGCCAGCCAATCTAAATCTCTTCGGTCAAAATGTCCGGTCAAAATAATTTACCTTTAGCGCAATACCGCTTCAGTTGCGCCACTTACGTGACAGACAAGAAGAGTATGTGACAGACAAGAATAGTCAATTCTAATGTCTAACACTTAATGTGGAGAAAGAGATGTCCTGTATGGGTTGATTGTGCGTTGATCTGTTGGTAATGCCTCGGGGTTCCGGTCGGCATGTAAACAAATGCATAATGCTGCGCTATACTTTGTGGCCTCACCCAGTTGCATAGCGACACTTATTGTTTAGGTGTCTTTTAATAAGCAGGTAGTCCTATCATTAGCTAGAACTAGCTGGATCTGATCGATATGGACATAAACGCGAGTGAAATCTAATCTGACGGGAGAGAGAGATCAGCTGCTGCTGACGAGTCCACACACAGCTCTGCATGATCACATGCAGCGGTGAGCGGACAAAACACACACTTCAGGTTAGAATATCACACGTAGCTATTTTAATGACCTCTCAAACTACCTAAACTAGTTATAGATATGTTTAGTTTTACTGTCGGGTCACTCATTACTGGATCCGCGAGCTGCATGATACTGGCATAATAGATTGCCCGATCGGGCAACCAGCAGGTGAGGCTTCATTGCCCGAGCTAAATACTAGATGGCCCCGGGCCATCGGGCAGTCGTTAATGTCGAGCCCTGGAATAGTAACATAATTCAATAATGTTCAGGCAAAAGTCCTTCGATATTCATGATAGTTCACACATTGCCCTTGCTATTGTCAACAAATATCAAATTGGCTTTAATGAGCATTGGCTACTCAGACGTCGGCCGTTTTGAAAAATAAGGTTCTTCCTGTAATTTTAGCAAACTTTTAGCAAACATTAGAATTTTGGTTGGACTAACTTTGTCACCAATGTGATGCTAAATTGCAAAGGAAAAGTTGATAACTCAAACAATAAGGTCAAAGTGCACAACCTTTTAAAATATTTAAACAAAACTGATTTCCACTGACTGGTGTAATGACAAATTGCAGAGCTTTAGAGTTTTTATGAGATCTCGCAAAGGCCTTCCTCCCCATGAAACAGGAAGTGCCTGTTAAATCAAATCAAATCAAATCAAGTTTTATTTATAAAGCACATTTAAAAGCGATTTTTGGTCGAGCCAAAGTGCTGTACATGCATTAAAAACACAAATAATCACAATAAAAGACAATAATTTACAACAGATATAAAACAAACACAGGGAATAGTCAGGAGTCGTGCTCCGCTCTGACTAGAAGGCCTGAGAGAAGAAGTGGGTCTTAAGTGTGGATTTAAAAACCCCTAGGGTCTGGGCCGACCTCACGTGGAGGGGCAGAGTGTTCCAGAGCCTGGGGCCAGCTGCTGCGAAGGCTCGGTGCCCTCGGGTTTTTAGCCTGGTCTTGGGCACTACCAGCAGCAGATGGTCAGCAGACCTTAAAGCTCTGGCTGGGGTGTAGCGCTGGAGGAGTTCAGCTATATAGGCCGGAGCCAGCCCATTTAGTGCTTTAAAAACAAATAAAAGGATTTTAAAATCAATTCTGTACCGAACTGGAAGCCAGTGCAGTGAGGCCAGAATTGGGGTGATGTGGTCACGCTTTTTATGGCCAGTCAGCAAACGTGCAGCTGCGTTCTGGACTAGCTGCAGGCGTTTAATTGATGCCTGGTCCATACCCATGTACAGAGCGTTGCAGTAGTCGAGTCTCGAGGTCACAAAGGCGTTAATAACCCTTTCCAGGTCTTTAAAAGATAAATACGACTTGGTTTTGGCCAAAAGTCTTATTTTAAAAAAGCAGGATTTGACTACGCTGCTGACCTGCTTGTCGAATTTAAAAGTACTGGAGAAGGTCACCCCAAGGTTCGTGACTGAGGGGAGGATGTTTTGTTGGAGGGAGCCTAGAATATCAACCTGGGAGGCTGGAGGTTGGGGTCCAAAAAAGATGACCTCAGTCTTGCTTTCGTTGAGGTTTAGAAAGTTTTTGCTCAGCCAGGATTTTATCTCAGTTAAGCAGTCCATCAACTGTTGTAATGAGTGTGTGACACTTGCTTCGAGAGGGAGATATATCTGTACATCGTCGGCGTAGCAGTGGAAGGGAATATTATGTTTTGTGAGAATTGAGCCTAGGGGTAGTAAGTACAGTAGGAAAAGGATGGGGCCCAGAATCGAGCCTTGGGGAACCCCACAGGTAAGAGGGGCTTTTGCAGAGGAGAAGGCACCTAGCTGCACAGCGAAGCTACGGTCTGTCAGGTAGGACCTGAACCATGCAAGGGCAGAGCCTGTGATGCCAGCGGACTGTTCAAGCCGTGACAACAGGATGCTATGGTCCACAGTGTCAAAAGCAGCTGTCAGGTCTAACAGCACCAAGACAGCTGGGCTACCTGAGTCGGCGGCTAGGAGCAGATCATTAAAAACTCTTAAAAGGGCTGTTTCAGTGCTGTGCATGGGTTTGAAGCCAGACTGAAACTTTTCGTGGATTCCATGCGTGGTTAAAAAAGACTGCAGCTGGGCGTAGACTACTCTCTCCAGGGCTTTTGATAAAAAAGGTAGCTGGGAAATGGGCCTAAAATTTTCGAGAAAGGAGGGGTCGAGATGTTTCTTTTTAAGTAATGGCTTAACCACGGCATGTTTGAAGGCAGCAGGGACACATCCTGAGCTAAGGGAGGTGTTTACAATTAATAAAATACTTGCTCCAACTGAATCTAAAACGTCTCTGAGAAGGCGAGAGGGAATGCTATCTGAGGTGCAGTTTGTCGGCCGCAGGTGCTTGACCACATGCGAGAGAGAAGAGAAGGATACAGGCTCAAAGTGGTCGAGGACAGCAGGGCACAGAAAGGGAGCAGGATCTGGGGTAGCACTAGTGTGAGCTAGCCTAAGAGCAGATACCTTTTCAATAAAAAATTTAAGAAACTTATCACAGAGAGTAGTCGATGGCACAATAGAAGAAACATCACAGGGATTAATGATCGAGTTGAGGACATTAAAAAGAACTTGAGGTTTATGGCTGTTTTTGGAGATTAACAGAGAGATGTGCTCTGTTTTGGCTGCTTTGACTGCCGTCTGGTAGTCAGACAGGGAAGCACGAAGGATTTCTAGGGAGACATGGAGTTTATCCTTTTTCCATTTTCTCTCTGCACGCCTGCAAGCGCGTCTGAGAGCACGAGTACAGTCATTGAGCCACGGCTCTGAGAGCACTTTTGTGCGTCTAAGCGTAAAAGGAGCAACAGAATCCAGTGTTAGTGTGCATGTAGAGTCAAACATGGAGATAAGCTCATCAGCATTAAAAGCACAGTTCACATCTAATTTACAGATCGGAGAAGCATTAAAAGCATCAGAGAACTGTGAGGCAGTCAAGGGGTTAATCGAACGCACACGACGCGCAGGGGCACGTGATTCGACTCCTGCGGAAGGGATGGAGGTTGTAAACAGAACCGGTAAATGGTCTGAGATACGCGTTGCTGCACATATTTCATCCACAGATACAGACAGTCCAAACGATAATACCAAGTCCAAAGTGTGTCCTTTTTCGTGTGTTGGGCCAGCCACGGACTGAACGAGACCAAAAGAATCAAGGAGATTTAAAAAGTCCCTAACCAGAGGTTTGGACTCACAACACACATGGACATTGAAGTCTCCGGAGATCAAAACACGATCATATTTCACCATGATCCCGGACAGAAAGTCAGAAAAGTCATTTATGAAATCCTTATTGCACTTTGGCGGACGATACACGACTGCGCAGAGTATAGGCGAGGCCGGATTCAGTTCAAAAAGCTGCAACTCAAAGCTAGCATAGGTAGTTACAGGGTGAAGCAATCGGCATTGGAGGCTAGCTCTAAACACTGATGCTATGCCCCCACCAAGGCCGGTGGCACGGGGGGAGCTGAAGAATGTACAGTCAGGAGGAAGAAGTTCAGAGAACGGTGTATACTCGCCAGCGTGGACCCAGGTCTCCGTCAGGAACATAAAATCCAGCTCACGGGAGGTGAAGAAGTCGTTTAGCAGGAACGTTTTGTTTGCTATCGACCTAGCATTTAGCAAAGCCATACAAAGTTTTTGCTCCGGGCTTGCCGACGGTGGAGTGCGTCTCAGCTGACGAAGATGTGCGTGTTGAACGCCGCGCGGGCCGGGAGCAGTCAGGCGGGCAGGAGTAGCTGCCAGCGGGCCCAGCAGAGTCCGCAGCTCCGGAAAAACAGGGCGAATCCACCGATTCCGCACATGACGTGCAGCGGGAGGGCCATGACATCTGAGACGTGGATAAGTCCCAGAAGAAGCCGTCAGGTATGCCTTCAGATGGACCAGTGCACCACCACGCTTTCCCCGTCGTCTAAAGCGCTTTCGGCGAGGCAGGATGGAGGGCAACCGGCGCAGGTAGGTGGGTATATCCAACAGTAGGGGGGGGGGGGGACGATTTATGGTTGCCAGATGTAAGTTTGGGCAGCAGTATCAACTCCAGTGAGGGTCTGAGGTGGAGGAGGGCTTGGCGATCATAGACGAGCAGAGCAGAGACATTCTGACAAACATAAAACAGAAACAGGATAGCTAAAGGTAGACAGCTGAGCGAGCGGCGAGCCGACACAGGCGCCATCTTGAATCACGTCACGTCACGTCAGGGACGTCAGAAACATCTTACTTCTGATCTGCACCCAACTTGACAGACTTGATGAGAATCCAGGCCTGAGGACATTCACAGCCAATAGTGTGCCTATCCCCTTACACTGTGACCCCGCCCCCTCTCATAATACATAAACCGTTTGTCATAAGAACTGGTGGGAGGCATCCCAGAGTTCCTGTTTCATTAGTGACACTTTGTACACACAATACTCAAGCCCTCCAAAACTCAGAAACCTTTTTTCGCAAAATTGTATTTAAGGCATCGTTGCACTCACTAAAGACTTCCTGTTTAATTCGTGATACGGTTTGCCCCGCCCTCTTTTTTTGGGACCCTCCCCCCCAACTCACTGATGTTTGACATTTTGTAGGCTTGTATTATTTTGACCATTTTTACATTACATTACATTACATTGCATTTAGCTGACGCTTTTATCTAAAGCGACTTACAATAAGTACAATCGACCAGGAAGACACAACGTTGAAGAAAACAGAATCATATAAGTACATCAGGTTTCATAGAGCCAAACATTTCAAGTGCTACTCAACTGGCTATAGATAAGCCAGTCCTTTAATAGTATATAAGTGCTCTGTTAGCAGTTCATTGTTAGTAATTCTATCGCTCGAAGTGGAGTCGAAAGAGATGAGTTTTCAGTCTGCGCCGGAAGGTGTGTAAGCTTTCTGCTGTCCTGATGTCAATGGGGAGCTCATTCCACCATTTTGGAGCAAGGATAGCAAACCCAGATGTTTTTGCTGATGGGAACTTGGGTCCCCCTCGCAGCGAGGGTGCAGCGAGTCGTTTGGCTGATGCAGAGCGTAGTGCACGCGCTGGGGTGTACAGTTTAACCATGTCCTGGATGTAGGAAGGGCCAAATCAATTTGCAGCATGGTACGCAAGTACTATTGTCTTGAAGTGGATTCTAGCAGTTACCGGAAGCCAGTGAAGGGAGCGGAGGAGCGGAGTGGTGTGGGAAAATGTAGTAAGGTTGAAGACCAGACGAGCCGCTGCATTCTGGATGAGCTGCAGAGGTCGGATGGCACATGCAGGTAGACCAGCCAGGAGGGAGTTGCAGTAGTCTAGGCGTGAGGTGACGAGAGCCTGGACCAGAACCTGCGTGGCTTTCTGGGTCAGCTGGGGACGTATCTTCCTGATGTTGTAAAGCGTGTATCTGCAGCAACGGGTTGTAGCAGCGATGTTTGCAGTGAAGGACAGGTTGTTATCTAGGGTCACACCCAGATTCCTTGCAGTCTGAGTCGGGGAAACAACAGAGGTGCCGATGTTGATCGTCAGGTCAAGATTGGGACAATCTTTTCCCGGAAGGAAAAGAAGTTCAGTCTTGTCAAGGTTGAGCTTGAGGTGATGAGCAGACATCCACTGAGAGATGTCAGCTAGACAAGCAGAGATGCGTGCAACGACCTGGGTCTCTGAGCGGGGAAAGGACAGAATTAATTGGGTGTCGTCAGCGTAGCAGTGGTAGGAAAAACCATGCGGGCTAATGACTGATCTGAGCGAGTTTGTGTACAGGGAGAAGAGGAGGGGACCAAGAACAGAGCCCTGAGGGACCCCTATAGTTAATTGACAAGGGTCGGACTCGGACCCTCTCCAAGTTACCCTGTAGGTACGGTCTTTGAGGTATGAGGTGAGGAGGGAAAGTGCAGAGCCTGAAACTCCAAGTTCTTGGAGAGTGCGAAGGAGGATCTGATGGTTCACCGTGTCGAATGCAGCTGACAGGTCCAGCAGGATGATGACAGAGGAGAGGGATGCTGCTTTGGCAGTGTGCAGTTCCTCAGTGACAGCAATGAGAGCAGTTTCTGTGGAGTGACCTGCCTTGAAACCAGACTGGTGCGGATCCAGAAGGTTGTTCTGATGGAGATAACAGGAGAGTTGTTTAAAGACGGCGCGGTCAAGTGTTTTAGACAGGAACGGGAGGAGAGAGACAGGCCTGTAGTTTATAACATCAGACGGGTTGAGAGTGGGTTTCTTTAGGAGAGGGGTTACTCTTGCCTCCTTAAGACTATTTGGAAAGTGACCAGAAGTTAGAGAAGTGTTGATGAAATGGGTGAGAAATGGTAGAATATCAGGAGCGATAGTCTGAAGGAGGTTTGAAGGGATAGGGTCCAGAGGACAGGTGGTAGGGCGGGCAGAGGTAATGAGGGTAAGAACCTCACTTGGAGAGAGAGGGGAAAAGGAGGTTAGTGTGTGGGTGAAAGGAGGGTCTGGTGACCCATCGGTGAGTAAAGGTGAGTCAGAAAAAGAAGAGCGAATATCATCAACCTTTTTTTCAAAGTGGTTAACAAAGTCGCTTGACAGAAGTGAGGAGGGGGGAGGGGCTTTGGGAGGGTCCAAGAGGGTGGAGAAGATAGAAAATATTTTTTGGGATTGGAATAGGAAGATTGGATCTTATCTTGAAAGAAAGTGCTTTTTGCCTGAGAGATCGAAGCAGAGAAAGAGGAGAGGAGAGCCTGATAGGTTAGGAGGTCGTCACGGTGTTTGGATTTCCACCGTTTCCGCTCTGCTGCCCGAAGGACGGTTCTATTAGCACGCAGTGCGTCATTTAGCCAGGGAGCAAGAGGGGACTGACGAGCCTGCCGAGATGTGAGAGGACAGAGAGAGTCCAGAGAGGATGAGAGAGTAGAGAGGAGAGTTTCTGCAGCAGAATTTGGAGGCAGGAGTTGGAACGAGTCAGAGGAAGGGAGGGCTGAGAGCACCGATGAGGCAAAGTTAGAGGGGGAGAGGGAACGAAGGTTACGGCGGACAGGTGCAGGATGAGAAGAGATTAGTTTGTTATGTTTGGAAAGGGGTAGAGAGAATGAAAGGAAGAAGTGATCGGATGTGTGGAGCGGGTTTACAGAGAGTTTAGAAGTAGTGCAGTTCCTTGAGAATATGAGATCAAGGACATCGCCAGCTTTATGAGTTGGTGGGGATGGAGACAGTGAAAAAGCAAAGGCGGTTAACAGAGATGTTAGTTCGTCTATCTTCCCCGTCTGGAGGTTGAAATCTCCGAGAAGTACAGCGGGAGGGCCAGTTTCAGGGATGTGTGAGAGGAGATTATCTAATTCCTCCAAGAAGTCTCCCAAGGCTCCTGGTGGACGGTAGAGAACAACAATGGTTAATTGTATAGGATGGGTTACTGTGACGGCATGGAATTCAAAGGTGGAAGGAGTCAAGTTAGGTAGCTTGAAGAGGGAAAAGCTCCATTTGGGAGAGAGCAGGAGACCAGTGCCACCTCCTCTGCTAGTGGGTCTGGGTGTATGGGAGAAGGAATATGCTGTGGAGAGAGCTGCTGGGGTGGATGTGTATGCTACTCATAGTTCAAATGTGTGTCTTTCCTTGAGCTTTTTACTACATTTATCATTTCAGACGGACAAGTAACGTTATTCGCCCATATTTATTGACAAATTATTGATAAATTCAGCTTACAAAAGGCAGAACTCATTCGCAAATTGTCCGTGTCAGCCATTGTTGTTTGCGACCGCTTTACGTTTCCTTCTTTGTCATGTGTGATTAGGGATGGGTACCGAGCTCCGGTATTAAACGGGGCCCCGGGACGGAATTATTGAAGACAGTGGTACCGTTAAGCTCCAAAGTTATTGGTCTTTTTATCGGTACTGGAGACATTTAAAAAATATATGTCATATGTATTATTGCTACATAAACATTATATTGCAGTTATAGTTTCGTCAACTCCGTTTCTAATATGCAATAAGACTACAAAAGGCGTCTATGATGTATTTTCGATCTTTCCAATCCAGACGAGATCTCTCTCCCCTGTCTGTGTGTGAAGGGGCGGGGCCGTTTACACACGCGGCTGCTACATGCATGCAACACAGACACGAACGCACACACGGCGGAGATGGCAGAGAGAACTAAGCGCTCCAAGGTGTGGTTAAACTTTACCCGTCTCGATGTGGACAATGCTCGTTGCCAAAAGTGCAATAACAGTTTAGCATGTAAGGGCGGTAACACGAGCAATTTGTCTAAACAACAACACATTATGTCCCGTAATGTTCCACCACAACCTCAATCTTCCTCCAAAAGAACCGTTAGGCCTTTTGCAGCCTGTGTTGCCCTGTACCACTGTGTTTGCATTAATTACTTGTTTTTTATTTGTTTTATACAGTTCTGTAAGTTCACATTATTTACAATTTGTTTTATTTAATTTACCTTTTTTTTTTCAAAAGAACCGATAAGAGTACCGTTATCGGTATTGATCAAAGTAGTAGTGCCGTTAAAACGATACCCATCCCTATGTGTGATGCACTAAAATCTTACCGCTCACTTACGTTAGCGGTATTGTAGAACCGTGGGAAAATGTAAAATACGATGCCGAAGAAGAAGATTCCAGTGGCCCCAAGAGGAAGATTCTTGTATTGCATGTTTCTTGCCAAATATGAACAAATAAACAATAAAATGTTACCTTAGTTACAGTAACCCAGATTCTTGTATGCTTTATGTTGATATTTAATCATATTTAAAATAGGTGCAGCATGCACAAATTATAGTCCATGGACAAGTACTCTCTAAAAACTTTTTCTTACACTGTATAGTTCCTGTTGTTTATAAACTATACTTAAAAAATAAGCTCCTTCTTCACCAGCTGCAACAAGTGATGAACACATGAATGTGAGAGGTGGGAGAAGTACTCAGATATTGTAGTAAAAGTAGAAGTACTCAGATCTTGTGCTTGAGTAAAAATAGAAGTACTCAGATCTTAAAGGTGGGGTAGGTAATGTTGGAGAAACCAGCTCGAGTGCACTAGAATTTGAAAATACACAGCCGGAACAAATCTGCCACTTCCTTACAGAGCCCCTCCTCCAACACACAAGAACGCAAACATGACCAATGATGGCACGAGGTAGGTCATCCAGTTACTTTAGCCGGGCCGGCTAACATGATTGGTCGTGCTTCTTACAGCGCCACGGCTTCCACAGATGAAGATGACATTTTGTTATGGATTTTTTGTCAAAGCACTTAAGATATTCATTGCTATCGGGATGTTAAGACTGAGCATTCCATAGAATATAACAAAAAGTATATCTCGAGCCGGTTTCTCAAACTTACCTACCCCACCTTTAAACTTGAGTAAAAGTAGAAGTACCAGATCTTAAACTTGAGAAAAAGTAGAAGTACTCAGATCTTGTACTTGAGTAAAAGTAGAAGTACCAGAGTGTAGGAATACTTTGTTACAAGTAAAGGTCCTGCATTCAAAATGTCAACTCAAACTCAATTAAAAGTATTAACATCAAAATATAGTTAAAGTACCAAAAGTCAAAGTAGTGATTGTGCAGATTGGTCCATTTCAGAATAATATATATGATATGTTTAATAATCATTGATGCATTAAAGTGCTGGTAAAGGTGCAGCTAGTTTGAATGACTTTGTATACTGCAGGGTAGCTTACACAAATACCTCGAAATTGTATTTAAGTACAGAACTAAATGTACAAGTTTACTGTCATGTCCATTTTACAATGAAATGATATGAATCAATTATATGTACATTCATGATTCTGAAATGGGCCTTTGTGCAGAGTGAGTGCTTTTGTTTTTATCTTAACTTTTTAATGATTTTATATTGCTTTGAATGCCTTAGCACGGTCCGGGTTATTTCTCTCAGAGGTATCAATATGTTTACTTCGTTAGCCTCTTGCCGTAACATTAGAACATGTTTCACTGTTCTAAACATGACCTTTCAAACATGTCAACATGTAGACAGTACACACAGCAGCGTCACTCACCTCAGTGTGTGGAGTCTGCGAGATGGGAGCACTGCGAAACGGCCCGGAGAATAACGGTCTGACGGCCCGGAGAATAACGGTCTCACGGCTCCTATGTAGACGGACGGACAACAAGTTTCACAGGAAACGGGAGACTGGGCGGAGCTCTTCATCCTCACACACACACACACACACACACACACACACACACACACACACACACACACACACGCGCACACACACACACACACACACACACACACACGCAGAGACAGGGAGTGGTCGACTGGAGCCTGGACTCACAGTTTTGGACTGATTTGACTTCATCTCCATATTCACTCTCCAGAGGAACAGGTAGGAATGAGTTGGTGTCTGTAGGAACAGCATGTGCTGCTGAGGGGGGGCTAAACGACTTGCTGATAAAGGAGAGGGTCCGTCGCTTCAACAGCGAATACGCTATGTGTGTGTGTAATGTGCGCAGTGTGCGCGTTCACAGCAGAACACTGGGCAACGCGGGGGAGGGGGGGTACACCAAAAACTTTGTCTGTGATTACTTTTACTGATAACTATGAACAACTTCAAAAACAATGGCAGTTTATTTTTTATTTTTCATACCTTATTTTCTTGAAGTTTACTTCTATTGAATGCCAGGACAGACAAACTAAGAAGTTCACGTGTTTCAGTCAAGCATTTGTGTTTGCCGTGTATAACTAGTTTTTATTTTTATTTTTATAGAAGTGTGTTATTCATTCTTGACTCTTTGTTTAAGTTGTTAATCACGTGTTTGGGTTAATGATGGTCGAAAGGATTCTCATTTTTGTTTCACTTTTTTCATGTTTTGTTATTTGGATGCCTATAGTTGTGTGTGTGTGTTGATAGCCTACCGTAGCTCATGCTAATAGGGATTATATGAAGAGATCTGGAGCTCTATCTGTCCTAGTTAGTTTCCAGTATAACGGGCTGTTCCTTTGGGTTTGATTTTCAATAGCATTGATTGGGATGTTTCACCAGTAACATTGTGCAGAAACCCACTGTGAATTCAACATGCCTGTGGACAAAACTAAATACGGTCTCCGGGCTGCACCAAAATCCTAAAGAAACACATATTTTCCTCACATATTGTACATTAAGTCAAGCTTTGTTAAAACATATTGTGAGTTTTAGCAAAGTTAGATTCACATTTTCAATATTGGGCTAATACAGAGCTTTTTATCTCATTTTGTTTTTGTTTCTTATACTCAATAGTTATAATTCAGTCAGCAGTCAACAAGGTCAAATTGAAGTCACAGTCGAAAACATTTCAATTGTTAAAGCTTAAAAAAAATGGTTTCTTTAAATTAAATGATTATAGTTAATGCAGACAAAAATTAGGAAATGTGTGTTATATTTCCAAATTCCTCCATGTGTCTGTTGAGGGGCTGCAGGCATGGCGGTGGCGGTGTGCCGGGACCTGACGGTGACGGTGTTGGAGGACGTGAACGCTGCCAAGCTGACGGAGCGACAGCAGGCTCTGCGCGCTGCCATCCAGAGGGGAGAGCCAAAGTGTCTGGGGGTGAGTGAGCACACACAGGAGGCTTTGGGTTGGTTCACTTGAAGATTGGGTTAGGGTTTGAGGGAAAGGGGAAGCATTGTGAGAAAAACAGGGGAGTTCAGAAATATCGTTGTCTCATCTCTTCGCACCAGGGGCGGACTGGGGGGAAAAAGTGGCCTGGGGATTAATTGACAGACAGGCCCACTTAATGTGCGGCATGTATCGGCCGGCCGGCGACGAAAGTATGTTACTTAACAAAAAACCCTATGCATTTTATGTTATTTTGGACCATTATTCATATAGTAATCACATTACCTGAGCCCTTGAGTTGCCTAGAGCAAAATAGTTACGGCATATATTTAGTGATTTTAATATTAACAGATCATTGATGCAATAACATTTTGACCCAATTTGCCTGACTTGACACATGGAATAAAAC
Source organism: Harpagifer antarcticus (assembly GCA_902827135.1). Lineage (NCBI taxonomy): Eukaryota > Metazoa > Chordata > Actinopteri > Perciformes > Harpagiferidae > Harpagifer > Harpagifer antarcticus. The sequence continues at coordinate 238,937 of CADEHL010001089.1, read as the reverse complement.
ATGGGCGTAGGAAGCATCCTAAATGTGGGTGAGACAATTTAACAGGGGGTGTGGGCAGGTAGCGGACCTCACCTCCTTTAGGGGGGTCCGGGGGCATGCTCCCCCGGGAAGATTTTTTTTTTTTAAATGTTGAAGTTAAATGCATCAATCTGGCCCATTTTGAGAGCAAAATTAGGGACTAAATCTATGGCAGTCAGTAGGGGCTTGGACTGTGAGACGTAGGGTCGCCAGTTCAAGTCCCCGACCAGACCTATTTGGAGTGTGGACTTCTACTTGGAGAGGTCCCAGTTCACCTCCTGCCGTGGTGCCCTTGAGCAAGGCACCGGACATCCCCCTTCCCCCCTCACTCCCATTGCTCTGCGGGCACTGTACAATAGCTGCCCACTGCTCCTAGTACTAGGATGGGTTAAAAGCAGAGAACACATTGCACTGTGTGTGCTGTGTGCTCTGCATGTGTGACCATTAAAGAGGGTTTCATCCCTCCCAATGACTCTTCTTCTTCTTCTTCTTCTTCTTCTTCTTCTTCTTCTTCTTCTTCAACACCCATATAAAACAGAACTGTAAACAGATTAACTTTTTCTTTCAACATTTATTTGAACAGCAAGTGGAGGCGAAAGTGACTGCACCCAAAACAATAAACCTGCTAGCTAACTAGCCTAAACTCAGTAACAGAATGTGTGCAACACGTTCTTCTCCACAGCCGCGTGACCTCTGAGTCAGACATCACTTCCCCCTTTTCTATCCTACGGGTACAGCCGTACAGCCACTCCCCCTGAACCCTGTTGTAACAACATAATAAACTTTTTGGGGATGCAGCTTGGGATGTGAGGACATGGCTTAGAAAGGGCGTGTCGCCTTCTGTCCTGCCAGTGTTGGCAGGACATGAATTAAAATGTCGAACTCGGACTTCATTTTAAGGACATTTCGGCCAGGGGTGTAGAGCTATATTTGTTTAAGCACCGGATTGGCAAAACAGGAGAGTGTGTGCACCAGTCTGCCTTGATCTATGTATTCATGTCTTTGACTCTCACAGTATCTGCTGCCCACAGCTGTTTTATAGAAGGAACACCTCCTTCACTTCATGAAATCTCTGCAGCGCCAGGAGGCAGCGGGAGGGTTAACTCAGCCTCTGAGAAGAGGAGTGCGCAGTGCCTTTCACGCACCGCCTTCACTGTGTTTACCTTCAGAATCATTAGAAACGCTAAAGAGCGGTGTGGCTGATGTGTTTTAACCACACACACCTCTACACACACACACACACATACACACACACACACACACACACACACACGATTTAAACGCAGACTTTTGTTCCTCCATGTTACGTTGTTATTGTTTCACTGAGCGGACACTCACATTTTTTTCAAACGCTCCCCGTTTTGGTCCATCTGCGCGGTTTTGTGCGCTGTGATGATTCGGCTGTACCTTTAGTAATGAATATTAAATGTTGTGAGGAAATCTTTCCACCAATAATTCCAATAAGTAATCCAAAATGTATTCACTTCAGGTTAACGAAAGTAACTGTAATCAGATTACTTGTTACTCAACGCGAGCTGAATACAGTTACTTGATTTTTGTATTCTGATTACGTAACACCGTTACATGTATTCCGTTACAACCCAACCCTGGCCACACCCCACTGGGCTGGGCTGGGCTGGGCTGGGCTGGGCCAGAACACTTACAAATGTGGGCCGGTAGGATTTAGGTAAGCAAAAAAAAAAAAGGGAGTGGCCGGAACACTTACAAATGTGAGCCCGTAGGATTTAGGCAAAAAAATGTTTGTACCCCCGGCCCACACACAGCACCGTCCCACCGGTGAAACTCCCGGTATTCCCAATGGCCAGTCCGCCCCTGCTTCGCACTGCTGCAAACATAGGTCCAGAATGTGTTCTGTTTTACTTACAGCAGCTCCATGTTTACAGACTGGCATATCTTGTTGCTTAGCAGCCATCTGTAGATGTGTATGAAAGATGTGTACTGCACCATCTGAAGTAAAAGTAGTAACTCCACAGGTAAAATGGCCAGTTTAACTCTTTAAAGTGTTGTGCTGCAGGAACACTCACCTGTTGCAGTGTGGTCATGTGATAATCTGAATGATGTTGTAGGGATTGTAACAGGATAAGGACACGTCCACTACACTTCAGCAACCAATCGTTACTTGAGAAAAATAATAATGGATAACTTTAAAATTTTAATTCAAAAACTTAATGTGCCAAATCTGGAGAGAATTGGATGTGAATTATGGTTAAAAAATAATTAAAATGTTGTTAATTCTAAATTAATAAAATAAAAAGAAAGAATAAATAAATGAAAGCAACTGCGAAAGCCAGTGGTTAAATGCTGCAACAAAAAAAACACTAGAAAGTAAACAATTAAACAATTTAAGCTCTCTTCTTGTCAAAAAAAAAAAAAGTATATAAAGGTTCAGGGGCCAAAAATATCCCATGCTTCATAAACTGGAAATGAGTCCAACAACTCATCAGAAGCATTTTGGCCTGTTGTCTATTATATTTGACTGAAATTAAAACATCTAAATCCAAATATCTTGCCATTCAACATAGAAAGAAAAGGAGAACGGGCACAATGAGCATATGACACCTGCTGGGTGAGAGCCGTGTGTGCATGCTTCGACCCCATGCAGGATTCACATCGTGAATGGTCATAACCCATTATGTACCCCGTCTGGCATGAGGAGCAAACTCTAACACAACCCTGTGTACTCATGTTTAAGGCTCTTCTTCTTTGCTCTTTAGTGTCTCTACAGTGCTTCAGTACCGGGGTGCTGAAGAAAAGTGGGAGCAGATTGTCGGGCCTCCTTCCTATTTATACTGGAAGTGAGTCCGAGGTGGGCCCCACCTACGTGGATTACAAGTGTTTCAGTGCTGCTCGGGTGTCACAAACGAGCTGAGGACCAAAATGCAGAACACGGGAAACCAGGGATAGTCGGTAACCAGCTTTATTGAAGGCAATAGGCTGGTAGGAGAAAAACGGCAGATAGTAGGCAAAGGGCTGGTCGGGGACAGGCGAGGGTTCCAGGAGAAAGCAGGACGGGAGTCGCAGGTACAGAACAGGTCAGGGAGCAGGCGAGGCAGGCTGGTCAGGGAGAGGCAGGGTTGAAACCGGGAGAGCAATCTGAAGGGTAATGCGGGAAAGACTGGCATGCTGCAAAGTACGATCTGGCACTGAGGTGAAAGTGGGCCTAAATACTAATGGAGCTGATGGGTGTAACAGAGTGAGAGAGAGACAGGGTGTGACTACCAGGTGACTAAGGACTGTTAATGCAGAAAATAGGTGAGTGAGAAAGCAGACTGTGACAGTGGAAGTGCAGGGGATTACCCAATAGCGATACCCTTAGAGGGCTACGCCTATACGAAATAGAACTACCCCGGTAAGAAGTTAACCAGCGTTGTTTGACCGGAAACCCAGAGTTAACCCTGAAGTTACCTCGCTAAGCGAAAATCCGGCTTCGTAGTACAGGCCTCAGCACTGCTAAAAAATCCCTACATGCACGAACAAAAGATCACACAGATCACACAGCTTCACTCTGATCAAGAGATTCACACGCAGCTGGAGGCCTCTCTTTAAAGATTGAAGCCTCTGGAATGTGCAGAAAGGTGGGGGTGTGAAAATCTATGCAGGAAAAGGAGATAACGGACACCAGATGTATTTTGCTATCAGCTCAGAGACACTAGTTTATTATCCTGGCTGGTTCACGCTGATTTGCTATGACCACAGCTCCTCCTGGTTTATTTTCTGCATGTAAGCCTATTCTGGCTTTTAGTTCTTTCTCTTTTGCTCCTGCCGTCAAGATGAAAGGTTCTCCCGGCATTTGGACCAGAGCAGGGGGTGGGGTCCACTCCTTTGAAAGTGTAATGTATTCTTACCGTTTATCATTAAAGCAGATTATTGTTTAACCCCTATCCTGGTTGTTTTGAGTTTTCCTTCTTTTAAAGCACACTCATATAGGATCGGCGCGGAGCAGAGATATCTGCCACAACAGAGTGGACAAATATGCTTTATGCTGGTGTGTGTGTGTGTGTGTGTGTGTGTGTGTGTGTGTGTGTGTGTGTGTAGGTGAGTCAGGTGATGTTGGGGCTGATGGTCGTGTCCTACTCCATCCCCCTGCTCTTGACTGAGGTGACGGAGGTGGTGCTGCTGGGTGTCCCCTGGTGGAGCGGCCTGACGGTCAGTCTCTGGGACGGAGAGCCATACTTGCTGTTTCATCTGTTTTCTTTTGCATTTCTTCCAATATTGTTTACATTTAAAAAAAATAAAAAAAAAAGGAAGCAGAACCTCTGAAAGGCTTCAGTCACCTCAGCGCAGCGGCATTCATACATTTATTGAATACCTTTAGTTACTTTACAGATAGTCATTCAAACTAGCTGCACCTTTACCAGCTTTGAGAACACTTTAATGATCAATCATTATAAAACATATCATATATATTATTCTGTAATGGACCAATCTACTTTTACTGTCGGTACTTTAACTATATTTTGATGATAATACTTTTCTACGTTTACTTGATTAACATTTTAAATGTAGGACTTTTACTGTAACAGAGTATTACTATACTGTTGTACTTTTACTTAACTACAAGATATGAGTACTTGTAGGACTTCTGTGGACGTTAACGTTGTGACATCATGTCGTGTTCCTGTCTCAGTTCATCACAGCAGGAGTGGTCACTATCGTCCTGGACAAACACTGCACCATGAAGATCGTGAGTCTTAAGGCAACACATACACATTCAAGATTCATTATGATTACACACATTTGGCATACATGGAAGCAAAATGTTGTTCTCCAAACAAAAACTAGACAAAAAATATGCCATAAGAAGTCACCAAAATAAGTAGTCTAAAAGCTGCTACATGCAGCTAAACAGTGTGTATATACTGTGTACTGTCGACACACTGAATAAAAAAAATGAATAATGTTGCTCCTGTGTGTAGCTGCGGGTGTGTTTGGTGGTGACCATGATGTCCACGTTGCTGTCCGTGGTGGCTTTAATCATCTACTCTGTGGACATGGGCAAGAATCCTGCAGTGCCCTGCGTCAAGAATCCGGATGGCGTCTGCAGTGAGCTGCACCACGCCACAGTGGGTATCATTTATATTTTTGCCACTGTCATTATTACAAGACTTTTGTGAAATCAGATTTAACAATGAATTGATATGGAGGGGTTGATGAGATGTACTGGTCTGGCGGGACGTGCTGTGGTCCGTGCAGAGGGAGACTCAGAGTGGGGGTACCGTCTCCAGCATGATCTGCTCGGGCTGATTGCGGGACCCAGACGATACCTAGAATTAAAATATACACAGTTCAAATATAAATGGTGACAGGCAGAGGATGTTGGGATGAGGGATGAAGGGATAATAATAATAATAATTTCAATATCTTTTTATTGCGCCTTTCAAGAGACCCAAGGACGCTTTACAATGGGAAACAAAACAACAAAAGGATGTGGGATGTAGGGATGAAGGGACGAGGGATGTAGGGATGTAGGGGTGTATCGCTCGGTGTGAGGCAGAAGGGGAATTGTATGGGTAGAAGGGAGAGGGAAGGTGGGTTGGATTGGACTGCAGTCAGTTAATTAACTGGGTGAGTCAGGATGCTTCCAGTGTTTGGCTCTCCGCTGTACTATTGCCTACTCCATTTTAGACTGATAGATGAATAAGGTCTCAGTTGTGGACCCACAATGGACTCTGAATCTCGTTGTACTTTTTGTATAATGACAATAAAAGGCTTTAACTTTAATGAACTGTAATGCTCTATGATAAGTAGACTATAATGCAAGCTGGACGTGCAGAGGTATCCTCACTGTACACCTCTCTTCCTGCTGTTTGAGAGAAACTCAGCCACCAGAGAGAGCAGACATCCATACTCTGAACTTTAATAATGTAGCCCTGCCTGTTCCTAGTTCACCATTCAATAGTCACTCAGTGCTTTGGTCCATTCATTCTTAATACATCCACAAACATGAAGTTAACATTAAGGTCTCACATTTTCCAACACTCAGTGCGTGATGACTGCCATGTAGAGGTGCTGTATGGTTGGTGTGAAGCATAGAAGAAAAACAACACCTCCTTCAATAACGAGCTCCACCATTTTGGTTAAAAACGTCCTAATAATGGCAAATATAGAAAATATTGTTGAGGATATTAACTGAAAAATATAAATGATTGTCTAGGGGGTTGAAGTGAAGTGGAAAGTTAAAGTATTAGGAAGTGCCAGTGGTATGGTGTAGGTGTTCTGGCATTAGGACAGTGCTGGGGACTCAAGTCGATGAAGCGCTGTGTGTCTTTCCAACAGAGGCTGAGCAGAGGAGTGAAGGCGTCCCTCCTCGTCTTCACCCTGGCCCAGACTGCCATCTCTGCCGTCCTCTGCTTCCTGCTCTTCAGGCAGAGACACGGCTTCGGACCGTACGCTGTAAGGCTACAACACTTTCACCTCACGAGCAAAGACTTCATACAAGAGAATAATACCACAACAGTGTCATTGCTAAGGCACAGCCAGAGCTCTGTCAAAGGTCATCAAGAAGTACAATCGAACGAAAGACAAAATGTGAAGATTAAATGTACAAAGGTCAATTAAAAGATGGTATATTGTAAAAGTGGTATACAGTCACACACAGCAAGTAGACTAACTCAATTTGAAAAGCTGTGTTGAAAGAATACAAATCAGCCGTATATAAATATGTTCACGAAATGAAATGACAGGCCCGCTTATTTAAAGGCAGCCAGTTTGCACCAACCATTGCAAACAAATACAGTTGTCACTTATATTAGCGTTACTTAATAATACAAATCAGTGAGAGCACCTTGTCGTAAGCACCTCCCCCTCTTCTCATAAACATATATTTTTATAGTCACAACTTTCTGATATGAGGAGAAGTGATGGCATGGTGATGATTCTGCTTCTGTCTTTTACAGTCCCTCAGCCCTGCTGAACCAGAGACCACCACAGCATTCACCCCCCCCGAGCTGAACTGATCAGCCAATGGCCCCCCATTCTATCCAGAGATGACTGATCACCTGTGTGTGTGCTTCCCCTTTGTCTATCTGCTCGTACGTATGACTTCTCCACAGAGCTGCCTGATATCTCAGCAGGAGACGTGTCAGTTGTCAGTGTTGTTATGCATGTCTGTCAAGAGCTGAATATTTCATTACACGTCAGCCAAATGATTCAATACTTCAATATAGTGGGCTGCATTAAAAGCAAACATTAGGGAAGAAATAAGAACTGTTTAACATTAACAACCTTAAAGAAAGGACATCTCATTCTGATTTTGTCCTGTGGTAAAAGTATTATATCACACTTTTGTGGCCAAAAACTGTGGACATGTATCCTGAGTGGCTGGAACAGGATGCACAGTCCAGCCATGTGTGCAGGAAGTGGGGACTGTCTGCTGTGACACAGAGATAAAAAAGGCATATACACCAGATAACAGATTCCTCCTCCTTTACACACACCTTGGCTGTCACCACATTCAATATAGAAATGCAGTCCGTTTAACATTTATCATCGGAAGGAGTTTGTTTAGGACTTGTTGACAAGCAAGCTCAGTAGTTAAGTGTTTACTGAAGAGGACTTATAATACGATGTAAGGTACCTATAGTAGCTAGTAACTGGATTTCTAATTAGGCTAACTTCAAGAATGAATTTTCACACTGAAAAACTTGAATGTCCTGTATTAACCAGTTTATCCGAATGTGTGGACTAGCAGCGGTCACGATGAGGAAATCTTGCTGCACGCAGACACTGAGCTCTGACTGGCTCTCTGAATCTGAAGCTGGTCACGAATCTGAAGCTGTTCACGGTGTTCAGTGTTCATGGTGTTCACAGTGTTCATGGTGTTCACAGTGTTCATGGTGTTCTCTGTGTTCCTGGTGTTGGTGTTCTCTGTGTCCATGGTGTTCTCTGTGTTCATGGTTTTCTCAGTGTTCTCTGTGTTCATGGTGTTCTCTGTATTCATGGTGTTGGTGTTCTCTGTGTTCATGGTGTTCTCTGTGTTCATGGTGTTGGTGTTCATGGTGTTCTCTGTGTTCATGGTGTTCTCTGTGTTCATGGTGTTGGTGTTCATGGTGTTCTCTGTGTTCATGGTGTTCTCGGTGTTCTCTGTGTTCATGGTGTTGGTGTTCATGGTGTTCTCTGTGTTCATGGTGTTCTCGGTGTTCATGGTGTTGGTGTTCATGGTGTTGCAGTCTTCTGGAACAGATGGTGTGTATTTTCACTTGCACTGCTTTAGTTTTTTTTACACTATTTACAAAGTGTTGATCTTTGATATATTTGTGTTTATTTCATACACAATTATGTACATATACAGTATATAAATAAAGTTGTGACCCAGTGAGTTACATTCTGCGTTTTACATTGTGTGTGAGTTTGTGAAAAAGTATGGGGTTTTACAGAAAGAAGTGTGCTGTTAGAACATGCCTTTTAAAAGCACAGTTCACATGTGAACAGGAATACCTTTAGTTACAGCTGTCAATGCCCAGACTGCTCGCCTAAAGCTCCTTACACACCAAGCTGATTTTCAGCGTCGATAGATGTTGATGGTTGTCGGGCCGCCGATGAGCATTGTGTCGCCCTACTCAGATTGGTGTGTACTGCACCGTTGTGTCTTTTCGACCGACACCTTCTGCCGCCGATTCGACATGTTGAAAAAAGAAATCACTCTGATTGGCTGTTCAGTTTAGCAAATCAGTGCATGAGAAGTGAAAAGGAAGTGAGGGACCCAAACAAACTATTAAGAAGGCAAATCTGAGATTTCATTTACCTCCAGCTCTCGACACAGGTTCGGGAAAGCCCCATGAGCTTCTCGCTGTAGAGTGAAAATGCAACGCACACGCTATTTGTTGTTTATTTATATCACGCAGTCTGTTCTTCTTCTCTCGGTTATCACGCAGTCTGTCTTCCGGTTGTTGCCTCTTTTGAATGACGAATACACACTACCGCCGCCTGCTGGTAAGGAGAGTTATTGCCACTCACGCATGCGCAGTGAGCGGTGTGTTCCAGTGCGAAACATGGCCAAGATGCAGGAGACGTGAGGCGACACGTCCCGACGTTCCTTGGTGTTCTTTGGTGTCAGTTTGGTGTGTAAGAGGCTTAATAATCATGTTCCAGGCATTAGCAGACCTGAGATTACTGCCCCCCCCCTGACCTGTCTTAACGGGACAGCCCCCTGTGAGAACTAGGTACTGGTCCGCAGACCTCAGATTCCAGAGAGATGTCCTATCTCTCCTTGAATAGCCCAATATTACAGAGATATAATTTGTACGCCTTTTAAGGACTTGTAAAATGTTGTCGCTGCAAAAAGAGTCACCATTTGGAATGCAATTCATGTATACCATGTCTTTCAAAATCATTTGACCTTGTTCATTCTTAATGGAAATGTCCTTTTGTACTTTCTCTGGTCACTTATTATTATTTTTTTCTGTTTTGTTAATGACATAATTCATGTTTACTCTGGTACTGTTGTAATACAAAATAAAAAAAATTATGAAATGAAACAGTGAGGTATGTTTTGTTTTTAGTGATAATTTGTATTGTATATGATTGTATGTTCACAGCAAATTGTATTGTATGCTAGACAGACAACAGAAGAAACGCATCTACCAGGTTGCACCAAAGTTTAACATCTCAGTACAGGATCAGACTAGAACCTAACCCTTAAAACCTAGCTACAGTTAGGACTTTGTTTGGATTTCAGCACATGCGGAACACCAAGGAGGAGGGAACATGAAGGGGAGATTGCTCTATTTGGAACAGTTAATAACATTACATTAGCGGAAGTGGTCTGTAGCTGCCAACATTAGTCTGCTGCGAGGGGCTCTGCAGCATCGCAGGGTCTTCGATAAGAACCCTGAAATCAGTACAAAATCACAGCGGCTTACACAGAGAGAGAGAGAAAACAAAGTGTTAGGTCATGGTGGCTGCAATGTTATGGAGAAGCTCTGATACATGCAGGGACTGGATATGCCTGGAAAAATGAGAGCCATCACTGCAAAGCTGTCGTTCAAAATGAAGACGCAATTGAGATCATGGCATAATGGAGCACCCTATTACAGAGCACACAACCTTGGTCACATTCATTGAGTAATGTGCCTAAATTCCATCTGGCCCTCTGTTTGGTGACATAAAGCAGTGGTTCCCAACCTGTTTTGTCTCGTGTACCCCTTGAGCTGGTCAAAGTATCCCCTCACTCATCTGTGATGAATAACCTACCTTTTTTCTTGTATTAAACTCTTTGTAACCATATTCAACCCAACTGCTCCTAAATGACAATCACTGGTATAACTCACCCTTATTACAAATGCATTTAAACTTGACATTTACACTTATGAGTGGAAAATAATAATATTAAGACTCACTTCTAGCAGTTTCAACACATTTTGTTAAGAGCTTTTAATGAGACACTTGAGCTTGCTTGTCTTTATAAGCTTTGGTTTTTCTGGGGGCAGGACACCAGGCTTATGAACATTTATCCCCAAAAATGTTTTGGGTGGAAATATATTGTAATCCCTAATAACTTAGCCCCTGCATCCCCTCAAGTACCCCTAGGGGTCTCCGTACCCCCGGTTAGGCACCACTGACATAGAGAACCATTATCTTCTGTTACTGGGATAAAGGAGCTTACATCAGATCCAGGAAACACTGAGAGCTTGCTTCCCCACCTCTGAAGTCGCTTTGCTATTCCAGCTGTTACCACGAGCTAAGGCCCCCTAACTGAGACTCGATTCAAATTTGAAGAAGGTGGTGCATGCCTTACACATATATATTTGAGAAAGGCTTTGTTAGTGCAATTTATGGCTCACCAACCTTAAATGTTAACACAGAGAGAGATCAATAAAACACAAACACAGTAGATGGTAGAGATTAATTATTATTCAGTTGTGCAACAACAAATAACAATGGGGAAACATTTACCTTGCTTCTCAGCAACCAATCGCAGAAATGCCCCCCACCAGTAACAAGAATCACACAGTATATATAGCCACTGTAATGATAATCATGCAGCCAACCACACAAACGTCATATGTTTTTCTCTCTGAAAGCTATACTAGTGGTATACTATATACTATAATGTGGTGACTTTTCACCACATGTTGAAAAATCATTATCTCATGACGTCTTTAGGAGTAATTAACCAACAAAGACTTAAGTGTATTATTTTTGAGTAGCCTCTCGCAATGACCTCGTCATCAGCTCACTTAAAATGAATACATCTATTGATAATTCAGAATGAGCATACAGTGGGGCAAAAAAGTATTTAGTCAGCCAACAATTGTGCAAGTTCTCCCACTTAAAAAGATGAGAGGCCTGTAATTTTCAACACTTCAACTATGAGAGACAGAATGGGGGGAAAGAATCCAGGAAATCACATTTCCACATTTTTAATGAATTAATTGGTAAATTCCTCCGTAAAATAAGTATTTGGTCACCTACAAACAAACAAGATTTCTGGCTCTCACAGACCTGTAACTTCTTCTTTAAGAGCCTCCTCTGTCCTCCACTTGTTAACTGTATTAATGGCACCTGTTTGAACTCGTTATCAGTATAAAAGACACCTGTCCACAACCTCAAACAGTCACACTCCAAACTCCACTATGGCCAAGACCAAAGAGCTGTCAAAGGACACCAGAAACTAAATGGTAGACCTGCACCAGGCTGGGAAGACTGAATGTGCAATAGGTAAGCAGCTTGGTGTGAAGAAATCAACTGTGGGAGCAATTATTAGAAAATGGAAGACATACAAGACCACTGATAATCTCCCTCGATCTGGGGCTCCACGCAAGATCTCACCCCGTGGGGTCAAAATGATCACAAGAACGGTGAGCAAAAATCCCAGAACCACACGGGGGGACCTAGTCAATGACCTGCAGAGAGCTGGGACCAAAGTAACAAAGGCTACCATCAGTAACACACTATGCCGCCAGGGACTCAAATCTTGCAGTGCCAGACGTGTCCCCCTGCTTAAGCCAGTACATGTCCAGGCTCGTCTGAAGTTTGCTAGAGAGCATGTAGATGATCCAGAAGAGGATTGGGAGAATGTCATATGGTCAGATGAAACCAAAATAGAACTTTTTGGTAAAAACTCAACTAGACGTGTTTGGAGGAGAAAGAATGCTGAGTCCAAAGAACACCATACCTACTGTGAAACATGGGGGTGGAGACATCATGCTTCTAAAGGAAAGAATCGTGAGACTTTGAGTGACAACCTCCTTCCATCAGCAAGGGCATTGAAGATGAAACATGGCTGGGTCTTTCAGCATGACAATGATCCCAAACACACCGCCCGGGCAACCCCATAGAAAATCTTTGGAGGGAGTTGAAAGTCTGTGTTGCCCAGCGACAGCCCCAAAACATCACTGCTCCAGAGGAGATCTGCATGGAGGAATGGGCCAAAATACCAGCAACAGTGAAAACCTTGTGAAGACTTACAGAAAACGTTTGACCTCTGTCATTGCCAACAAAGGGTATATAACAAAGTATTGAGATGAACTTTTGTTATTGACCAAATACTTATTTTCCACCATAATGTGCAAATAAATTCTTTAAAAATCAGACAATGAGATTTCCTGGATTCTTTCCCCCCATTCTGTCTCTCATAGTTGAGGTATACCTAGGATGAAAATTACAAGCCCCTCTCATATTTTTAAGTGGGAGAACTTGCACAATTGGTGGCTGACTAAATACTTTTTTGCCCCACTGTATATACATATTGGGTCATATATACATATTAGATATATTTACATGAATGTGTGGAAACAGTGTGTATTTATGTCCAGTAATTGTGTCACATTGTTGACCCCTTGTTGTGCAGCCTGATGGCTACAGGCACAAAGGACTGTCCGAGGCGCTTGGTGCTGTGCCGAGGAGGGATGAGTCTGAGGCTGAACTCGTCATCCTCACTCTGCATGGAGGGGGAGAGGGGTTCTCCAGGTTACACTCCAGCTTCCTCCTCGTCCTCCCCTCCGCCACCTCCTCCAGATTGTCCAGTTGTACTCCAACTACAGAGCTAGCCTTCCTCACGACTTGTTCAGCCTGTCAGTGTCCCTTTTGTTGTTGTCTCCCCCCCAGCACACCCCAACAAAGAAGAGCCCACTGGCCACCACAGACTAGTAGAACATCTGCAGCAGCCTCGTGCTGAAGGACCTGAGCCTCCTCAGGAAGAACAGCTGGCTCTGCCCCTTCCTGAAGATAACTTCAGTGTGATCACTCCAGTCCAGTTTATTGTTGAGGTGCACTCCCAGGAATTTGTAACTCTTCACCACCTCCACCTCCTCCCCCCCGATGGTGATGGGGGTCAGAGGCCTCTTCCTGCTCCACCTGAAGTCAACCACCAGCTCCTTAGTCTTGCTGATGTTGAGCTGGAGGTGATTGTTGTCACACCAACCTACGAAGTTCTCCACCAGGGCCCTGTACTCCTCCTCGTTGTCATCTGTGATGTAGCTGACGATGGAGGAGTCATCAGAGAACTTCTGTAGGTGGCATGAGCCGGAGTTGAAGCGGAAGTCTGAGGTGTAGAGGGAACAGGAATGGTGACAGCACAGTTCCTTTGGGGGCTCCAGTATTGCTCGGTCGCACATCAGACACGCTGGAAGCAGGACGCGTGGCAGTTTCCCTCCTAGGCCCTGTCGAGTTGTCCTTGAGCAAGGCACCAAACCCCCAACTGCTCCCTGGCTCCAAACAGAATGGCAGCTACCTTGGGGTGTTATCTCTCTAAATGCATATGCATGTGTGCACATATACCTGTGTGTATTGGTACTGTGTGTATTAAAGAATATAAAACAGAGTGGAAAACTGACTTCAATAAAGGTTAATCTTAATGTTGAAGTACATTGTAATATAAATATACATTTGTGGTACCACTCACGGTGAAGGAGTAGCAAGCCAATTGGCCGATGCAGAACGAAGTGCACGTGCTGGAGTGTATGGTTTGACCAAGGCCTGGCTGTGAGAAGGGGCTGATCCATCCACAGCTTGGTGGGCCAGCACCAGGGTCCGGAAGAGGATGGCACAGGTGGAACAGCCAGGAGGGAGCTGCTGTAGTGAAGGCGTGAGAGGACCAGAGCCTGGACCAGGACTCGCATCACCTTAAGGTCAGTAGAGGTCGTATCCTTCTGATGTTGTTGTTGTATCTGCAGGAGCCATGTTAGCAGTGAGGGAAAGTGTGTTGTGTCACACTGAGTCTTTGCAGTCTGGGTGGAGGAAACAACACCGGGGCTGATGTTAATAGAAAGGTCAGGTATGAGAGAGTCCTTACCTGGAAGAAAGAAGAAATAGCTTTTTTTATTCTAAGAGATTGTTTGCTTTATAGAATTCAGTCTCGACACTCTAAGATGAAAACATGTGCAAAATAGAGTGGCGAGATTTAATTCTGGTTAAGTTTGAGTAAGAAAACGGTTCATGAATTTTTTAGAGATATGGTCATCGAACGTTTCTTGTTTTAAAACAATGAAAAGAAATCCACAGTTTAGCGAGCATTGACTTATTGCTGACTGTGAGAAAGAATGAACTAAAAGGGAAAAGGGAAGTAAATATTGAGAAATGTGCTGGAATTGATGACAGAGCAAATGCCCTGGCTATATCTTTCGAAATGTTGGTCTGGTCACCACTTTTGTTCCATTTGAATTATTGCCATGTATTACACACTTCATGGTTTCCAGAGCAACAACACTTCTGTTCTGCAGTATCATTAGTTGTATTTTTGTTTTTGTTTACTTGCTTGTAAAGCACTTTGAGCACCAAGAAAAGCGCTATATAAATGTAATGTATTATTATTATTACACAGCCAGCATGAGACGAGGGATTTCTGCCTCTGTCCATGAGTCCAGGCACATTCACACTTCCTCAAACCCATTCATTGCCATTCACACTTTAGGGTTAGGTTAGGGAAAGGCGTAAGTGCACTGGCTCTCGGTGATAAAGGAATGCTAAAAAGTTATTGATTTTCTTAATAAATTGTCCAACAGTGTCCTTAATATAACTGGGGTGAAGTTTACAGAGTGGATTTATGTAATGGTCTATGTATATGTTTCTGATCCGAAGTCCCTAACAATGGGGCGGCCAACCGGAACAATAGATGGGACCGTCCATGCCTCCACAGGTTTGTGGATTTTTGGGAGGAGGTAAAGGGGTGAGGCCTGGGCTCAGCTGGACTGTCAAGGTATTGATTTTGTTTGCCAGTGAGATGTTTTGTTTTATAAAGTGTGTCTGTAAGGGTCCTAACTAGTGTTTGAGTCTCTAATTGTAGTGATAGTGTTAGCAGTTTATAGTATGTCTTGTTGACTTCCGGTGAGGGCAGCGCCATGTAAAGACGGAGTTCTGTTGGGCTCCTCATGGGAACAACGACTGTCAGAATGTTGCTCTTTTAAAAATACTTAACTTGACTCCAAATAGATGTATTCCTCGAAACCAATGAGTCCCCTGAGATAAGCTATTTCACACTATGGGTAACAATGAAAGCATATGTGAGGGGGCAAGTGATATCTTGTAATGCTGTTGAAACTAAAAGGAAATCCAAACGAGCTACAGAATTTATTGATAGGATTAAAGTGATTGACCGATTACATTCCATATCGCCTTTGATGAATCTTTACAAGTAGAGAATTTCGCTTCAGACAGGATTTGATTCTCTGACCAATGGTGATACTGGAGATCTTCACTTAAAATCATGTTTTAACTTCTACGAACATGGGGAGCGTGTCAGTAAGCTTTTGTGCCATCAGCTAAAACCAGCGTTTCTCAAAGTGTGGTGGCGCGAGATGAACGGGAGATTATTATTATCATTTTTTTCTATTTTTTTTAAAAATACATTCTTTGGACCTCAGGCCGGAATCGAACCTAGGTGCTCGCGGGCGGTAGTGGACTGTTACAGCCGGAGACTCGTAATGGCGGTGGACTTTCACAGCACCGCTACGCCGGACCAGCCGGAGCCTCGCAACTGTGGGTGTTTGCGGCGGCGGATGCGGTACTGGCGCAGTGGCGCTGTGAAAGTCCACGGCCCACCTATGCCAGAGCCAGCGGCCCACCGAAGGCAGCAACCCACCAACAGCAGCGGCCCACCGGGAAAAGTCCCAAATCTCCCGATGGCCAATCTGAGCCTGCTCACACACACACAACTGAAACCAAAATCCTTTACAGACATATGTACAAATCTGTCCCTTTTGTTGTTGTCTCCCCCCAAGCACACCCCAACAAAGAAGAGCCCACTGGCCACCACAGACTAGTAGAACATCTGCAGCAGCCTTGTGCTGAAGGACCTGAGCCTCCTCAGGAAGAACAGCTGGCTCTGCCCCTTCCTGAAGATAACTTCAGTGTGATCAATCCAGTCCAGTTTATTGTTGAGGTGCACTCCCAGGAATTTGTAACTCTTCACCACCTCCACCTCCTCCCCCCCGATGGTGATGGGGGTCAGAGGCCTCTTCCTGCTCCACCTGAAGTCCACCACCAGCTCCTTAGTCTTGCTGATGTTGAGCTGGAGGTGATTGTTGTCACACCAGCCTACGAAGTTCTTCACCAGGGTCCTGTATTCCTCCTCGTTGTCATCTGTGATGTAGCTGACGATGGAGGAGTCATCAGAGAACTTCTGTAGGTGGCATGAGCCGGAGTTGAAGCGGAAGTCTGAGGTGTAGAGGGAACAGGAATGGTGACAGCACAGTTCCTTTGGGGGCTCCAGTATTGCTCGGTCGCACATCAGACACGCTGGAAGCAGGACACGTGCCAGTTTCCCTCCTAGGCCCTGTCGAGTTGTCCTTGAGCAAGGCACCAAACCCCCAACTGCTCCCTGGCTCCAAACAGAATGGCAGCTACCTTGGGGTATTATCTTTCTAAATGCTTATGCATGTGTGCACATATACCTGTGTGTATTGGTACTGTGTGTATTAAAGAATATAAAACAGAGTGGAAAACTGACTTCAATAAAGGTTCATCTTAATGTTAAAGTACATTGTAATATAAATATACATTTGTGGTACCACTCGCGGTGAAGGAGTAGCAAGCCAATTGGCCGATGCAGAACGAAGTGCACGTGCTGGAGTGTATGGTTTGACCAAGGCCTGGCTGTGAGAAGGGGCTGATTCATCCACAGCTTGGTGGGCCAGCACCAGGGTCCGGAAGAGGATGGCACAGGTGGAACAGCCAGGAGGGAGCTGCAGTAGTGAAGGCGTGAGAGGACCAGAGCCTGGACCAGGACTCGCATCACCTTAAGGTCAGTAGAGGTCGTATCCTTCTGATGTTGTTGTTGTATCTGCAGGAGCCATGTTAGCAGTGAGGGAAAGTGTGTTGTGTCACACTGAGTCTTTGCAGTCTGGGTGGAGGAAACAACACCGGGGCTGATGTTAATAGAAAGGTCAGGTATGAGAGAGTCCTTACCTGGAAGAAAGAAGAAATAGCTTTTTTTATTCTAAGAGATTGTTTGCTTTATAGAATTCAGTCTCGACACTCTAAGTTGAAAACATGTGCAAAATAGAGTGGCGAGATTGAATTCTGGTTAAGTTTGAGTAAGAAAACGGTTCATGAATTTTTTAGAGATATGGTCATCGAACGTTTCTTGTTTTAAAACAATGAAAAGAAATCCACAGTTTAGCGAGCATTGACTTATTGCTGACTGTGAGAAAGAATGAACTAAAAGGGAAAAGGGAAGTAAATATTGAGAAATGTGCTGGAATTGATGACAGAGCAAATGCCCTGGCTATATCTTTCGAAATGTTGGTCTGGTCACCACTTTTGTTCCATTTGAATTATTGCCATGTATTACACACTTCATGGTTTCCAGAGCAACAACACTTCTGTTCTGCAGTATCATTAGTTGTATTTTTGTTCTTCTTTACTTGCTTGTAAAGCGATTTGAGCACCAAGAAAAGCGCTATATAAATGTAATGTATTATTATTATTACACAGCCAGCATGAGACGAGGGATTTCTGCCTCTGTCCATGAGTCCAGGCACATTCACACTTCCTCAAACCCATTCATTGCCATTCACACTTTAGGGTTAGGTTAGGGAAAGGCGTAAGTGCACTGGCTCTCGGCGATAAAGGAATGCTAAAAAGTTATTGATTTTCTTAACAAATTGTCCAACAGTGTCCTTAATATAAATGGGGTGAAGTTTACAGAGTGGATTTATATAATGGTCTATGTCAGGGGTGGGGAACATTTTTCCTCTCAAGGGCCATTTAAATTTTTTCAACATCCTCCGAGGGCCGTACAAATTATTGACCTCTGCTTAAAAATACTAAAATCACAGCCCATTCATTTGGCCTTTCTTTCATGCTGTGCAAAGAAAAAGCAACCTCTTAATCCAGATATTTGACCATGACTCGCGCATGCATGCACGTGCACGGTTGTGGCATGACCACCAAAATCGAAAGATATGGACACAAGATGTGTGCAAATGTATTTAGTTTCCTATCCATGTGAACATGATTTAAGTGGGGAGGGACCTAACCTCCTCTAGGGGGGTCCAGGGGGGCATGCTCCACCGGGAAGATTTTTTTTTTAAATGTTGAAGTTAAAAGCATCAATCTGGTGCACTTTGAAAGCAACATTAAGAGATCTATGGATACATCTCTCAACACCCATATAAAACCCCAGATAGCAAAATATGAGTGAATCAATGTTGAAATATGGTTAGGCAGAAATATTGAATCCATGTTGAAACCCAGACATTGAAATTAAACAGAAAGCGCAAATTGTTTTAATGTTGAATAAACGTTGGACTTTCAACCATAACTGACACTATCACTGTTGATTCAACCATCATCTAAATAGGAATCTACATGCACATTTTTGGTTGATTTGACATTGAATCAATGTTAGGAATCAACATTGATTCAACCATCATCCAAATGGGAATCTACATATACATTTTAGTTGATTCTATATTGAATCAGGGTTAGGAATCAATATTGATTCAACCATCATCTAAATGAGAATCTAAATGTAAAACTTACATTAAAATATTCAACTTTTCTAAGCATACTGTAACACATTAAAAAAGTGAATGTTTTTCACCAATGAGTTTTCTGCGTATAGGCCTACATCTTAACAGACCATTAACAAGTGCAACATCAATACTGTACTGAATGAAGTGGTCCAAACTTGTAAACACACACTACACCATGTATTGTTGGCAGACAATTGTTATTAGCTTGTTCAAAATTACCTTGAATTACCATATTTCCCAAAATGTATGAAATCAAACAAAAAATGACAGAAAACATGATTTTAATATTCAAATTTATTTTAGAAAACAGGCAGCAATGCGTCCCTGAGCAAGACTCTTAACCCATTATTGCTCCCCAAACGCTGTGGAATAAATGCAGAGGACACATCGTATGTGCAAATATACAGTGACACAAGATACCCCCATCAAAAAAAAAGAGGGTGTGTAAGAAACATTGGTGCAACTCCAAACAAGAACAGCCTGAAGCTTCATGTCTTCCATGAAGGCGAAGCTGTAAACATTTGACTTATTTTTGACTGTAAGAACAACAGTCTATTGTCCATGAAAGAACAGTATTGTCTATGAGGCGGTAACCTTTGTACTGTATGCACAAGGAAAACACATTAGAGTGTGGTGGGGTACCCTAAGTTGGACTTGCGTTTGTTTCACTTGTGTTCGTTTCACTTGTGTTCCTTGGGATGCATCCCCCGCGCTCTGGAGCATAACGAAGCCACTTCTTCACAGTTTCACTGAAGCCATTGTGGGTCAGCTTGCGGTCGAACTGCCGAGCAGCAGCTGAAAGACAAGATTACAAAAATAAACGTGAGGAAGAGAGAGAGTGTGTGTATCCCATACAACTTCTGTTATAATAAGAAAATCACTCTCACTCTGTACAGTAACACAAGCTACAGTCAGCAGCCAGTTTGCTAAAAGACTGGACTGGAAAGAGGAGCAAACGGCTAGCCTGGGTCTATCCAGGTAATAACATTTGCATCCGAGCACCTCTAAAGCTCACCAATTAGGTTGTCTTTTTTTGGTTTATTTCTTATAGCTTCACCATCACCTGATTCCAACCTAACCTTTTTTGTTAGATTAAGTTCATGCTTTATTCTTCAACAGGGGATTACAGAGAGACATGAAACAAGGGCAGAGAAGAGACATCAAATACATTATAGGAACTGGATTCAAACTCAGTAGTCGGTACTATATGGCTCACAAAGAGCATAATTATGTTCTGAATCACCATCAGTCACAACTCACTCCCTAAACTTAAGCTAATAAGTAGTTTGCAGAAAATAACAAGACTTACAAAATGGCGACATATGTTCACATTGTCAATTTGAAGGACCAGTGTGCAGGATTTAGTACGTCTAACAATGTAGGTTCCAACCAATGGATAGCTTGTTCACTCACCCTCCTATCCCAAGTCTGTAGGATAATGTACTGTATGTTGGCTGCAAAAAACTTGAGGCCCAATCATGTTTCCTCTGTCCATTCTGCGCTACTGTAGACGTGGCAGTGCAACCTAGAGGACAAACAGATCAGAATCAGAAACGGGTTTATTGCCAGGTAGGTTCACACGTACGAGGATATTCACTAGGTGCACCTACATACAAAGAAAAAAAAAAGAAAAAAAAAAAGTACACAGATAGCGAACTATATTAAGAACACTAAGAAAAATATAGTAAGATAGCAATAAAATAAAGCAGTAATTTACATCGAAATAGAATGCAATAAATTATAGAATATAAAATATGTGCAGTAAGCAATATTTAAACATTGCATTATTTACCATCCTGTGATCTCCATTATGTAATGCATAGAGTCTGCGTTGTGGCTGAGGTAAAGTGTCAGTGGGGGGGGTGGGGGGCGGACCTTGTTGAGGTGGTGAGAGGTTTTGGTCCTGATGGAGAGAGGTTCTGGTCCTGATGGAGAGAGGTTTTGCTCCTGATGGAGAGAGGTTTTGGTTCTGATTGAGAGAGGTTCTGGTTCTGATGGAGCGGGGAGGGGAGGGGGGTGAACAGTTTGTGTCCAGGGTGGGAGGGGTCGGCCACTATCTTCCCGCCTCAGGGTCCTGGAGGCGTGCAGGTCGTGGAGGGATGGCAGATTACAGCCGATCACCCTCTCTGCAGAGCGGATGACACGCTGCAGCCTGCCCTTATCCTTGGCTGTGGCTGCCAGCGTACCAGATGGTGATGGAGTATCCTCTGCTGGGCTTTTTTTATGAGGGAGCATGTTCTGCTCCCGTTTGAGGTCCTGGGCGATGATGGTGCCCAGGAAGCAGAACGACTCCACAGCAGTTACTGGGGAGTCACACAGAGTGATGGGGATGGGTGGGGCTGCGTTCTTCCTAAAGTCCACGACCATCTCCACTGCCTTGAGAGCGTTGAGCTCCAGGTGGTTTTCCCCACAACAGGTCACCAGATGGTCCACCTCCCACCTGTAGGCAGACTCCTCCCCACCAGAGATGAGTCCGATGAGCGTGGTGTCGTCTGAACTTCAGGAGCTTGACAGACTGGTGACTGGAGGTGCAGCTGTTGGTGTACAGGGAGAAGAGCAGAGGGGAAAGAACGCAGCCTTGAGGGGAACCGATGCTGATGGTCCGGGAGTCAGAGAGGTGTTTCCCCAGCCTCACGTGCTGCTTCCTGTCAGACAGGAAGTCTGTGATCCACCTGCAGGTGGAGTCGGGCACGCGCAGCTGGGAGAACGTGTCCTGCAGCAGAGCCGGGATGATGGTGTTGAAGGCGGAGCTGAAGACCACAAACAGGATCCTGGCGTAGGTTCCTGCTGTGTCCAGGTGCTGGAGGAGGAAGTGAAGTGATAAGTATTAATAATAATAATAATAGATTTAATTTGTTAGCGCTTTTACAGGTGCTCAAAGACGCTTTACAGATATAGTAAAGGGAAAAGGAAGGAACAACAAATAAATATATAGTAAACAATCACACATTAAAAGCCAGATTGAAGAGGTGAGTTTTTGTAAGTTTTTTGAAGGTGGTGAGGTCAGTGCAGTCTCTGATGGGTTGGGGGAGTGAGTTCCAGAGGGAGGGGGCAGCGACGGAGAAGGCTCTGTCCCCCCAGGTCCGGTGATTGGTGCGGATGGGGATGGATAGGAGGTTGGCTTCTGATGAGCGGAGGCAGCGGGAAGGGGCGTAGTGGTGCAGCAAGTCTGTGAGGTAGGGGGGGGGGGGGGCTGATTGTTGAGGGCTTTGTGAGTAATGAGGAGGACTTTGAAGTTGATTCTTTGACGGACGGGGAGCCAGTGGAGGTTCTGGAGGACGGGAGTGATGTGGTCTCGGGAGCGGGTGTGGGTGAGGAGGCGGGCAGCAGAGTTCTGGATATGTTGGAGTTTATTGAGGAGGTTGGATGGTATGCCGTAGAGGATGATATTGCAGTAGTCGAGTCGTGAAGTGATGAATGCATGAATCAGGGTTTCAGCAGGAGGAGAGTGATGGGCAAAGACGGGCAATGTTTTTGAGGTGGAAAAAGGCGGTCCTGGTGATGTGATTTATGTGGTGGTTGAATTTGAGCTGACTGTCGAAGATGACTCCGAGGTTGCGGATGTGAGGGGGGGGAGATAGAGTGTGGCTGTCAATGGTGAAGTTGAAATTCTGGATGTCTTTGATACGGGATGGGAGGCCAATGATGATGATGTCTGATTTGGCACTGTTCAGTTGGAGATAGTTTGTTTGCATCCATGCTTTTATTTCTGAGAGACAGTTGGTGAGAGTGGAGTGTGTTGTGGGGGGGATGGTTTTTGTTGAGATGTAAAGTTGGATGTCATCGGCGTAGCAGTGAAATTGAAGGTTGTGGCGACGAATTATTTTGCCAAGGGGGAGCATGTAGAGGATGAAGAGGAGGGGGCCAAGCACCGAACCCTGGGGGACACCTTGGGACAGAGGAGCAGTGGAGGAGGTGCAGTTGTTGATGTTGATAAACTGATGTCTGTCGGTGAGGTAGGATTTCAGCCAGGAGAGTGTAGTGTCGGTGATGTTGAGTGATGATTCGAGGAGGGACAGCAGGATGGCGTGGTTCATGGTGTCGAAAGCTGCGGTGAGGTCGAGGAGGATGAGGATGTTAAGGTTGCCGAAGTCAGAGGAGAGGAGGAGGTCGTTTGTGATTTTGAGAAGAGCTGTTTCGGTCCTGTGTTTTGATCGGAAACCGGATTGAAATGGCTCAAAGAGATCATTGGAGCTGAGGTGGGCTTTAAGTTGTGAGGCAACGACACCTCAAGTATTTTTGACAGAAAGGGGAGATTTGAGATGGGCCGGAAGTTGGACATGATGTCAGGTGTGAGTCCAGGTCTTTTGAGAATGGGTGTGACAGCAGCCAGTTTGAGAGAGGGGGGAACTGATCCAGATCTGAGGGAGGAGTTAATGATGGTGGCGATGAGTTGGGAGATGGCAGGGAGGCTCTCTTTAACAAATTTGGAGGGCATTGGGTCAAGTGCGCAGGTGGAGTTAATTCCAGTCATGAAGTGGGACAGTTGCATGGGGGTCACAGGGGAGAAGTGGGACAGGGGGTGTGAGGTGAAGGGGGGGGGAGCCAGGAGGGAAGGTGGGGGGTGCTGATGAGGGTGTCAGATTGCTGTAAATGTTGCTGATTTTGGTTTGGAAAAATGAGAGGAAGGAGTTGCACTGTTCTGTGGTGAAGGATGAGGTGGCGTTGTCACAGGGTTTGAGAAGTTTGCTGATGGTGGAGAAGAGACGCTTGGGGTTGCTGGAGCCAGACTGAATGAGTTGTGAGTAGTAATTAGACCGGGCTGCTTTGAGTGCGTTACTGTACTGCTGGAAATAGTCTTTGTAGATTTGAAGATGGACTGTTAGTGTGGTTTTCTTGTGTTGGCGTTCAAGTTGACGTTTCCTTGATTTCATTTGGCGGAGTTCGGGGGTATACCAGGGGGCGGAGTGTATGAAAGAGACATTTTTTGTTTTTGTGGAGGCCAGTTCATTGAGACAGAAGGAGAGGGTGCTGTTATAATAGTCCACAAGTTCAGATGGGTTTTCAGAAAGTGGGGGGGGGGGAGACAGACATCTTGCAGGTAATGGAGGCAGTGATTGCTGAAGGTGAGATGGATTTGAGATTTCTGTAGGTTATTGTGCGTTTTTGCTTTTGGGCGGGGATGGGGATATTGATGTCCATGATGATGGCCAGGTGATCAGAGATGTGGAGATTGAGGCTGGACAGATGATGGATGGTGAGACCAGTGGAGCAGACCAAGTCCAGGATGTGACCACGGCTGTGTGTTGGGAAGTTGATGTGTTGAGAGAAGTTGCAGCAGTGAAGGGTTTCCTTAAATTCAGAGGCATATTTGCAGGTCGGGTCGTCAACATGAATGTTAAAATCACCTAAGAGGAGAACAGATGGGGATATGGCAGAAAGCTGAGTGAGAATGTCAGAGAGGTCGGAGAGAAAGGAGGGGTTTGGCTTCGGGGGACGGTAGATGATGGCTGTGACCAGGGGAGTGGGACCAGAGAGTTTGAAGATCAGCTGTTCAAATGAAGAAACATCAGGGATGGGGATTATGGTAGCTTTTATTTCCTTTCTGATAATAGCAGCTATACCACCACCCCGCCCTTGTGGGCGAGATTTGTCAATGTATGTGAATCCTGCTGGGGTGATTTGATTTAAAGAAAAATAGTCCAGGGGTTTTTGCCATGTTTCGGTCAGATACAGAAAGTCCAGGTTATTGTCTTTAATGAATTCATTTATAATGTGGCTTTTATTGTGGATGGAGCGTGTGTTGAGCAGGGCTGCTCTGAGGTGACGTTGCATTGGGGGGGGGTTGTGTGGACCGGGGGAGTGGAAGGAGATTGGTCAGATTCACGTGTTGTTTGTTGTGATGGCGTAGTGTGGGCGTGTGACAGGACCGAATGGACGGGATGGAATGTGGAGACGTGGAATGAAATAAAAACGTACGGCCAGAGCCTCTGTGTGAAGGACGGCGTTTGCGGAGTATTTCATAATCTGCGAGGATGTCCATGCAGTCCGGACGCAGGCGGTTATTGAAGGAGTGGAGATCTGACAGGGAGTAGAGCGGCGGCATGATCCGGTGAAGTGGCGCTAGCACGGAGCTAGCTAATGCTGGGGACCCGGGCAGCAGAGACCAGGAGCCGGATGACCGTGGAAGAAGGAGCGGTGTGAGTCCAGATAAAATGAGAATTATAATCCACAGCATTTCAGGAGAATAATTCCAGTGGTTTCCAGAGGAGAATCGTAGGAGGTGCTGACAGCCTGGTGCAGAGTGGGAGCCGGGTGACCAGCCTACTAGCTGGTTAGCTAGCTTGATAGCCACCGGCTGTAGGCAGCGGGGAAGCCGGCTTATCGCAGCGGGATGGGAAGACCCACACGAGCCGCGGAGTTAGGGTGGAGTTAGGGTGGAGTTGGGGTGGAGTTGGGGTGGAGTTGGGGTGGAGTTGGGGTGGAGACAGAAATGTTAGCTCAGCAGACTTCAGGGAGCCGAGGAGCCTGCTAGGTCCGATAATGCTAGCTGGCTAGCGGGCTAGCGGGCTAGGGACCGGTGAGCAGGAAAGAGCCAGCAGGTAGGAGATGACAACACATTTATCTGTGTCGATTCGAACACAGATAAGTTAGGATACATTAGTAAACCATAATGATGGATGTTATTATCAGCAGCTGCCAATAGATCCCCTACATCTTGTATGATGGACCTTTGAAGCAGGGTTACACAAAACACACACACACAAAATTGTAAAACAGTTATTGAGAGCATCCCAAGGGCATTGATCCTATGCTAAACCTCATAAGTTTAGAAGGGGGAACAGTTACCTTTTGTTAATTTTACCTCGAGCCAAACTTGTGCGACTTGTTTCTGAAATCCCTTTCTCTTAAAGTGAATACATAAAATTAAAAAACAGTGGAGCTTACCCTAAAACTAACCACTGGATAGGGTTAACCCTAACCCATATACATTTTTGTATTATTATTTTTTTTTTAAATATATATAGCACCAAATTGCAACTAATCTATATCTACTAGGGATGCACGATAATTATCGGCCCGATAATTATCGGTCCGATATTAGGAATTATGACGTCATCCCGATAAACCCGATACAAGTATTAATAGCCCCGATAATATACAATGTATTTTTTGGGTAAAAAAAAGAAAAAATACTGCGGTGTGAGTGGATTAGGATGAGGGGCGCTTGTTTTTAACTCGGCTCCTCCCGTTTTGGCAGTACTGTGATATTAGTGGTTTAGGAAGAGGGGAGTTTTTCACAAATCCAGCGCTCCCTAACTCATGCCTGGCTGTGACGTAAATGGTGTGCGGCCGTGAAGCCAGGACAGTAAACAAACATGTCGTCGGTGGTATGAGACTGTTTCAGAGTTGGAAAGTTCGCTTGCTATTTGTAACAAATGTAATGCAGAAGTTCCACGAGGAGGGAAAAAGACAACGAGCTATAATACTTCCAGCCTGATCAGTCACCTGAAACATCACCATCGCTACGATGGTGTGTTGAAAGCGTACGAAGACGCCTGCGCTGCTAAACTAGCGGCGAATCCAAAGCCAGCTGCAAAGGCACCGGGGCTTTTATCTATCGACGAGGCTTTTGAAAAAGGCGAGAAGTTTGCCAGAGACGACCCCAGGGCTAAAACGATCTCTAACTTCATCATAGAAATGATGGCGCTTGACGACCAGCCCTTCTCCCTCATCGAAGATAAAGGATTCAGTCGGCTAGTTATTCATTTGGAGCCCAGGTTTATCATTCCAAACCGCCGCCACTTTTCAGACGAGTGTTTACCAGCCAAGCCACACTCCTTCATACTCTGATCGATAACGATATACGGGACATAAGTTTCACCACGGACATATGGACCAGTGATGTTAGCCCCGTTAGCATACTAGGTCAGACGGCGCAGTGGCTGGACAAAGACTACAAACTGTAGCCTGAAACTCCAAGAACTTGGAATTTCAGGCTCTGCACTTTCCCTCCTCACCTCATACCTCAAAGACCGTACCTACAGGGTAACTTGGAGAGGGTCCGAGTCCGACCCTTGTCAATTAACTACAGGGGTCCCTCAGGGCTCTGTTCTTGGTCCCCTCCTCTTCTCCCTGTACACAAACTCGCTCGGATCAGTCATTAGCCCCGCATGGTTTTTCATACCACTGATACGCTGACGACACCCAATTAATTCTGTCCTTTCCCCTGCTCAGAGACCCAGGTCGTCGCACGCATCTCTGCTTGTCTAGCTGACATCTCTCAGTGGATGTCTGCTCATCACCTCAAGCTTTACATTACATTACATTGCATTTGGCTGACGCTTTTATCCAAAGCGACTTACAATAAGTACAATCGACCAGGAAGACACAACCTTGAAGAAAACAGAATCATATAAGTACATCAGGTTTCATAGAGCTAAACATTTCAAGTGCTACTCAACTGGCTATAGATAACCAGTCCTTTATTAGTATATAAGTGCTCTGTTAGCAGTTCATTGTTAGTAATTCTATCGCTCGAAGTGGAGTCGAAAGAGATGAGTTTTCAGTCTGCGCCGGAAGGTGTGTAAGCTATCTGCTGTCCTGATGTCAATGGGCAGCTCATTCCACCATTTTGGAGCCAGGATAGCAAACCCACGTGTTTTTGCTGATGGGAACTTGGGTCCCCCTCGCAGTGAGGGTGCAGCGGGTCGTTTGGCCGATGCAGAGCGGAGTGCACGTGCTGGGGTGTACGGTTTAACCATGTCCTGGATGTAGGAAGGGCCAGATCCATTCGCAGCATGGTACGCAAGTACCATTGTCTTGAAGTGGATTCTAGCAGTTACCGGGAGCCAGTGAAGGGAGCGGAGGAGCGGAGTGGTGTGGGAGAATTTAGGAAGGTTGAAGACCAGACGAGCCGCTGCATTCTGGATGAGCTGCAGAGGTCGGATGGCACATGCAGGTAGACCAGCCAGGAGGGAGTTGCAGTAGTCTAGGCGTGAGGTGACGAGAGCTTGGACCAGAACCTGCGTGGCTTTCTGGGTCAGCTGGGGACGTATCTTCCTGATGTTGTAAAGCGTGTATCTGCAGCAACGGATTGTAGCAGCGATGTTTGCAGTGAAGGACAGGTTGTTATCTAGGGTCACACCCAGATTCCTTGCAGTCTGAGTCGGGGAAACAACAGAGGTGCCGATGTTGATCGTCAGGTCAAGAGTGGGACAATCTTTTCCCGGAAGGAAAAGCAGTTCAGTCTTGTCAAGGTTGAGCTTGAGGTGATGAGCAGAAATCCACTGAGAGATGTCAGCTAGACAAGCAGAGATGCGTGCGACGACCTGGGGCTCTGAGCGGGGAAAGGACAGAATTAATTGGGTGTCGTCAGCGTAGCAGTGGTATGAAAAACCATGCGGGCTAATGACTGATCCGAGCGAGTTTGTGTACAGGGAGAAGAGGAGGGGACCAAGAACAGAGCCCTGAGGGACCCCTGTAGTTAATTGACAAGGGTCGGACTCGGACCCTCTCCAAGTTACCCTGTAGGTACGGTCTTTGAGGTATGAGGTGAGGAGGGAAAGTGCAGAGCCTGAAATTCCAAGTTCTTGGAGAGTGCGAAGGAGGATCTGATGGTTCACCGTGTCGAATGCAGCAGACAGGTCCAACAGGATGATGACAGTGGAGAGGGATGCTGCTTTGGCAGTGTGCAGTTCCTCAGTGACAGCAATGAGAGCAGTTTCTGTGGAGTGACCTGCCTTGAAACCAGACTGGTGCGGATCCAGAAGGTTGTTCTGATGGAGATAACAGGAGAGTTGTTTAAAGACAGCGCGTTCAAGTGTTTTAGACAGGAACGGGAGGAGAGAGACAGGCCTGTAGTTTATAACATCAGACGGGTTGAGAGTGGGTTTCTTTAGGAGAGGGTTTACTCTTGCCTCCTTAAGACTATTTGGAAAGTGACCAGAAGTTAGAGAAGTGTTGATGAAATGGGTGAGAAACGGTAGAATATCAGGAGCGATAGTCTGAAGGAGGTTTGAAGGGATAGGGTCCAGAGAACAGGTGGTAGGGCGGGCAGAGGTAATGAGGGTAAGAACCTCACTTGGAGAGAGAGGGGAAAAGGAGGTTAGTGGGTGGGTGGAAGGAGGGTCTGGTGACCCAGCGGTGAGTAAAGGTGAGTCAGAAAAAGAAGAGCGAATATCATCAACCTTTTTACGTGTTAAGTGGTTAACAAAGTCGCTTGACAGAAGTGAGGAGGGGGGAGGGGCTTTGGGGGGGGGTCCAAGAGGGTGGAGAAGATGGAAAATAGTTTTTTGGGATTGGAATAGGAAGATTGGATCTTATCTTGAAAGAAAGTGCTTTTTGCCTGAGAGATCGAAGCAGAGAAAGAGGAGAGGAGAGCCTGATAGGTTAGGAGGTCGTCACGGTGTTTGGATTTCCACCGTTTCCGCTCTGCTGCCCTAAGGACAGTTCTATTAGCACGCAGTGCGTCATTTAGCCAGGGAGCAGGAGGGGACTGACGAGCCTGCCGAGATGTGAGAGGACAGAGAGAGTCCAGAGAGGATGAGAGAGTACAGAGGAGAGTTTCTGCAGCAGAGTTTGGAGGCAGGAGTTGTAACGAGTCAGAGCAAGGGAGGGCTTAGAGAACCGATGACGCAAAGGTAGAGGGGGAGAGGGAACGAAGGTTACGGCGGACAGGTGCAGGATGAGAAGAGATTAGTTTGTTATGTTTGGAAAGGAGTAGAGAGAATGAAATGAAGAAGTGATCGGATGTGTGGAACGGGTTTACAGAGAGGTTAGAAGTAGTACAGTTCCTTGAGAATATGAGAGCAAGGACATCGCTTTCTTTATGAGTTGGTGGGGATGGAGACAGTGAGAAAGCAAAACCTTGAAGCTCAACCTTGACAAGACTGAACTGCTTTTCCTTCCAGGAAAAGATTGTCCCACTCTTGACCTGACGATCAACATCGGCACCTCTGTTGTTTCCACGACTCAGACTGCAAGGAATCTGGGTGTGATCCTAGATAACAACCTGTCCTTCACTGCAAACATCGCTGCTAAACCCGTTGCTGCAGATACACGCTTTACAACATCAGGAAGATTCGTCCCCAGCTGACCCAGAAAGCCATGCAGGTTCTGGTCCAGGCTCTCGTCACCTCACGCCTAGACTACTGCAACTCCCTCCTGGCTGGTCTACCTGCATGTGCCATCCGACCTCTGCAGCTCATCCAGAATGCAGCAGCTCGTCTGGTCTTCAACCTTCCAAAATGTTCCCACACCACTCCGCTCCTCCCCTCCCTTCACTGGCTCCCGGTAACTGCTAGAATCCACTTCAAGACACTGGTACTTGCGTACCATGCTGCGAATGGATCTGGCCCTTCCTACATCCAGGACATGGTTAAACTGTACACCCCAGCGTGTGCACTACGCTCTGCATCAGCCAAACGACTCGCTGCACCCTCGCTGCGAGGGGGACCCAAGTTCCCATCAGCAAAAACACGTGGGTTTGCTATCCTGGCTCCAAAATGGTGTAATGAGCTCCGCATTGACATCAGGACAGGAGAAAGCCTGCAAATCTTCCGGCGCAGACTGAAAACTCATCTCTTTCGACTCCACCTCGAGCGATAGAATTACTAACAAAGAACTGCTAACAGAGCACTTATATACTAATAAAGGACTGGCTTATCTATAGCCAGTTGAGTAGCACTTGAAATGTTTGGCTCTATGATACCCGATGTACTTATATGATTCTGTTTTCTTCAAGGTTGTGTCTTCCTGGTCGAATGTACTTATTGTATGTCGCTTGGATAAAGCGTCAGCTAAATGTAATGTAATGTAATGTAACTGTACAGAGCGGTGTTGCATTCTCAGGAGCTACCAGGTTCACACACCGCCGATATGATCCGTGAGGCTTTTGAAGCCATGCTTCAGCAATGGAACATTAGTAAAGAGATGGTCCATGTTTTCCTAAGAGACAACGCACGTAATATGGCGAAGGCTTTTGGCGTCTATGGAGTTGATAGCCTGGGCTGCATGGCCCACACTTTACAGTTGGCCGTGAATGAGGCTGTGCTTAGCCAAAGAGCTGTGTCTGACTGTGTTGCCATCGGGCGGAAGATTGTTGGACATTTTAAGCACTCCCAAGTAGCGTCCACCGCCCTGGAAAAGTTACAGGCAAACCTGTGAAAGGGAACAACAACCACTACTACCACCACCAGTACACGACTCCAACAGGACGTGGCCACACGTTGGAACAGTACATTTTACATGCTTAAGAGTCTGGTGGCGCAGAAGCAAGCTATTGCAGCTTATGCAGTAGAAAACAAGTTACCAGCAACACTCAACTCCCACCAATGCGCCCTGGTTGAAAACATGTTGACCATCCTCGATCCGTGTGAACAGCTGACTAGAAATATTAGCAAAACTACAGCCACAACGGCAGACGTAATCCCCTCCATCCAAGCCTTAACGCCCCTGCTAAAACAAACTGTTCCAACAGACCACGGAGTGAAAACTTCAAAGGAGACCCTGTTAAAAGCAGTCCAAACGCGTTTTGGTGACATCGAGGAAAAGCCCTTGTATTATCTCTCAACGCTATTGGGCCTGAGGTACAAGGACCACTACTTCACCCTTGCATCAAAACGGCAAGCTATAGAAATGCTGCGGGAACAGCTGCACAGCGTCGTCGAGAGAGACCGCCGTGCCACAGACACCCCCGGCCCCCCGCCAGACGAGCCACCGGCAAAGAGCAGCAGGGGAGACGAGAACAACAACTCCTTCTTGGGCATGTTTGAGGCAATCCTCGAAGAAAATACAGATGCTGCAACTGAACACCAGGAAAACAGCAGAGTGGATGCGAACGTAAGTGTATATATTTTTGTTTGAATTGTTTTATGAACACAATGTATAACTTATGTTAAAAATGGGACCGGATATTCAGAACATCATCATAATTAGATTGTGTTCTTCTGTGTTTTGTTTTTTACTGAAAGCTCCAGTCATATCTGTTGGAGGCCACGCTTCCCATGAACCGTTGCCCGCTGGAATACTGGAGAAGCAACCAGTCCCGTTACGAGTGCCTGGCCCAACTTGCTCATAAATATCTGTCGGCTCCTTGCACTAGCGTTGACAGTGAGCGTTTGTTTTCTGCTGCTGGACACGTGATGACCCAGCAAAGAAACCGACTCGCATGCGACAAGTCAGAGATGCTGCTCTTCGACAAAAAAAATCTCCCTCTGATCAAATCAGAATTTTAAAAAAAGTAGAACTTTAGAAGAATAGCTACCTGCTCTAAAGGGAGCTAAAGTAACAATGCAGGATCAAGGGTCAAATGTGAATCTCTCTCTCTGAGAAAAAAAGAGGACAATTGAAACCTCATGCTTTTGTGAAAAACGGGTTCACTGTCATTTATATGGGTTATAAAGCAAGTCATTAATCCTTTGTTCTGTAAATGACTGTTTGTTACTGTGTGGAATGCACTTTTTCCGTTTGTGTTTACATATAAATGTCTAACTTGTTTCAGTACCTTATTTTTTTGTTACTGTGTGGAATGCACCTTTTCAATTTGTTTACAGAGACTGATTTTACTTGTCAGTGTTTCATTTGAATCCTTATGCAAAGATTTGCACTTTTGCAGCATCCCTTCTAGAGGAGTAGAGGCCTTTATTTTTATATCACTGAGTGATGCACCTTACTATGGCAAATGTTTACATTTTACAATCTATTTGACAGGTTGTCAAATTGTTTTTGTTTGATTTCTTTTGGCAAATGTTTGATAGGCTTGTTGTCCTATAAATGCCAGGTAATAGTTGTTTCCATTTCTTAATATGGACCACTCATTGTTCAGGGAAACACATTGTCATTGACTGATTGACTCAAATATATTTATTTGGGAAAATAAATATGGTCACTTTGAAGAGTCAAAACTGTTCTCTTGGCTTTGTTTTGTTCATAGTAGTAATGTTCATGTCATTTGCTCACTACTAGTCTTTTTTTACTACCAGGTGTGCAAAAACTACAGGTACATTTAATATATATAT
Source organism: Harpagifer antarcticus (assembly GCA_902827135.1). Taxonomy (NCBI): domain Eukaryota; kingdom Metazoa; phylum Chordata; class Actinopteri; order Perciformes; family Harpagiferidae; genus Harpagifer; species Harpagifer antarcticus. The sequence continues at coordinate 206,023 of CADEHL010001089.1, read as the reverse complement.
ATTAGGGCTGTCAGTCGATTAAAATATTTAATCGCGATTAATCGCAAATTAATCGCACATTTTTGATCTGCTCTAAATGCACCTTAGAGGAATATTTTTCAAGTTTTTAATACTCTTATCAACATATGAGTTGAAGATTATTATCATCTGATATTTGGGAAGAGTGTTACATTTGAAATGGCAGAAAGTCTTGTTGCAATTTCCAGATATTGAAAGAGGCCCCTGGAGTTTCTCTGGTAATTATCAATAGTAGCAGTTAAGTGAATACTGTTCAAACAATACCTGTGTTTGTGTTTAGTATTGATTTCTCTGTTTTATCCTTTCATAAATGTGAGGACTGAAATTGCATGAACATTCTGGGGTGCTTGGAGTACAGTAACATTTTGTATTACTCTGTGGGGGAGGTGTAGTTAGGCAGGACAGGGGGCTAGGTGGATGAGAGTACCTTCTGCTTAAGATCTCCAGTATGTCATGTTTCAGGGAAGTCTACATATCTTGAATGGTATATGTGTGTTTAATTACTTTATATATGTGTGTTTAATTACTTTGTATTAGTAATAGCAGTGTGTAAACAAAAGCTGGAAATATGAGGAATGTAAGGATTATCTTTGTGTGAGCAAGGGGGTATTATTTGGACACAGCTCAAGCCTCTGGAATGTGCAGAAAGATGGGGGTGTGAAAATCTATGCAGGAAAAGGAGATAACGGACACCAGATGTATTTTGCTATCAGCTCAGAGACACTAGTTTATTATCCTGGCTGGTTCGCGCTGATTTGCTATGACCACAGCTCCTCCTGGTTTATTTTCTGCATGTAAGCCTATTCTGGCTTTTAGTTCTTTCTCTTTTGCTCCTGCCGTCAAGATGAAAGGTTCTCCCGGCATTTGGACCAGAGCAGGGGGTGGGGTCCACTCCTTTGAAAGTGTAATGTATTCTTACCGTTTATCATTAAAGCAGATTATTGTTTAACCCCTATCCTGGTTGTTTTGAGTTTTCCTTCTTTTAAAGCACACTCATATAGGATTGGCGCGGAGCAGAGATATCTGCCACAACAGAGTGGACAAATATGCTTTATGCTGGTGTGTGTGTGTGTGTGTGTGTGTGTGTGTGTGTGTGTGTGTGTGTGTGTGTGTGTGTGTGTGTGTGTGTGTGTGTGTGTGTGTGTTGGAGCTATGTGCAACTCAAGGCATATGCTCGAACCGGAGCTGCCTGGACGCTGCAATCATGTTGCGCACTATCCGTGCTGAGTGTGCTGACTTCTCGTACAATGTCCCACTGTGTGGCTGCCTGCATAAAGTCAAGTGCTCGGTGCAGTTGTGGCGAAATGTCGCTACTCTGTTTTCATTGAAACAACTCCTTATATCCGTTAGCGCAGCTAGCTAGCACCAGATGCTAACAACAACAATGCACGTAAGGTCTCTCTCTCGCTCGCTCGGGCCACACACACACACACCCTCCCGGTCCTCCCAATAGCCAGTCGGTGCCTGCCGGTGAGCGTGGAAGTGTGGTCTGCTGCAAGCGGGCAGCAGGAGCGGGGCTGTCAGCATCAGCTTGTAGATGGTATTTTAAACTCGATGCGCTCTGAAACTACGGGCGGCCAAGGAAAATAAAATACACATGCGTTAATCGCGTTAAAATAATTAGTGGCGTTAATTTTTTTTTGCATTAACGCGTTATTAAATAATATAATAATATATTATATGTATATATTATTTATTATCGGTTATCGGTATCGGTATCGGTTTTGAGAAGCAGGAAGTTATCGGTATCGGTTTAAAAAAACAATATCGTGCATCCCTAATATCTACGGTCACTTTTCACATTGAACATGAGCTCTTTTATTAAATAAACTAAATGCTTTCATTTTAAGTTGAGTTTAGTGTTTTTGACCCTAAGAAACACTGATGCATTAATCAATATCAATACTCCACAGCTCCTCTCTCTGCTCCAGAGGATATAAAGAATATATCAGCAGTAAACCTAGGGGAAACACTGACATTCAATATTATGTTAGAGACAAGTTAGTTATTACTCACATATCAAAGTCTTTTCATCTGCAAGATGGAAGAATAGCTGGCTGCTGCCTGGAGAGACTGATGAGGAGTCACCGGCTGACTTCAGCAGCTTTCCACACAAAGCCATCACATGTTCTGTTCCATAGTCTTCACTGTCTACTGGTGCTCTGTCAAAAGAGTGAACATCACAGCTGTCATGGTAACCCTTTGTTACACAACATACAACCAACATGCATCAAAAGTGACCCGAATTAGTTTAAATTGTAAATATCTTTGCAATAAATTACCTCCAGGAATTCCTCAATTAACCTGTTTTTGATCAACACCAATTCTAATTTTCATTTTAACTTTCTTACTTTTTTTTAATACAAATCATGTTTGTATCACTACACTTCTAAGGCACAACATGGGTAAACAATTATCCGTATTATTTCCTATGTTATTCCTAGTGTTTCTTTAAATACATTGTTTTTGATTACCACAAATTCAGGTAATTTGGTAAAAGGGGTGAAAAAAAGGGGTGAAAAAGGTGAGAAGGATATTATCGCTCTAGGGGGGTCCGGGGGCATGCTCCCCGGGAAGAAAATGTTGAATATTCCATATTTTAAAGCATCAATCTGATGCATTTTGAGATGCATTTTTTTGCCAACCTGGGAAGAGCTGGAGAAACTTAACTTCAGCCATGAGTCAAACATATTATGGCCTCCTTACTAAGTATTATCAGGGATGCAAACTCATCACGTATGGAAAAGGTGACAAGGACCCGAGCCCCCGACCCCACGGAATATCGGCTTTAAAATGAGGAATAACAGGATGTTAGCAGTCAAAACAACTAAAGCAGCAGGTAATAATAACAGAAACGCTAAAGAGTCACATCTAATAGAAATATATAAAAGCATTTATTTTAATTGTGTAGCAGTCAGTTTATAATTTTGGCAGCACTGTTGAGCATTTTGAAAATCTATTGTCATGCCTCTGTGCAAGGCTTAGTCTTTCTATCTATATGGCATCTGGTGTAAAGTAACTAAATTCATAAACTCAAGTACTATACTTGGGTACAATGTTGAGATACTTGTACTTTATTTAAGTATTTCAATGTTTTGCTACTTTGTTCTTCTTCTCCTTTACAGTTCAGAGGTAAATGGTGTACTTTTCCTCCACTACGTGTATTTAATACCTTTAGTTACTTTACAGATGTGGATGAATGATGTGAAATATAATCAAGTGTTAAGGGGGTTTTGGACTGACACAAAGAAGACATCAGTTTTGATATTGTAAAACTGGAATGGACATTACTCACTTTTTTTGACATTTTGTAGACCTTTAACAAATGAATCCTAAATCAAAACAACAGTAAGTTGCAACTGTCGTCTTTAGCTTTTTGTCAATATTTACTAATAAAAATCAGACTTTAGTTCCACCTGGAGTAAATCCACAAGCTACCCTGCAGTATACAAAGTCATTCAGACTAGCTGCACCTTTACCAGCTTTGAGAACACTTTCATGATCAATCATTATAAAACATATCATATATATTATTCTGAAATGGACCGATCTGCACAACGACTACTTTTACTGTCGCTACTTTCACTATATTTTGATGAGAATACTTTTCTACTTTCACTTGAGGAACATTTTGAATGCAGTACTTTTACTAACAGAGTATTCCTACACTCTGGTACTTCTACTTTTACTCAAGTACAAGATCTGAATACTTCTACTTAAGTACAAGATCTGAGTACTTCTACTGTTACTCAAGTACAAGACCTGAGTACTTCTACTTTTACTCAAGTACAACATCTGAGTATTTCTGCTTTTAATCAAGTACAAGATCTGAGTATTTCTGCTTTTAATCAAGTACAAGATCTGAGTACTTCTAATTTTACTCAAGTACAAGACATGAGTACTTCTACTTTTACTCAAGAACACAACCTGAGTACTTCTACTGTTACTCAAGTACAAGGCCTGAGTACTTCTACTTTTACTCAAGTACAAGGCCTGAGTACTTCTACTTTTACTCAAGTACAAGATCTGAGTATTTCTGCTTTTAATCAAGTACAAGATCTGAGTACTTCTACTTTTACTCAAGTACAAGATCTGAGTATTTCTGCTTTTAATCAAGTACAAGATCTGAGTATTTCTGCTTTTAATCAAGTACAAGATCTGAGTACTTCTAATTTTACTCAAGTACAAGACATGAGTACTTCTACTTTTACTCAAGAACACGACCTGAGTACTTCTACTGTTACTCAAGTACAAGGCCTGAGTACTTCTACTTTTACTCAAGTACAAGATCTGAGTATTTCTGCTTTTAATCAAGTACAAGATCTGAGTACTTCTACTTTTAATCAAGTACAAGATCTGAGTACTTCTACTTTTACTCTAGTACAAGATCTGAGTGCTTCTACTTTTACTCAAGTACAAGATCTATACTTATACCACCTCCGTTTATAGCCTATGAAAAACGAAACGAAAGCTAAAGCTAACGTTAGCAGATAGTGACAATGTATGCTAGTTAGCCAGCTCAACGATAATATTGCGACAGAAAAACTTTTCAGTTTACATCACGCTCTGCCGCTCCGACAGGGAGCTCTGCTCTGAACACCTGAACGGCCCGTTCTAACAGCTGTTCACCAGCGGTCCAGTCTGTACCACAGTGACTCCGGACCGCACAGTTAAAGGTGGGGTAGGTAAGTTTGAGAAACCGGCTCGAGATACACTTTTTGTTATATTCCATGGAATGCTCTTAACATCCCGATAGCAATGAATATCTTAAGTGCTTTGACAAAAAATCCATAAAAAAAAGTCATCTGTGGAAGCTGTAATACTGTAAAAAGCACGACCAATCATTTTAGCCTGCCCGGCTAAAATAACTGGATGGCCTACCCGCCTGTCAGCCTTCCATCTGCGCACACACTTATCTCGTGCCCTCATTGGTCATGTGCGCGTTCGTGTGTGTTGGAGGAGGGGCTCTGTGAGGAAGTGGCAGATTTTCTCCGGTTGTGTATTTTCAAATTCTAGCGATCTCGAGCCGGTTTCTCAAACTTACCTACCTCACCTTTAATATTAACGAACGCACCCGTAGGTAATGTGGCTGCTGAAGCTAGACCATGGTTGCATTCGGATAGTTTAAAAATCAGCTCCTAAATTAAGGTTAAGGGATAGTGGATAGGAGAATTCAAAAGGATTTAGGAGAAGAGACTGCGGTGCTTTAGAGAATCGACTACACTTTCACTATCCGACGTGTTTATGATGCGCCAGCGGACGTCATTTTGTGCGTCTGCTGCTGTGGGGAAACTATGGAAACTACAGTTTTCTATACAGCGGACTACAACATGGATGTTTAATAAGAAGGAGGGACTACTGTAAACTCATCTAGAGACTATGCACCGTGCTCTGATGCTGTTGCTTTATGCGTTATGAACGTGGACAACAGAGAAACATATTCTTCAGGACCAAAGTTGGAATTGAAATAAAAAAGGAAAGTGAAACTTATGCTCGTCACCCTCTCCCTCCGGTCCACATTAACACAAATGATCCCAATACGTATGATTGTATGAACTATGAAAATATCTTAAAATCAATACAAATGTATTTATTATAAACGTTAGTCCTTAACATCTATCACTGTGTATATCACCATTCAAACATCTTTTAAAAGTTGAACAAACCCCACACAGCTCAGTGAAATGTTGACTTTATTTGATCATTTCAGTAAAAACTAACGTTCATATTTCTCTTTTTGATTATAATACTGATGAACGGTCAAAACAAAGCACTTTGGCAACTTACCACATACGTTTTAAAAAGCTTAATAAGCACCGTAACTTTCATGATATAATTTCTCCGTCATAATCGATTGTTTCCGTGAACGGCCGACTGTTGTGTGACGGCAAATGCTGCGGCTGCAAGGCATTGTGGGGCAGCATTTTCTCCTCTCCTTTCGGTTAGGGAGGTCCAGTGGTTCCTAAGCTAAAGGAGGTTATAAAGGAAGTTTGAAACCTCCTTTCCTATCATTCTAGAGAATTCGAACGGCACTTATCATGGCTGCCACTGAGGGACTTCCGGGTCATTTCACTCCGTTAGGAAGGTTCCTAAGCTAAATGGACTATTCGACTGCAGCCCATCATCACGGAGCAGCAGAGCTGACAGGCAGGAAGACTCGAGCACACAGCTCGTGCTGCATTATAATCAGTGTTGGGACTAACGCGTTACAAAGTAACTGCGTTACTGTAACGCCGTTATTTTTGGCAGTAACTAGTACTCTAACGCATTACTTTTTAAATTCAGTAACTCAGTTACCGTTACTACATGGTGCGTTACTCCGCTACTGCGTTAGTTTTTTTATATAGTCAACAGCCAGGCGAACAGAGATGAGAACTGTACTTAAGTACAGTACTTGAGTAAATGTACTTAAATACTTCCTGTGTCACATGCGGAGACGGGCTGTGGGCGTGTCTGTGTTGTTTACTAACAAGACTATCATGGCGGCGGCGGAGCTCAAGTCTAGTTTCTCCACCTGGAGATATTCTCACTATTTCACTTTGTCGAGCACAAAGAAAGGAAAGTTTCTGTTAAATGTAAGTTGTGTCCTGGCAGGTCAAAGAGTCTATCTAACCAGTAATTAAAATCTCTTAAAACATCTGCAAAAACAACATGCTGGGACGAAACGTTATTTTTCACAGTAACGCATTACTTTTTGGTGTAAGTAATCAGTAAAGTAACTGAGTTACTTTTGAAATGAAGGAACTAGTAATGGTAACTAGTTACTGGTTTTCAGTAACTAGCACAACACTGATTATAATATATAAAAAAAGAACACCATGCGTGTCATGATGGCACATAACAGCTCGCGGCTGCAGATTACTCCGGGTCCCAGACCCCCCCATACCCCAAAAATATTTTTATTGCAGATCTACATGAATCACACAAGTGACCTATTTTGGATTCAAAACGGCAAATTTCGCCGAAAGGTGAGTGATTTTCATGCCTGCATTATTTTAATTCTCCAGTTCTAATTGATGAACTAAAATAGTTTATGCCAAGTGTGATACAAATGCAAAAAAATAAAGATACTTTAATGATAATTTTGTTAAAAATAATAATTTTAGCAGAGATTTGGACCAAGCATGATGTCGTAATACAACAACTATTTTAGTTCACACAGTGTGACATTAGCTAGTCATGTTAGCTTGTAATATATAGAGCAGAGCTAACTAGCAAGTTAGCCAAACGTTAGTGGTTAGCAGTTTATGCTATGATAGCTGTTGGCTACTGAACATTAACAAACTGGATTCCGCAGTAAAGACTTTACAATAAGATTGGCGACAACACTGTGACACCCTGTTGCACGTTTATGTGTAATCGTCCCGCGTTGGAGACAAGAGGATGGCGGCAGCACTGCAATAAGCTGTAAGCTAACGTTAGCAGCGACCTTGTTAACCTGTATTGCCCGATTGTCCCGCCGGTGGGACATCTTGCAAGAAACAGCATCTCAGGACTTCTTAAAATGTAACAACCTATTAATGATGCTTACCCATTTAACGGGAAGAAACTCAGCTAACTGACGATATTAACCATTTTTAACTAAACGAAACACAAGTCTAACGGGGCTAACGCTACTTTAGCACATAACTGGCAAAAGCGATCTTTTTTACTTCATGCTATCTGCACAAACGTATCATATGAAAGCTGAGATTCCACAGATTCCCTTAAAATATATGTCTCATAACTCAAAACTCACTGAACTAGAAGAAGAAACGTAACCTTAAATACACAGGTTGGATATTCGACGGACATTCGCGGACCCGCCAGCAGCGTCAGTTTCCCGGACCCGCCAGCAGCGTCAGTTTAACGGGGAGATCTTCTCCGCGAAACGAGGCTTTCACTTAGGGACCATCAACAAATGACTTTTACAATTAGACAAGAAAAATGTTCTTTTTAATACATCGACAGCTTCTCGATCGTGTGAATGTGAAGCAAATTCACTCTAGAGCATACATTTATTGAACACACCTCTTTTTATTGCATTTTAATACTTTAAATACGTTTTATTAATATTTTTGATGGAAAAATTAGCTTATTTCTTCAATACCTTCCAGGTCATGTGACCTAATCACTCAAAATCAGTGCTGGGTCAAAGAACTACACTGGCTGCATAGGACACACCTCTTTTTATTGTATTTTAACACTCTAAATATTTTATATTAATATTTTGATGGAACATTTTGCTTATTTCTTCAATACCTTCCAGGTCATGTGACTTAATCATTCAAAATCAATGTTGGGTCAAAGAACTACACTGGCTGCATAGGACACACCTCTTTTTAATGTATTTTAACACTCTAAATATTTTATATTAATATTTTGATGGAAAAATGAGCTTATTTCTTCAATACCTTCCAGGTCATGTGACCTAATCACTCAAAATCAGTGCTGGGTCAAATAACTACACTGGCTGAATAGGACACACCTCTTTTTATTGCATTTTAATACTCTAAATATTTTATATTAATATTTTGATGAAAAAATTAGCTTATTTCTTCAATACCTTCCAGGTCATGTGACCTAATCACTCAAAATCAATGTTGGGTCAAAGAACTACACTGGCGGAATAGGACACACCTCTTTTTATTGTATTTTAACACTCTAAATATTTTATATTAATATTTTGATGGAAACATTTACTTATTTCTTCAATACCTTCCAGATCATGTGACCTAATCACTCAAAATCAATGTTGGGTCAAATAACTACACTGGCTGCATAGGACACACCTCTTTTTATTGCATTTTAATACTTTAAATATTTAAAGAAGAACCAGCACCTTACTGTGGTAGAGAGGTTTGTGTGCCCTGATGAACCTGGGGGCTGTGTTGTCTGGAACCGTGTGTTCCTGGTAGTGTCTCCCATGGCAAATTGGTCTCAGGCAAGGGGAGAGCGTCGGCTCTGGAACCTTACTTCTGGATAGGGGTTGGACTCTATTCTTCTCCGGGGTTGCTCAAGGTGTGAGGCGCCGGGCGGGTGTGGGGATACTCACAAGTCCCCGGTTGGGTGCTTCGTTATTGGAGTTTACCCCAGTGGACGAGAAGGTCGCCTCCCTACGCCTGCGGGTTATGGGGGGGAAAACTCTGACTGTTGTGTGTGCTTATGCACCCAACAGCAGTTCAGAGTATACGGCCTTCTTGGAGACCCTGGAAAGAGTCCTGTATGGGGCTCCTGAAGGGGACTCTTTAGTCTTGCTGGGAGACTTCAAAGCACATGTGGGCAATGATGGAGACACTTGGAGGGGCGTGATTGGGAGGAACGGCCCCCCTGATCTGAACCGGAGTGGTGGTTTGTTACTGGACTTCTGTGCTAGTCATGGATTGGCCATAACAAACACCATGTTCGAACATAAGGATGCTCATAAGTGTACGTGGTACCAGAGCACCCTAGGCAGAAGGTCCATGATCGATTTCGTTATCGTATCATTGGACCTGAGGCCGTATGTTTTGGACACTCGGGTAAAGAGAGGGGCGGAGTTGTCAACTGATCACCATCTGGTGGTGAGTTGGGTCGAGTGGCGGGGGAAGCCTCTGGATAGACCTGGTAAGCCCAAACGTGTAGTTCGGGTGAACTGGGAACGTCTGGAGGAGGCCGAAGTTCAGGAGGCCTTCAACTCACACCTCCGGCGGAGCTTTTCAGGCATTCCTGTGGAGGTTGGGGACATTGAACCAGAGTGGTCGCTCTTCAAAGCCTCTATTGCCGAAGCCGCGGCGGGGAGCTGTGGTCTCAAGGTCCTAGGTGCCTCAAGGGGCGGTAACCCTCGAACCTCCTGGTGGACACCGGTGGTCAGGGAAGCCGTCCGACTGAAGAAGGAGGCCTTTAGGGATTTGTTATCCCGGGGGACTCCCGAGGCAGTAGTCATGGGGGAGGGGGTCTGCAGTTCGGTGGACTAAGGATTGCACCACTGCTTTTTGCAGATTATGTGGTTCTGATTGCTTCATCGGTCTGCGACCTTCAGCAGTCACTGGATCGGTTCGCAACCGAGTGTGAAGCGGCTGGGATGAGGATCAGCACCTCCAAATCTGAGGCCATGGTTCTCAGCAGGAAACCGATGGACTGTCCACTCCAAGTAGGGAATGAGTCCTTACCCCAAGTGAAGGAGTTCAAGTATCTTGGGGTTTTGTTCTCGAGTGAGGGAACAATGGAGCGTGAGATGGGCCGGAGAATCGGAGCAGCGGGAGCGGTACTGCAGTCACTTTACCGCACCGTTGTGACGAAAAGGGAGCTGAGCCAGAAGGCAAAGCTCTCTGTCTACCGGGCCATTTTCGTTCCTACCCTCACCTATGGTCATGAAGGATGGGTCATGACCGAAAGAACGAGATCGCGGATACAAGCGGCCGAGATGGGTTTTCTCCGCAGGGTGGCTGGTGTCTCCCTTAGGGATAAGGTGAGAAGTTCGGTCTTCTCCTTCGCGTCAAAAGGAGCCAGTTGAGGTGGTTCGGGCACCTAGTTAGGATGCCACCTGGGCGCCTCCCTAGGGAGGTGTTCCAGGCACGTCCAGCTGGGAAGAGACCAAGGGGTAGACCTAGGACCAGGTGGAGGGATTATATATCTTCGCTGGCCTGGGAGCGCCTTGGGATCCCCCAGTCAGAGCTGGTTGATGTCGCCAGGGAAAAGGAAGTTTGGGGCTCTCTGCTGGAACTGCTACCCCCGCGACCCGACCACGGATAAGCGGAAGAAGATGGATGGATGGATGGAAATATTTTATATTAATATTTTGATAGAAAAATTTGCTTATTTCTTCAATACCTTCCAGGTCATGTGACCGATTCGCTCAAATTGCTGACACCACTGGTTAAGGCTTTGGAAATTGTTCCTCTTCTTGTGTATTTTGCTGGTCTAAATCGCCTTTGATTTTTATGGTGTATAACTTCACCAATGCGCATTACTTTAAAAATAATTTTTTTATCCGTTGATTTTGGCCCGTTCTTTTTTGAGAAACTGTAGACAGCGTTGCATCCATTAAATGTGCATTTTGCAGAGGCACAGAAAAATGGCGAATTCTTTTTACGGCTATCATTTGTCTTAACATGCTGGTATTTGAAAGCAAGTGTGCAGCATGGATTATTTTTCAAAAATTCCTGATAAAATGTATCAGTCCAGGGGGGACGGCGTTTTTTTTTGCCATGTTTAGGTTTAATTGTGTTCCATTGTTTTCTTGTCATGGCAATTTTGAACTTTTTTGGCCCTGCTTTGCACTTTCTGTTCATTGTTGTTGTCATTTTGGTGGCTGTCTCTGTACTTTGTTGGTCTGACTCTTCTGTGTCTATCTCAGACTGTGGCTGTGCGTTACTTATTTCCCTGTCATCCTGACTTGTGTCCTCGTCTTCCTCACCTGTAGGTGCGCTGTAAGACTGTTTTTCTTCACCGCTCTTATCTTCATCTTTCCCCACAGGCTCTGTCCCTGTTTTTCGTTTTTTATCCTTTTCTGGCCCTTTCTTGTCCTTGCCTGTTTGTCCCTTTCCGTTCATTTTTGTTGTCATTTTGGTGGCTGTCTCTGTACTTTGTTGGTCTGACTCTTCTGTGTCTATCTCAGACTGTGGCTGTGCGTTACTTATTTCCCTGTCATCCTGACTTGTGTCCTCGTCTTCCTCACCCGTAGGTGCGCTGTAAGACTGTTTCTTGATACTGTGCTGTCCATCTCTCCCTCTTTCACTGACATACTTTCCTAAATACAAACATTACAAAAGTAAAAAATCTCATTTAATTACTGTATCTCTTATCGTAAGACTACAATGCAACTTTAAGCAATCTGCCATCCTTGGGTCAATTACAGTAAATTCTGTTAACATCCTACTGTGATGCAGTATTTAATTAAATAAGCACATTAACCCTTATGCCTCCCTAAGGAAATGTATTATCCATGCCACTGTTTAATTTTGCGAGCATTCTGATTGTGTTAAGAATATGGCACGACATTTGTTAAAGATGTGATTTATTTTGGAAACATGTTCTTAATAAGTGTATGTAATCAAAATAGTGACTTTCAAAACCATAGCGACAAAAATAAAAATGAATGAACATTTGCTAATTATGATCAGCACTACATTTGGTTAAAATATGTAAGTAATTGAAAGTGGAACAAAAATATTAACATAGCCTATAATATCTTTATTTCAGTATTTTTAGATGCGGACATTTTTGTCGTTAGTGTTTTCAGAGTAACGTTTTTAAAATGGATTCACAAGGGTTAAGCTTCAACTTAAAAGCCTCTGGGGTTGGGGCAAAATATTAATATAAAAATATTTAGAGTGTTAAAATAATAATAGAGTGATAGTAATAGAGATTTTTGTCCAGAAGGACAGGCAAATGAACTTCATCTTCAAGTCAAGGTAAGACCACAATTTTATTGAAAATGGGATCTCAAGGTTATCTAATCTAATTAGCCTTTGATGTTTTGCCCTTTGATGTGGTGTGTTATAAGCCTTTGATGTTAATCTAGGTGTCTCTTTGAAGTTATGCGTGAGACGGTCTAGCCCCCCGCCCCCTCCCAGCCCAGGCCTCTCCCCCCTTTCTCCACCCCCTGCCTCTGGCTATGAGGCTGGCAGATTGTGGGGGGTGGAATTAGATGAAAATAGAAATATGCTCAAAACTAAATAAAATACAGTAATTACCACTTACCAAGTCACCTTTCAAAAAAGAAAAAATGACCAAGAGATGCCTGTGACAACTTACCGCCATCCGTTCGGAGAGCCAGTCAAGAAACGAATGCCGCAGCTGTGCGGGGTTCAGATGTCTACGGCCGAGGATCTGTGCACAAACTTATCTCGTGCCCTCTTTTGGTCATGGGTGCGCGTTCATGTGTGCTGGAGGAGGGGCTCTGTGAGGAAGTGGCAGATTTTTCCCGGTTGTGTATTTTCTAATTCTAAGAGATTTTCTAAGAGCTGGTTTCTCCAAAATGACCTCCCCCTACCTTTAAGAACAAATAACACACACACACACACACACACACACACACACACACACACACACACACACACACACACACACACACACACACACACACACGTTGGAGTTGGCCTTTGATGATGTGAGGGTTAGAGATAAGCCAGGGATGTTAATCTATATGTTGATTAAGACACTCTCTGTGAGGTGAGAAGCGAGGGGATGGAGTTAGTTTTAAAAAAATACGCTCAAACTAAATAAAACAGCCATTAATTTTCACTCACTAAGACACCTAAAAAAAAAAAACGTTATTGTCCACTCTAGATTTGATTCAGGGTTTTGTTTTAAATGATTTGTGCATGCTAAGGATGTTTATTTTCAAGTTTTTGTGAAACTGTTAACTACAAGGAAGTATCTGCTTTGCAAAGAGGGTATTCATATTCATTTAAAAAGATCTTATTTAGGTTTTTAATAGTGATACCTAAGGATATTCTCTATAGTTGTATGGATTGTGAACTAATGTGTAGTTACTTTATTAACTATAAGAAAGTCTCTCTGAAGAGGGATATAATAAATATCCTATTCCTCCCATGATCTTTGTCTTTTTATAATTACTTCACACAACTATAAGGAAGCCCAATATGAAGTTATGTGAGGGTGTAATATTAGAATGTTGCTGTATGCAACAAAAAAATGGCCAAGAGACGCCTAGATATGGGTTTAATCAGCGAGATGCCTGTGACAACTTACCGCCATCAGTCCGGAGCGCCAGTCAAGAAACGAATGCAGCATCTGTGCCGGGTTCAGACGCCTCCAGCTGAAGAACTTCATGAAGAATGGACTCTGAAAAATGGCAATGTTTGGGGTTATGTATTCAGTCTTCATATCGACCGGGTCACGACACGACCTGTTGACGCAGCAACCACTGTAAGTTATATTCTTGTTTAATTCGACTTCTCTGTTTCATTTATTCTACTCTTTATAATTGTTCTGCAGTTATTGTACCTTGTAGAGAGATTTTTACATCTCAGATCTGCTCGGGGAAAGCTGTAAATCTGGTCTCATCTCAGAAGGCCACTCGATACCGCGTGAGAATATAGCCGGCCCGCCCAGCTGATTGCGTGAAGTACAAACGCTGTGAATTAATCATTTTCCAGCTAAAAAGCACTCAAATAGGCATTTAAAATCTGAAGAACTCAGTCTTCATATCGACCGGGTCATGACACGACCTGTTGACGCAGCAACCACTGTAAGTTATATTCTTGTTTAATTCGACTTCTCTGTTTCATTTATTCTACTCTTTATAATTGTTCTGCAGTTATTGTACCTTGTAGAGAGATTTTTACATCTCAGATCTGCTCGGGGAATGCTGTAAATCTGGTCTCATCTCAGAAGGCCACTCGATACCGCGTGAGAATATAGCCGGCCCGCCCAGCTGTCGCCCATCAGCTGTAGAGAGTTAACTAATTAGAGGGGCGTGGCCCCACTGCTGTGAGAACTCAGCAATCAGGCTCCTTTTTAGGTAGCTATTTCCTGGAGCGTCAGCTTCAGCGTCAGACAGCCGAAGACATTGGAGTCCTGCGGGAGTAAGACTGACAAAGACATTGGAGTCCTGCTGGAGTCATGAGAGTGGCAAAGAGGAGGCAAATCCTACTTTGATTGAGCTAAGTATCGCCGGTGTTTTATTTCATTTGGTTGTTTAGCCCCTCATGCTATAATCATGTGTATTTTCTCCATTCCTGTTCATGTGTCCTCTCGCTATTATCACTGGCCCCGTGTATCTCGTAATCGATATAATCGGCCTGCTCTCGTCTATCCCATATGCTCCACTGACATCCAACATCTAGTTTCAGGTGGCCTGTGGAACTGCCAGTCAGCTGTTCCCAAGGCTGACTTCATCTCTGGCTACGCTTCCCTGCAGTCCCTGGATTTCCTTGCTCTCACTGAGACCTGGATTACTCCATCCAACACATCCACCCCAGCAGCTCTCTCCACAGCATATTCCTTCTCCCATACACCCAGACCCACTGGCAGAGGAGGTGGCACTGGTCTCCTGCTCTCTCCCAAATGGAGCTTTTCCCTCTTCAAGCTACCTAACTTCACTCCTTCCACCTTTGAATTCCATGCCGTCACAGTAACCCATCCTATACAATTAATCATTGTTGTTCTCTACCGTCCGCCAGGTGCCTTGGGGGACTTCTTGGAGGAATTAGATCATCTCCTCTCACATATCCCTGAAACTGGCCCTCCGGCTCTACTTATCGGAGATTTCAACCTCCAGACGGGGAAGATAGACGAACTAACATCTCTGTTAACCGCCTTCGCTTTCTCATTGTCTCCATCCCCACCAACTCATAAAGCTGGCAATGTCCTTGATCTCATATTCTCAAGGAACTGCACTACTTCTAACCTCTCTGTTAACCCGCTCCACACATCCGATCACTTCTTCCTTTCATTCTCTCTACCCCTTTCCAAACATAACAAACTAATCTCTTCTCATCCTGCACCTGTCCGCCGTAACCTTCGTTCCCTCTCCCCCTCTACCTTTGCCTCATCGGTGCTCTCAGCCCTCCCTTCCTCTGATTTGTTTCAACTCCTGCCTCCAAACTCTGGTGCAGAAACTCTCCTCTCTACTCTCTCATCCTCTCTGGACTCTCTCTGTCCTCTCACATCTCGGCAGGCTCGTCAGTCCCCCCCTGCTCCCTGGCTAAATGACGCACTGCGTGCTAATAGAACCGTCCTTCGGGCAGCAGAGCGGAAATGGTGGAAATCCAAACACCGTGACGACCTCCTAACCTATCAGGCTCTCCTCTCCTCTTTCTCTGCCTCGATCTCTCAGGCAAAGAGCACTTTCTTTCAAGATAAGATCCAATCTTTCTATTCCAATCCCAAAAAAATATTTTCCATCTTCTCCACCCTCTTGGACCCTCCCAAAGCCCCTCCCCCCTCCTCACTTCTGTCAAGCGACTTTGTTAACCACTTTGAAAAAAAGGTTGATGATATTCGCTCTTCTTTTTCTGACTCACGTTTACTCACCGCTGGGTCACCAGACCCTCCTTTCACCCACACACTAACCTCCTTTTCCCCTCTCTCTCCAAGTGAGGTTCTTACCCTCATTACCTCTGCCCGCCCTACCACCTGTCCTCTGGACCCTATCCCTTCAAACCTCCTTCAGACTATCGCTCCTGATATTCTTCCGTTTCTCACCCATTTCATCAACACTTCTCTAACTTCTGGTCACTTTCCAAACAGTCTCAAGGAGGCAAGAGTAAACCCTCTCCTTAAGAAACCCACTCTCAACCCGTCTGATGTTATAAACTACAGGCCTGTCTCTCTCCTCCCGTTCCTGTCTAAAACACTTGAACGCGCTGTCTTTAAACAACTATCCTGTTATCTCCATCAGAACAACCTTCTGGATCCGCACCAGTCTGGTTTCAAGGCAGGTCACTCCACAGAAACGGCCCTCCTTGCTCTCACTGAGGAACTGCACACTGCCAAAGCAGCATCCCTCTCCTCTGTCATCATCATGTTGGACCTGTCAGCTGCATTCGACACGGTGAACCATCAGATCCTCCTTCTCACTCTCCAAGAACTTGGAGTTTTAGGCTCTGCACTTTCCCTCCTCGCCTCATACCTCAAAGACCGTACCTACAGGGTAACTTGGAGAGGGTCCGAGTCCGACCCTTGTCAATTAACTACAGGGGTCCCTCAGGGCTCTGTTCTTGGTCCCCTCCTTTTCTCCCTGTACACAAACTCGCTCGGATCGGTCATTAGCCCGCATGGTTTTTCATACCACTGCTATGCTGACGACACCCAATTAATTCTGTCCTTTCCCCGCTCAGAGACCCAGGTCGTCGCACGCATCTCTGCTTGTCTAGCTGACATCTCTCAGTGGATGTCTGCTCATCACCTCAAGCTCAACCTTTATAAGACTGAACTGCTTTTCCTTCCGGGAGATTGTCCCACTCTTGACCTGACAATCAACATCGGCACCTCTGTTGTTTCCCCGACTCAGACTGCAAGGAATGATGGAGTTAGGCCATTTAATTCCATGGGCTGGTCATATGGCTTTCCAAAAGACTTTGCACAGGATTGGAAGTAGGTTTGGTTGGCCAGGGATGTATACGCAAGTCTCTCAGTTATGTAGGTCTTGTGAAACCTGTCAACTTACCTCATCAAAGGGAGTAGCCTGTGCACAACTTCAGCTGTTGCCTATAATAGACACACCTTTTGAGAGGATAGCCATGGACATAGTAGGACCTTTAGAGGAAAGCTCCTCAGGACACCGTTACATTCTTGTTGTTTGTGACTATGCCACCCGCTATCCAGAAGCCTTCTCTCTCAGGTCCATCAAAGCCAAGCAGGTAGCAAATTGTCTTGTTCATCTGTTCTCCAGAGTAAGCATACCTAGAGAGATCCTTACAGACTGTGGGACAAATTTCTTGTCCAAGTTTTTGAAGCAGGTTTACCAAGTCTTAGGTGTGAAGGGCATTAAGACCACCCCTTATCACCCCCAGACAGACGGGCTAGTAGAGCGCTACAATCAGACTCTCAAAGGCATGCTACGCAAGTTTATCTCCAATACAGGGGCGGATTGGGACCAATGACTTCCGTCCCTGTTTGCCTATCGGGAAGTTCCACAAGTGTCAACAGGTTTTTCACATTTCGAGCTCTTGTATGGCCATCAAGTGAGAGGACCCTTGGATCTTCTTAAGACCACTGGGAGAGTCCACAGCCAGGAGGAGAGAATGTTGTCTCATACGTGATCAAAATGAGGAAGAGACTTGAGGAGATGACAGCACTGGCACATGAAAATAGGAAGTCGGCACAGCAACAACAGAAAACCTGGTATGATCGGAATGCCAGGAAGAGGGTTTTCAATCCAGGACAGAAGGTACTGTTATTGTTGCCAACGTGTGACAGTAAGCTGCTGACAAAATGGCATGGACCTTGTGAAATTACCAGGGTTGTTGGTAAGGTCACATATGAACTATATATGCCAGAAAGAGTAAAGAAATATCAGACTTTCCATGTCAATCTGCTCAAGGAGTTCCAGGTTCGTCAAGAGCCTGTGTGCCAGTTGTTGGTATGTGCCAACCCTGTCTTGTAAAAAAACGTGTAATAACTACGTTGGTCCACAACGCATTTTAATGGCCAAAGTAACTTTAAATAGGCATTTTACACCGAGAATAAAACAAAGTTCGGCCATGTTTTGTTTTTTCTGCAGGGAGAAAGTTGAAGATCAAGTGACATAGACGCCAGCCATTGGAATGAATGGTGAAAAAAAACGTAGGGATCTTACAATTTCAGAGGCGTTTTTGTAGAAATACTACGTCCTACGTTGTGGACCAACGTAGTTATTACACGTTTTTTTGTGAGACTGGGTTGTATGTGCTGTCCAGGATGAGGAAGCAAATGAGAAGTTCTTTCCTGCCACCACTGCAACAGCAGAGCCCTTGACGTTGTACCTGTCTCATCTATCTCCCAACTAGCAGGAAGGAGTAAAGCCACTCCTTGACCCGGATCTTTTTAAAGAGACACCAGGTGTTACCTCACTGGTCCAGCACAGGATCCGTCTAACAGGAAATGCTCCAGTTCGGCAGAAGAGCTACAGGATTCCTGAACGGCTAATTCCTGTTCTACAAAAGGAAATAAAGATGATGCTGGAACTGGGGATAATCGAGGTCTCCTGCAGTGAGTGGTGCAGCCCAATTGTACTGGTTCCAAAGAAAGATGGATCACTTTGATTTTGCATTGACTTCAGGTACCTGAATGCAGTGTCTAATTTCGATCCATACCCAATGCCTCAAGCTCAGTACATCACCACGTTGGACCTAAGCAAAGGCTACTGGCAGTTAGCATTGGCATCTGAAGCTAAGGAGATTAAGCCACAGCTGGGGAAAGTCGAGGCCATACAGTCGTTCCCTGTGCCCACTACCAAGAAGAAGATGAGAGGGTATCTGGGATAGGTCGGTTGGTACCGTAAGTTTGTTCCTCATTTTGCAGACAGGGCGGTTGTGTTGAATGACTTGAGCAAAGCCTCTGCTCCCAACAAACTGAAATGGACCGATGAGTGTGACAAAGCTTTTAGGGACTTGAAAGATGCAGTCTGCTCTAACTCTGTCCTTCACACTCCAGACTTTGACAAGCCCTTCACCCTGCAAACCGACGCTTCTGGAGTGGGCCGAGGGGCAGTGCTGCTGCAGGAGGAGGAGGAGGGAGACTGGAGACCTGTTGTTTTCCTGAGTCGCAAGCTGCTGGATAGAGAGACTAGATACTCCACGGTTGAAAAGGAGTGTTTGGCAATGAAGTGGGCCATTGACTACCTCAGATATTATCTGCTGAGGCGGCACTTCGTTTTGGAAACAGATCACAGAGCTCTACAGTGGTTGCATCGCATGAGAGATGCAAACATGCGCATCGCTGGATGGTACCTGGCACTGCAGCCGTATGACTTCACCGTTCGCTACAGGTCAGGGAAGACCAATATAGTGGCGGACTTTCTGTCCAGAGTGTCGCAGGAATGAGACACTGTTCTCCTTCGGGAGAGGGAGGAGGAAATGTAACGAAGGTAGCTATCAAGAACACAAAACAGTTATTTTGCCCCTCTGTCCTGAGGGTTGTCAACATGGATGTTAAAATCATCAACAATGACTAGACGGTCAAAGTCAATACACACTATAGACAGCAGTTCAGTAAAGTCATCATAAAAGCTTGCACAGTATTTGGGTGGTCTATAGATATTTAGGAACAGAGCTCGAGAGGAGCATTTCAGCTGAAGGGCCACATATTCCAAAGAAGCAAAGTTCCCATAAGATGTCTTCCTGTATTGAAGGGAATCATTGAACAACTAGGTGGTTGTTAAGGGGGTGTAGCAACTCCACCCCCTTTCTTATGCATTCTTTCCTGACTCATAAAACTAAAGTTGGGAGGGGTTGATTCGATAAGAACAGCTACACTGTTATTTTGTTCAATCCAAGTTTCTGTTAAAAACATAAAATTGAGATTGTGCTCAGTGATAAAATCATTGATTAAAAATGTTTTTCCTGCCAAAGACCTGACATTTAATAAAGCTAGTTTAAGTTTGTTAAACACACTATCAGTCAGGTTTTTTGTGGATAGCTGTGGCTGACATGGAATCACTGCTAAATTAGATAAACTCACACAAACGTTTGAGCGCTTCCTGTATCTAAGATGATTCACCGCTCTTAATCTATTACCTATCAACACAGATATCGGCAACGCTACTGGCAGGCAGGGCCCCGGGGCATGTCCTGGAAAGAGTTGAGAGTGCCTGAGAGTGCTTGAGCCTGGACCCAGCAGATATCAGTTTGCAGCGTTTTGTACACACACATCCCTATCAGGCTTTGAAGCCTCCACCGTTCCCGGAAATGCATCCGCGGAGGAGCCGTGGAGGACCCATCAGTGTCTCCTCGGTTAGAGCTCCTCCAGAGAGCCTCCTCGATGCTCGATGCTCGGTCCTCGATGTGCATTTAGAGAAATGAGATGTCCTTCAAAATGGCGCGCTGAAATTCATTTTTGGGTGACTACCGGAGGACCGAGGAGTTAAGGAGTCGAGGAGGGGAAATTTGAGTATTGAGAAACCTCTTATGAGAGCTGGTCACAGGGATGCGTTCAAATGTAATCAGTAATTTGAGGAACTGTCGAAATGGCGAACGCAAATAAAGTTGAGCTCGAAAATCCTCCAGCATCATTGAAGTCTCAGGTTTGGGAACATTTTGGTTTCGCAGTTACGTACAAGATAAGATAAGACTTTATTCATCTCGAAGGAAATTGTTGTGCCAGAGTAACACAATGCAATAAACACAGCAGCAAAACTGTACACTAAAAGTGCAGCAAAAAGAGCAATTAAACATCCACAGACAACATGAAACATAGATGGTCACACAACCAATGCATTTATTATTATCAGTATTTAGTAGTTAGTAGTGCAAAAAATAAAACGTAGTGGCAGTTACCTAATTACACGTTATCATAGCATTATTAATAATACTAATAATAATAATATAATATTGCACATAGTTATATATATAGCAGCGAGTGTATTGTAATGATGGTAATTATATTGCACATAGTGTTGGTGTGGAAGTTCTCAGTGCCCTTTACTTAGGGGTGAAGAGTTAAAGAGTTTGATTGCCACTGGGAGGAAAGACCTCCTGTGGCGCTGTGTGGTGGTCTTCGGTGATCTCAGTCTGTGGCTGAAAGTGCTCCGGTCGGAAACCAGTGTGGCGTGCAGGGGGTGAGACCCGTTGTCCAGAATGCTGAGAAGTTTCCTCAGCATTCTCCCCTCCGACACCACTGCCAACGACTCCTGATCCACTCCCAGGACAGAGCCTGCTGTCCTGATGAGCTTGTTGAATCTGTTGGCATCAGCTGTCTTCACCCCGCTGCCCCAACACACTACAGCAAAGAAGATCACACCGAGTCATAAAACATCTGCAACATAGTGCTGCAGACGTTGAAGGACCTGAGTCTCCTGAGGAAATACAGGCGACTCTGGCCTTTCTTATATAGGGCGTCAGTGTTTTTACTCTAGTCCAGTTTATTGTCTATGTGGACACCCAGAAACTTGTAGCTGTCCACAATGTCCACATCCATGCCCACGATGGTAATTGGGCTTGGGGCGGTATTCCGCTTCTTGAAGTCAACCACTAGCTCCTTAGTTTTTGTGACGTTGAGCTGCAGATGGTTCTGACCGCACCACTCCACAAAACTGTCCACCACACTCCTGTACTCAGCTTCCTGATCTCTGATGATACAGCCCACAATGGCAGAGTCATCTGAGAACTTCTGCAGATGGCAGGACTGTGAGCAGTGTCTGAAGTCTGATGTATAGACTGTGAACAGGAAGGGAGAGAGGACCGTGCCCTGAGGAGCGCCCGTGCTGCTCAATATAATGTCAGAGGTGTTACTCTGCAGCTTCACGTACTTTGGCCGAGCTGTGAGATAGTTGGTTATCCAGCTCACCAGTGGAGCATCCACCTGCATGTCCAGTAGCTTACTGCTGAGCAGGGCAGGTCTGATGGTATTGAAAGCACTGGAAAAGTCAAAAAACATGACTCTCACAGTGCTGCCTGCCTTCTCAAGGTGTGTGTGTACTCTGTGCAGCAGGAAGATGATGGCGTCCTCCACTCCAATATGAGGCTGATATGCAAACTGCAGGGGGTCTAGTGATGGTGCGACCACTGTACGGAGGAGTTTAAGGACCAGCCTCTCCAGCGACTTCATGGCATGTGATGTCAAAGCCACCGGTCTGTAGTCGCTGTGTGTGCATGGATGTATCTTCTTCGGCACAGGAACCAGGCATGTTGTCTTCCACAGGGCAGGGACGGTCATCATGTCCAGGCTCAGGTTGAAAATGTGCCGAAAAACTGCACACAGCTGAGTAGCACATCCTTTCAGCAGACTGGGGCTGAGGCCGTTAGGCCCTGCAGCCTTCCCTGAGTGTAGACGGCTGAACTCCCCCCTCACGTCCTCTGCAGTGATGGTGAGTGGGAGCATGCACAGTGGGGTTGAGAGAGAGCCCTGGTCGGGGGGGGGGGGGGGAAGAGGGATGACGGACAAAGACAGGTGGACCGAACCAAAGATGTTTGTCGGCATTGTTCAACTAAAATTGGTTAAGCGGCTGGCAATACATCAAACCTACACACTCATTTGAAAAGGCATCACCCAAACGTGAATATCACCGGTACCAAAAGAAAAAAGACTGAAGTGCAAACCCAACTCCCACTAGCATGTAAGCCTCCACCACTCGCAGAAAGTTCAGACCGAGCCAAAGCCATTACAAACGCCAAATATCCTTATGTTGCCATGTTAGCAAAGCGCTCCCTGGCTGTATCTGCTACCTCTGTCCCTAGCGAGAGGGTGTTCTCCACAGCAGGAGACATTGTTAGTGCCAGCAGATCTGCCCTGTCGGCAAGCAATGTGAACAAGTTAATTTTTCTTTAAAAAAACATGAAAATACAATGACAAGCAAGTCATAATGTCAAACTGGCTGTTTAGGTACTAGTACAGTACAGTTCAAATACAGATTATTTCAGTTCATCGAAATGCTGCACCTTAATGTTTATTTTATTTTGTATTTATTTGAGTGAATACATTTTTCACAGTTTAATAATAATTAAAAAAACCCAAAAAATATTTTATGTTTTGTGATAATGTTTTCTGCTGTGCCGAAAACGTACTGAACCGTGACCTAAAAATCGAGGTACGTACCGAACCGAAATGTTTGTGAACCGTTACCGTTAGACACAAAGAAGAGATTTGGGGGAAGCTGGGTTAATCGGAACATGAGTACACAGGTACAAACAGACAAAAAGAGGAAATAAGGTGTGTCCCCCCGACAGTCTAAGCCTATAGCAGCTAAACTAACGTGTCTACATGCATGCACTCCCTTAGGATAGGTTGAGGGAAAAGGGTAGCAAGTAAGAAGTAGGAAACAGAGGTGGAGAGGCACACAGGGAAAAAGGACCACTGGAACCTGAATTGGTTAGAGGTAAGGAGTAGGTCTGTGGCTACGTTCCACACTCCCCGGCCGGAATAGGCCTCTCTGCAACCTGTTACCCTAATAGAACCTCGAGAGGTCAGAGAGGGGAAAGGTTTTGGATAACCATCAACGTGTATATTAGACCCAATTCCAACTAAGCTGTTGAAGGAAGTTTTTCCATTAATTAGCACTTCTTTATTAAATATTATGAATATGTCTTTATTATCAGGCTATGTTCCACAATCATTCAAAGTAGCAGTGATAAAACCGCTTCTTAAAAAGCACAACCTCGATCCAGAGGTTTTAGCCAACTATAGACCTATTTCTAATCTTCCGTTCCTCTCAAAAATTCTTGAGAAAGCAGTCGCAAAACAGCTGTGTGATTACTTAAAAAACAATGATTTATTTGAAGATTTTCAGTCTGGCTTTAGAACACATCATAGCACAGAGACAGCTCTGGTCAAAGTCACAAATGACATTCTAATAGCCTCTGACAAGGGACTTGTCTCTATTCTTGTTTTGCTCGATCTCAGTGCTGCATTTGATACTATCGATCATGATATCTTATTGCAAAGACTAGAGCACTTAGTTGGCATACAGGGAACTGCCTTAGGCTGGTTTAGGTCCTATCTATCTGAACGCTCTCAGTTTGTACGTGTCAATGATGAATCTTCCACGCAAACCAAAGTTAGCCACGGAGTGCCACAGGGCTCAGTGCTCGGACCTATTTTGTTCACATTATATATGCTTCCGTTAGGCAATATTATAAGGAATCATTCTGTACATTTTCATTGTTATGCGGATGATACTCAACTATATTTATCAATCAAGCCTGATGAAATTAATCATCTAAATAAAATTCAAGACTGCCTCAAGGACTTAAAAACGTGGATGACCTTAAACTTTTTGATGTTAAACACGACCAAAACTGAAGTTATTGTACTTGGCCCGAAGAATCTACGAAACAAATTATCTAAAGATATACTAACTATGGATGGCATTAATTTGGCCTCCAGTGAGACTGTAAGGAATCTTGGTGTTATATTTGATCAGGATTTATCCTTTAACGCCCACATAAAATCAATTTCAAGGACCGCCTACTTCCATCTACGTAACATTGCAAAAATCAGGCATATCTTGCCTCAAAACGATGCAGAGAAACTAGTCCATGCATTTGTTACTTCAAGGCTGGATTATTGTAACTCTTTATTATCAGGGTGTACCAAGAAGTCAGTCAAGTGGCTTCAGCTGAGTCAAAATGCTGCAGCTCGTGTACTAACCAGAGTTAGGAAAAGGGACCACATTACTCCTGTTCTGGCTGCCTTACACTGGCTCCCTATAGAACACAGGATAGAATTTAAAATTCTTCTTCTCGCCTACAAAGCCCTTAATGGGCAGGCGCCATCTTACCTTAAAGAACTCATTATACCCTACTGTCCTACTAGGGCATTGCGTTCCAAGAATGCAGGGTTGTTGGTTGTTCCTAGAGTCTCTAAAAGTACAATGGGAGCCAGAGCCTTTTCTTATCAAGCTCCACATTTGTGGAATCAGCTTCCAGTTTGTGTTCGGGCGGCAGACACCCTATCCGTTTTTAAGAGTGCGCTTAAGACCTTCCTTTTTGATAAAGCTTATAGTTAGGGCTGATTAGATTCAGCCCCTAGTTTTGCTGATATAGGCTTAGTTTGTCGGGGGACATCTTACTTCTTCCTTCTCTCTGTCTATACCTGTGTACTCCCATGTTCCGATTAACCCAGCTTCCCCAAATTTCTTTCTTTTTGGTGTCTATATACGCTGGGATCCGGAGTCATGGATGATCCTGCGGTCCTGTGTCCTGCATCACGAGCCCTGGATCTTGAGTCGTGGCTGTGGTCCTGGATCATAGGTCCTGGATGGATATCCTCGTGGATCCATCTTCCTATTACACACACATGCATTTCCAAACATTTGGACTACCTATGTTGCAAATGTATTATCTTTTCAATTTACACACGGCATCTATTGCACGACTGTCCGTCCTGGGAGAGGGATCCCTCCTCTGTTGCTCTCCCTGAGGTTTCTCCCATTTTTCCCTTTAAACTGTGGGTTTTCTTCGGAAGTTTTTCCTTGTACGATGTGAGGGTCTAAGGACAGAGGGTGTCGTATTGTCATACTGATATTTTGTACAAACTGTGAAGTCCAATGAGACAAATGTAACATTTGTGATATTGGGCTATATAAATAAACATTGATTGATTGATAAAGTTTTAAATATAAGATCTAAGTTTTTAGGATTTAAGTGAAAGAGAAAGAACTATAATGTATCAGGTGAAGAGGCACAACGTGTCTACGTCAATGCACTCTTATTAGATTATTTTATTTTATCACGATAAGCTTTATCGAAAAGGAAGGTCTTAAGCGTACTCTTAAAAACGGATACGCTGACTGCCGCCCGAACACAAACTGGAAGCTGATTCCACAAATGTGGAGCTTGATAAGAAAAGGCTCTGGCTCCCATTGTACTTTTAGAGACTCTAGGAACAACCAACAACCCTGCATTCTTGGAACGCAATGCCCTAGTAGGACAGTAGGGTATAATGAGTTCTTTAAGGTAAGATGGCGCCTGCCCATTAAGGGCTTTGTAGGCGAGAAGAAGAATTTTAAATTCTATCCTGTGTTCTATAGGGAGCCAGTGTAAGGCAGCCAGAACAGGAGTAATGTGGTCCCTTTTCCTAACTCTGGTTAGTACACGTGCTGCAGCATTTTGAATCAGCTGAAGCGACTGACTTCTTGGTACACCCTGATAATAAGGAGTTACAATAATCCAGCCTTGAAGTAACAAATGCATCGACAAGTTTCTCTGCATCGTTTTGAGGCAAGATATGTCTGATCTTTGCAATGTTGCGTAGATGTAAGTAGGCGGCCGTTGAAATTGATTTTATGTGGGCGTTAAAGGATAAATCCTGATCAAATATAACACCAAGATTCCTTACAGTCTCACTGGAGGCCAAATTAATGCCATCCATAATTAGTATATCTTTAGATAGTTTGTTTCGTAGATTCTTTGGGCCGAGTACAATAACTTCAGTCTTAGCCGTGTTTAACATAATTTGTAAGTCCTTAAGGCAGTATTGAATTTAATTTAGGTGATTGGTTTCATCAGGCTTGATGGATAAATATAGTTGAGTATCATCCGTAATGTAATAATAATGTAATGTAATGTAATTTGTGGAGAACCGAAGAGTTTTCATTTGGGGTGGGGGGAGTGTTGTTGAGCATAAAGACACTGGCGTTTTGGGAGCAAGCAGAGAGGGGAGGGGCGGGGTTCCCCTGGTATACTCTCTCCCGGTAAACTCTATCCCTCAGAGCTGGGTTTTTGCTCTCGGTAAGGTTCTCTCGAGCTGGGTATTGCTTAAATCTCTGTGTATTGAATGCTGAGGAAATGGTTTAGATGAAAGTTTTGTGACGGACTTCTTAGACCAAAGCATTCTTCAAAATGTGATGGACTTCTTAGACCAAAGCATTCTTTAAATGTGATGGACTTCTTAGACCAAAGCATTCTTTAAAATGTGATGGACTTCTTAGACCAAAGCATTCTTTAAATGTGATGGACTTCTTAGACCAAAGCATTCTTTAAAATGTGATGGACTTCTTAGATCAAAGCATTCTTTAAATGTGATGGACTTCTTAGACCAAAGCATTCTTTAAATGTGTTGGACTTTTTAGACCAAAGCATTCTTTAAATGTGTTGGACTTCTTAAACCAATCATTAATAAATGAGTTGGAATTCTTAAGCCTACCATTCTTAAATGTGTCAGGATTTTAGAACTAATTAGAGAACCTTCACCACCACGAGGAAATTCCTTTTGAATTTCGTCGGAAGACTTTAATGGGTGAACTATGAATTAAGGTTTTAGATTAGAAGATAACCCCAGCATGATATGTTTAGTATGATTATAATGTTGTAAAGAGAGAAGGTCAAAACCCTGTATTAGTTTGGACCTATTTTTCTTCAAATAAACTGATCCCACCTTTTGGATTGGGACAACTTAAAAGACATCTGCGCTCTCCTCTCCTGCTTCAAAGATAAGATTGCACCCTGCCACACTCACACTTAGGTAGGGCCACACCTCATTTACTGATATCAAAATCCTTCGGGATCGCTTAAACTGATTTAAGAGAGTTGTCTGAATTGAAACAGCAGTTAATTGAACCTGCTTCTTCGGGGAGTTAATAGAGGTGAGATCTTGCTGACGTTGGTGAATCTGAGCCAACCAGTAAACTTACATGGACTCAATAACTTCGGTTAGGTCAATTAGTAGGTCAGAGTAATTTCCCGGAATAAATTATCAGGCCCTCACCAACTCTTACAGGGGGGAGTCCGTCCGTCCGTCAGCTTCTCACTTCAAAAAAGAAGAAGAAATCTAGATCGTAAAATAATTAAACAAGCGAGTGCCTGTTTTTCCTGGCCAAGGACAGGTTCCTTGAACACAACACGAGTATAACGTGTCTTCACGTGGTTATGGCCCATTCCCAAACCGCCCCCTACACCTACCCCTCCGTTTGCGTGTTCACGCGGAGGGTCCGCCATATTGAGGGCTGTTCCAAAGCAACGAGTGTGGAGGGGGAGTGGGCCATCAAGCCCTCAAACAGCGAGTCTGCAGCGGTGCTGCTTTGAGACCGGTCTCTACCTGACCGGAGTCACGCTGTGTGTGTCCGTCAGGAAACGCTCTGTTTACAAGTAGTTCCAGCAAACATCCACTGATAAACTGCGATGTTAGCCTCATGATGACCTCATATGTTTTTAACTTCGGATCATACCTGTGTTTAGTCTAGAAAAAGGTAAATGTGTGCATTTTATTATAAAGTTGTGTATATTTACAGACCGTTGCAAAAACTAAGAAGCTTATAAACATCAGGTTTAAAACTAAAAGAGCTTTTAAACACAATGAAAGATGTTTGGAGTTTTATTTTAGTTATTCATTTAAACTTTTTGTCTAAGAGATGCTGATTTGAAACCGTTGTTACATACAGTTACGGCATTTCCTGTTTCTGCCGGAGAGAGGGGAGAGAGGGGAGAGAGGGGAGAGAGGGGAGGGGAGAGAGGGGAGAGAGGGGGGAGAGAGGGGAGAGAGGGGAGAGAGGGGAGGCCGTCCCAAAGCTTGCTGCTGTATTTACTCCCTCCATCTGACAGGAGGGAGCCTCATTGAGCTGCGAGTGTGGCTACAGACGGAGTTCACTCCATCACGGAGGGGTAGGGTCGAGGGAGTGGTTTGGGATTGGGCCTGAGTCTCGTCTGAAAGGAGTGTCGACTAGAGTGCTGACGGAGAGCACCGGTACTCTATAAGCACCAGTACCCATAAGGAGCCGTACACATCCCGCAGTGTTTGCTTGGCTGTGTCTTTAGTTGTAAGCACAGTGGCGATCTGTTGTTATTAGCATCTGGTTAGCTAGCTATGCTAACACAAATGTGTATGCTAACACATTTAAAGAGCTTTTTCTAGAACCAGGTGGAAGAGAGCTCTCTCCTGAGAGGCTCAAATAACCTCAGCTCAGTGAGGTTAAGGCACATCTTAATATGATCATTATAGTTAGTAATGAAACATTAGAGACTAAACGAAAAACAGGTATAAAATACTATGACAGTAACAAAAAAGTTGTTAAAAATAACAAGAATAGAGTTTAAAAGGGGAGTGATTTGTAAAATATCCAAAAAGAAAAATCTGCTTCCAGTTCTGTTTCATATGGGTGTTGAGAGATGTATCCATAGATCTCCTAATGTTGCTCTCAAAGTGCACCAGATTGATGCTTTTAACTTCAATATTTAAAAAAATATATCTTCCCGGCGGAGCATGCCCCCGGACCCCCCTAGAGGAGGTTAGGTCCCCCCCCACTTAAATCATGTTTACATGGA
Organism: Harpagifer antarcticus; assembly: GCA_902827135.1. NCBI lineage: Eukaryota > Metazoa > Chordata > Actinopteri > Perciformes > Harpagiferidae > Harpagifer > Harpagifer antarcticus. The sequence goes on along the minus strand of CADEHL010001089.1, from coordinate 176,681 downwards.
TAGGAAGCTAAATACATTTGCTCACATCTTGTGTCCATATATTCCTGTTTTGGTGGTCATGCCACACCGTGCACGTGCATGCATACGTGAGTCATGGTAAAATATCTGGATTAAGAGGTTGCTTTTTCTTTGCACAGAATGAAAGAAAGGCCAAATGAATGGGCTGTGATTTTAGTTTTTTGAAGCAGAGGTTGAGTTCAATCATTTGTACGGCCCTCGGAGGATGTTGTAAAAATGTAAAGGAAAAAGGTTCCCCACCCCTGCTGTAAATAATAATAAAAACCCTTGATTTATAACTTAACATCTCTGTCTCCTCTTGATCTGAGTATATTATAAAGAATAGCCAGTTAATTGAAGCATTATAGCACAGGCCTTTGTCAGATGGTATATTATGCTGGTTTTTTTCTGCCTCGAATAGTTTTCTCTTTTTTCACCATACCTGTGCATCACTGCTATTAGAATGTCATTTGTGACTTTAACCAGAGCTGTCTCTGTGCTATGATGTGTTCTAAAGCCAGACTGAAAATCCTCAAATAAATCATTGTTTTTTAAGTAATCACACAAATGTTTTGCGACTGCTTTCTCAATAATTTTTGAGAGGAACGGAAGATTAGAAATAGGTCTATTATTAGCTAAAACCTCTGGATCGAGGTTGTGCTTTTTAAGAAGCGGTTTTATCACTGCTACTTTTAATGATTGTGGAACATAGCCTGATAATAAAGACATATTCATAATATTTAATAAAGAAGTGCTAATTAATGGAAAAACTTCCTTCAACAGCTTAGTTGGAATTGGGTCTAACATACACGTTGATGGTTTAGAAGAGAGAATCATTGCATTTAATTGTTCAAGGTTTATGGCTGAAAAGCATTCTAGTTTACTATCTAGTGTAATATTAGAACTTACGTTTCCGGGAGCTGTTGATAACACTATACTGGTCAAAGGCAAGAGGTCATTCATTTTGTTTCTAAGAGTAACAATTTTATCGTTAAAAAAGCACATAAAATCATTGCTACTGAGTGCTATGGGAATAGAAGGCTCCATGGAGCTATGGCTCTCTGTCAGCCTGGCTACAGTGCTGAAAAGAAATCTTGCATTATTCTTATTCTCATCTATTAATGAAGAGTAGTAGGCTGCTCTCGCTTTACGCAGTGCTTTCTTATATTCATTGAGAGTAATATGCCAAATTAAATGAGATTCTTCAAGTTTAGTGGAACGCCATATCCTTTCAAGTTGTCTCGACTTTTGCTTTATTTTGCGGGTTTCGGCATTATGCCACGGAGCTAGTCTATGTTGTTTTATTTTCTTCTTTTTCATAGAATGACATGCAAATAGTTTGAGTGTAAACATTTGTTTTTCTCTATCTATTTACACTACGGATTTTTGAGTTTACTCATATCCTGATGGTGCTGTTCCTAAAAATGTTCAATTTCTTATTGTTTTGTACTTATTGTTTTGTACTTATTGTTTTTTTAAAATCAGTTCTAACTGCCGTGCCGTTTCTGGAAAGGTGGCGGTACGGCTACACAATGTGTAAGAAGATGCCAACATGTTCCTTTTTTAACTTTGATTCGGAGTGCATGTGCAGTGCGTTCTATCACTTCCCATGGTCCACTCCATACACATGGTCCACTCCATACACATGGTCCACTCCATACAGGTTGCAACAACTTCATCTTGTAGATTTTCACTTTTACCCAATCACCTGATCCAACAGAAATATTCGTCATGGCCCTGGCATATGCTTCCGCCTCAATTTTTCTAATATCTAACACTGGTTCTCCTCTGTATTGTGAGGTGCTACAATAGGCGCATTCACACCGCAGTACTTTTCCCACAAAGGTTCATGTGAACTTAGTTCATGCGAACTCTTTAGTTCGCATGAACTAAGTACAGATCGCGTTCACACTGGAATAAGTCCCTGGGGGTGGATTAGGCAAATGAAGCCGCTGACGTCACTTCTTCTTCTTCTGCTTTGGGTTTACTGGCAGGCTATAAACAACTTCACGGCGGATACTGCCGCCCAAAGTCCCCGGCCGGAAGTCCCCGGAGTTGTAAGAGGACTTCAGTAGAAGTTGCTGGGACTCCCAGCAGCTTCTACTGAAGCCTTCCGAGTAAATCGCCAGAACGCCGACACCTCCTCATCTCCACCGCTCCCATGTTTTATTTTGTGTTGCCATACGTTAGTCTCTCTGTGTTTCTGCGCTGGGCTAATGCTAATGCTAATAATGCTAATGCGAGGATAATAAAATGGCGGCTTCACAAAACTTTTTGGAAGTTTTACGGGGCGTGGTTTGCAATCCGCACAGCCAATCAGAAATATAGCTCTTTTCTCACAAAAGAGCCGCTCGAAAGTCCCTGCTCTCTAGCAGGGACTTTCGAGGGGGTAAAAAGGTTCACGTGAACTAATTTTAGTACCGGCTCTTTTTGGTGTGAACGCGATAAAAGAGTTCACATGAACTAAGTTCGCATGAACCTTTGTGGGAAAAGTACCGCAGTGTGAATGCGCCTATTGTGGTGGATATTGCTGAGTGGGGCAATCTCTGGCCAGATGTCTACAATCTCCACATATGAAGCAGCCATCATCTCTTCTTCCTCTTCGTTGCTCTCCTCTCCATTGTCCCTTTTGTTGATGCTGTATGGAGTGTATACCTGTGCTTGCCGCTGTAATGGGGTAGGAGGATAGACAGGTGTTTGCTGTTGCTGGTTTTGTGAACATTCTTTGGACCAATGTGACGTCTGATCACATGTGTAGCAGCCACCATTCTGGAAACCTCTTCCTCTGAAACGTCCTCCTCCTCTTCCTCTTTGTTGGTTCTGCATTAGATTCTCTGGTTCTTCCTGAGTTTGAACTGTTGGAGGTGTCCGCCCTGCCTTCTCTGCTAGCATGGCCATCTGCTTTGTCGATTTCTTGTTTTTATTATCTTTGGTATCTTTCTCAGCTACTTGTATCTTCAAAAGTCTTCTAGTTAGTGTTTTCACTTCTTCATCATTTTCTAATTTAGTTTGTTTGCGTTTTAAATCGAAGTGTATAAGATACTCCCTCCGTTCTTCCATGGATTTGGTATCTAGTCCCACAACATCTTCCAAGCGATCCTGTACAGATGTTGGGAGACTGCATGTCTCCACAACATTGTAACATCGGGAGAAACATCAAGGCGTTCTCCTCTGTCGTCCATCCATACTTCTTCATATCTTTTCAAGAAGTCATGCATGTCTTCCCCCATTTCTTCTTCACGCTGGAGAGGGCAGTGACACTGCGTTTTGTCGGGTAGGTGAGACGGATGGCCGCCCAATACTGCGACCTATAATGGTTGAATGGAGTGTCATCTGGTTCGTCGCTACATTGGGACCTGATATCTATCTGTCTTGCCTCTAGTATTCCTTCTATCCGTTCAAGCAGTGCCCTCAAATCTCCCAAGCACAGGTCGTCTTGGGCAGTGTACTTCTCCAGGTCACACACCCACTTCTGACCACCCCCGGAAAGTGGGGGTAGCTTTGCCACAAAGCGACTCACATACTCAATACTGTGGACAATCCCCACAGGAGCAATTTGGGGTGAAGTGTCTCAGGGACACAACATGCTGACTGCAGTGGGGTTTGAACCTGTGACCCCCTGGTCCCAACACCAAGGCTCTATCCACTGCGCCACACGCCTCCATCAGCTGGTTAGATTGACTGGTTAGGATTCTTACTTCATACTTCAATTCTTTCACATTTGGGGCTTGAATTGAAGCTTGGTGAAAAGGGTTGTTCTCTGATATGTTGGGAGGAGACACTTCGGTCAGGCTTGGATTCTGCTTTGGAGTTTGGATAACTGGAGCCTCTTCTGTTATTTCTGCTGTGTCTTCCTTTACTGGCAGATCTGCTGCTTCTACCACATGTATGCTGTTTGTCAATCCTTGGCTGGTATATTTCAGATGGATTACTAGATTTATAACTATAGCTTTTCTTTTTTCAGCTTTGTTCATAGCGATTTTTGCAGGTCCATACCAAGAGGGTCGTCCGGCTTTGATCCATGCTTCTTGCTGTTGTAGGTATTCTCCATTCTCATATTCAACTACAGCTTTCCTATGGGCTTTCGTTGGTCCAGGTTGATCATCTGCTGGAATCAATCCTCTCGTTTGCCACTGCTTCAACAGTTTCTCTATTTGGTTCTGTGTCTTCTGTCTATCATTTGGATTTGTTGTAGCATCTGATCTGATGTTTACCCTCTCCTTAAGCCCCAAAGCCCCCCTCGTCGGGGGCTTTTTTTTTTACGACACCGTGTCTCAGGGAATCTTAATATTTAAGAACCTATTAATGTGTTATACCAGATTAACGGGAAGAATCTCAGCTAACTAACGATACAAACCATTTTTACCAAAACAAAACACAAGTCTCATAAGAAGCATCTAAATGACCCCTGAGCGAAAATGCTAATGCACTTTGGCACAGAACTCAACATAAAGCTGAGTTTCCACAGATTATTTAGGTATATATATCATCACTGAGTGATCCGAACTCTTGACAGGGGAAGCTTTTACGGGAGATCCTCTCACCGTAGCTGTCAATCTGATCAAAGGCATTAAAACGAGAAAAAACGCGGCTGAATCGGTTAATCCATAGGCTGATAGGTTAATGTTTCTGTGTAATAATTTTTTTTAATTTATAATCCATAATTCCATTTTATTGTAAAAATCGGAAAGCAAAAGTTAGCTGCTAATGGTAGCCACCAGAGTTATCACAGCTTCCGGTTTTGGCTATGTGTCAGTCTCACCCACACACATTACCAAATAAGGAGTATGTGGGATTTCCCCTCGATTCCATTGGCTTACATCTCTCTAAAAAGGTCAAATTTCACTTGTTTTGCACACTGAAAAAAGTGCAACGACTGTGTCATTTAATCAAAGTACATTTTTAAATTGGTCTAATTAAGAATCATGGTTTCCGTTTTTGACATAATTTTTTCCGTTTGCCCAGAAGCAAAACACACACCCCCTGAAATAACTTAAAAACAATATTCAACCTAAATCGTTATTTTCACTTCGAAGCATGTCACATGACCACGTGACGTACAAAGCAAGGTGACTTCAAGATTTGTTGCAGCCGCCATTACACCGCTACCCACTGTCTGTGAGAGTGTCTGACCCAAAAACACTTTTAAATAAGGTAAGGATTTGAAATGGTTGCTTTTTTTGTTTTAAACTATGTTTAAATGTTTATCCATTTAGTGTCGTGTCAAGATAAACAACTCATTTACCATCTGTCTTTGTATTTGGCTATGTGTTAGCTAGCAACGTTTAACCACGTGTAACCATTTTTTAAGGATGGCTTAACCAGATAATTTTCATACGTTTATCATGCAAGTGGCGATTTTTTGTTGTGTCGGTTTGACTAGTGAAACTTTTAAATAGTTGCAAATGTTATATTGGTTTCACATAAGGTATTTTATATGGGGCTATGCAAGTTTAGCTACATGCTAACTAGTTTTTAAGCTGTTTAAACCAGGTCATTTTCTATGCGTGCTCCGCTCATAAAAAACACCGCAGCATATTAAATACACTAACAGCCAGACCCCAGCCAGCGTTAGAGATGTTTATACTTTTGGCGAGCCGTTATTAAAGCTCCGGGACCGCTATAGTTATGTGGCTGAAGGTGTATCTCTGCTCTGCAGCAACCCGCACTCGGACCACGCCGCTCCGGAGAGGGGACTGTAAACAGTGGGGAGGGGGAAACAACCCGAATCTCCGTGTAACACGCTGCCCGTCTTGTTGACCATGCTTTGAGGGTGAGGGTGTGTGATTTATGCTGGGTTAAGATTATTTAAATACTAGGGCTGTCAGTCGATTAAAATATTTAATTGCGATTAATCGCATGATTGTCCATTGTTAAGGCGAGACACGGCAGGCAAAAACATCGTTTTTCAAGTACTGGTCAATTTTGAGATTTTGTGCTATTTTGATTCCATAACATGTTTTCTTTCAGGCTTTTGGAAGGAAAACGTACAAAATACACATTTAAGTGTTTATTTTACTATAGTTTGTCTATTTGCGTCTGTAGATTTCTCCTAAATTCACCAAAAGTTAGCATTCTAACGTAACATAAAGCACCGCGACCGCTGTGAGCACCATGTCAACAGAGATATCGTTGGAAAGCTCCGTCTCTCCTGCACAATCTCATCGGATCCAAATATGGTCATTTCCTTTGTATCAGCAACCAATCGTGAAAGCACAAAGGGGTCTTAAACCAAGAAACGAAATCTCATTGGCTGGTGTCAATTTCTGACAACGTGATTCGTTCAGATGCGTCACGTGGTGTGCTAAAGCACTTCCTGTTTAGCTTTCCGCTAGAAATTGAAATCTCAAAATCGCAAAAGAACGGCGAAAAAAACGTTCACAGAGAAGACGACAACAATTGTCTCTTGCACGAAGCAAGATATACAAAAAACAAATGACCCCGAACATGAAACACCTTCACGGAGTGCGTCGATGCGCAAGCTGTCATCCAGAGAACAGGACGGTTTAGTTAGCGCCTCACTGCAATCTTTAAAGGTCGTTTTCTCAAAATGAGTTTTTTCTCCTACTCTGAGTTCGAAATTTCAACTTCAGAAGCACGTAGAGACACCAAACCTTCCAGTTATATTCCTATCAATATTATGAAGGCTTTTACAGAAGGGTTTGTTCATATATAATTCATAGCCTGAATTATACAACATTGTATACCTAAAAACATGGCGAAAATGGATATTTTAGGGCTGTTGACAGTATTTTCTGATTTATTGAGTGATAAAAAGAGATATCCAAAATCCCTTCTGTAAAAGCCTTAGATACTAATATGACTACAAAATGAAACAAGAATTTGGAACCTGGCTTTATCCAAAGTTCAGATTTCGATTCCTGAAATGTGTTAAAATATGTGCATATTTAATGAGATAATGGCTAATTTGCATATTTAAACATGCTATTTCAGAAAACTTGTAATACAAAAGACAATTGCCTTATTTTAAGACATTAACTGGAGAAATTTCTAGCTGATACCTTTAAGTTAAAAAAATTACCCTATTCACCTGGGGTGTCTCGCCTTAATCGCGATTAATCGCAAATGAATCGCACATTTTTGATCTGTTCTAAATGTACCTTAGAGGAATATTTTTCAAGTTTTTGAAAAGCTGCCTGGACGCTGCAATCATGTTGGGCGCAGCCGCGCACTATCCGTGCTGAGTGTGCTGACTGTTCGTACAATGTCCCACTGTCTGGCTGCCTGCATAAAGTCAAGTGCTCGGCGCAGTTGTCGGCGAAATGTCGCTCCTCTGTTTTCATTTAAACAGCTCCTTATATCCGTTAGCGCAGCTAGCTAGCACCAGATGCTAACAACAACAATACACGTAAGGTCTCTCTCTCGCTCGAGCCACACACCCTCCCGGTCCTCCCGATGGCCAGTCGGTGCCTGCCGGTGAGCGTGGAAGTGTGGTCTGCTGCAAGCGGGCAGCAGGAGCAGGGCTGTCAGCATCAGCTTGTAGATGGTATTTTAAACTCGATGCTCTCTGAAACTACGGGGCGGCCGAGGACAAAACATACACATGCGTTAATCACGTTAAAATAATTAGTGGCGTTAATTTTGTATTAACGCGTTAACTTGACAGCCCTATTAAATACACCTTGTTTATTTATTTATTTCCTTTGTGTTTAAAGGTTTGCTGTTTCCACTGAAGGTCACAATGTATGCTGATTTGGTGCTGAAGTTCCAAAATGAACTGCAAGTAGTTTTCATGTACGTTTAAAAAGGATTGAAAAACCCAAAATGGAGACTTACGGCCCGTCACGGCAGCGTGCGTTGAAGCCAGGGTTCGAGTTATGTGGGAGCCAACGGACGCAGTGAAATCATACATCTGTGTGGGTCGCTAATACATTACCAACAACCATTATTTTTATCAAAAATAATGCATGTGTCAATGTAATGAGTATTATTTATGCTAACGAGGTGAATAGGCTAAACTCAAAACATGTTTTCCAAAAGAACTACGCATCTCTTTAATGACAATATGCAGGGTTGCCAACTCTCACGCATCTGGCGTGTGACACACGCTTTCACTCTCAATCTCACGCTCTCACGCTGCCCAGACTATTCTCACGCCAAAACAAGAATACCGAAGACTAGAAACGGTTTTGAAAACTGTTGTCACGTAGTGATCGTCTTCTCAATAGAACATCTTTGATAATGTCTTCTGGCCAATCAGAATCAAGATAACGGCGAGGTGTTGTTGCAGGAAGTCCCGACGGAGAATAATTTTGCTGTAGTACTTCTCTATATACATCGATGCAACATTACGTGTTGATAGAAATCAACACGTAATGAAATAAGACCCCACGGTTTGATGATTGATAGGTGTGTGGGCTGTCTTTCATTTTGACACACAGAACAATGGGGGCTATCTACCCTTATCCACAATGTAAAGTCATTCACAGCCTCTTCCCTCTTCTCTCTGTGAGGAGCAGCAGCTTCAGCTTTCAGAACAAAGTAACACAAAACTAAAATGGCATTCATTTTTTTAAATGTGTAGTAATAGATTTATTTCTTTTTCTTCTCAAGAGATTACCAGAATGTGTGCAGGGGTTGGGTTTTCAGCATGTCAACTCTTTCACCTGTGGGGAAGTTGCAGGATTGGCTCCAGGTCGCCCTTTTTATTTACAACAAGACAAATGTGCCTTTTTATTTCATACAGTTCAATTTGGATTGAGACGGGAAATAATCTAAACCTCACGTTTCTCTGTCAAGGGGAGCGTGTATGTAATTACATTGCAAATACTGACTTGAGCCCCACCACTGTATGGGTTAGCCCTACCATAGCTTACCCAACACAAATACTCCGGCGCCGATAAATCAATTAATTGCTTGGCGCGACAGGCACACAATAAAACAGTGGAAACAAACATGTGTTTGACTTTCAATAGTGAATGAAACTGTGTGCCCTTTATAATCTGTGTCCAATATTGTGTATTTGTATATATTGTATATCCTATATATATATATGCTAAGGTCACGCTGCTGACACGATAGCAGTCATTTTGTGTGCATATGTGTAATTAAACCCATGATATCAAAATCTCACTCCAGCCAGGTTCCCAAAGTTGGCAACCCTGCAATATGCCTGCACTGCTCTTCCAAGGTTGCGCAATCTATGCCTGTGAGCGTGCTGCGCGAGCCGAGATGATGTGTGTGCGTAGTTGAACCTTTTCATATTTAAGTTTGTGTGTGTGTGTGTGTGTGTGTGTGTGTGTTGTTGTTGTTTAAGGACCCCATAGAGCTCAGTTTATAACTTGAACCCTGGTTGAAGCTTCAACGCAGCTTCCTATTCACTTTGACGTCGCGCTTTGCCGAACTGCATTGTGCTTCCGTCGCTTCACTTTGCCTCCGTTGCTCGCTTTAAAAGTTAAGAAAAGTTCAACTTTTCAAGCTTCGACGGAAGCGTCAGCCAATCAAATGATATGCCAGTACAAGCTCTAGCCAATCAAACCGCGTGCTTGTGTGTCCGGGGCGGGAGATCGATGTGATTGAATTTAGCTGCAACGCACGCTGCCGTGTGGACGCTGCGTTACTCTACTCTAATCTCAAGTGATAATATATCTAGTTAGGTACCCAAATGTTAAGTAAGGTAATTTAAAATATTAAAGTTAAATGAGAAAAAGTATGTCTTGTACAAGTAAATTAAAAATACAAGACTGCACTTCATTAATATTGTTGCATGTAAAGTCAATTATCACATCTGTATGTTTATTGAGAGCTACTGGTGGCAATCATTTGCTCTGTCATTCCAGGCATGTCACTATTATGAGACATACACTGACATTCAGTCGTCAGTGTATCATTGCACTATTACTAATATCATTGTTTATGTTCTTGTTCTTTCTAGTTCCTTTTGGGTTGCCTGACATGACCGTGAAAATGCCAGCCAAGTTACACATTCTTCTGAATCCCGATGACACCAGGAAGCTACTTCTGCCTAATGGAATTCCAGAGACAATGGACTTACTGATGAAGTCAGGAAAGTGTGTGAAATAGAGAGCCACAGTGACGCGTCCTAAAACCCGGAAGTAAACTCCTTCCGGTTCCCTCGACAAAAAAGCAATGCAATTTCTCTATAGGATTTTGGAAAATAGCTGTAAATAAGGTCTGTGGTTGAGACACATTTAAGAGACGGATCACGTTTTGTTCAGTCTGTCACAGTCTGCTTTCTCACTCACCTATTTTCTGCATTATCATTCCTTAGTCACCTGGTAGTCACACCCTGTCTCTCTCTCTCTCACTCTGTTACACCCATCAGCTCCATTAGTATTTAGGCCCACTTCACCTTCACCTCAGTGCCAGATCGTACTTCGCAGCATGCTTGTCTTTCCCGCACTACTCCTCAGATTGCTCTCCCGGTTTCGACCCTGCCTGTCCCTGACCAGCCTGCCTCGCCTGCTCCCTGACCCGTTCTGTACCTGCGACTCCCGTCCTGCCTTCTCCTGGAACCCTCGCCTGTCCCCGACCAGCCCGTTGCCTACTATCTGCCGTGTTGTCTTCTACCAGCCTATTGCCTCCAATAAAGCTGGTTACCGACTATCTCTGGTTTCCCGTGTTCTGCATTTTGGTCCTCAGCTCGTTTGTGACACAGTCGGATCATAAATCTAATTGATGGATTTATGATCAATAGATTTATGATTCGAAAATTATAAAAGTAGGGTAGACATGTGGATATGATCCGGCTGAACAAAACGTGATCCGTCTCTTAAATGTGTTTCAACCACGGACCTTATTTCGAGCTATTTTCCAAAATCCTATGGAGAAATTGCATTGGCTTTTGTCGAAGGAACCGGAAGTGGTAAAATGCTGACTTACTTCCGGGTTTTAGGACGCGTTACTGTGGCACTCTATAGGTGGACGTTTTAGAATGCAATATTAAGACAGAGACATTGGAGATGCACTAGTCAACCTGACATCCACGGCTGACCTTGAAGATTTGACAACAATCAAGGTCATCCCAATACCTAATGATGATGTCCAAGAATTAGGGCTGTCAGTCGATTAAAATATTTAATCGCGATTAATCGCATGATTGTCCATAGTTAATCGCGATTAATCGCAAATTAATTGCACATTTTTGATCTGTTCTAAATGTACCTTGGAGGAATATTTTTCAAGTTTTTAATACTCTTATCAACATATGAGTGGACAAATATGCTTTATGCTAATGTTTATTATCATTTGAACAATGACAAATATTCTCATGAATATTAAACACAACAACCTGGAACCTCTCATACAGTAATACAATACAGTGTGTGTGTGTGTGTGTGTGTGTGTGTGTGTGTGTGTGTGTGTGTGTGTGTGTGTGTGTGTGTGTGTGTTGTGTGTGTGTGTGTGTGTGTGTGTGTGTGTGTGTGTGTGTGTGTGTGTGTGTGTGTGTGTGTGTGTGTGTGTGTGTGTAACTCAAAGGCATATGCTGAAACGGGAGCTGCCTGGACGCTGCAATCATGTTGCGCACTATCCGTGCTGAGTGTGCTGACTTTTCGTACAATGTCCCACTGTCTGGCTTCCTGCATAAAGTCAAGTGCTCGGCGCAGTTGTAGCGAAATGTCGCTCCTCTGTTTTTCAGCTCCTTATATCCGTTAGCGCAGCTAGCTAGCACCAGATGCTAACAACAACAATGCACGTAAGGTCTCGCTCGAGCCACACACACACACACACACACACACACACACACACACACACACACACACACACACACATACACACACCCTCCCGGTCCTCCCGATGGCCAGTCGGTGCCTGCCGGTGAGCGTGGAAGTGTGGTCTGCTGCAAGCGGGCAGCAGGAGCGGGGCTGTCAGCATCAGCTTGTAGATGGTATTTTAAAGTCGATGCGCTCTGAAACTACGGGGCGGCCGAGGATTAACGCGTTAACAGCCCTACCAAGAATACATCTTTACCATCTGTGAAGAAGCAGCGTCTGCTCAATCAGACGGTACTGACATCTTGTCCACACCCTCCAGCTCAGTCTCTACCAGAACTCGTATCTGGTTGAAATGATTGAACTGACACAAAAGGCCAACCTTGTTCAAAGATTGCAATGCTAGGGATTGAACTGCATTTTCCGTTGCTTAATTGCTTTGGCCTCTGTGTGTTTCATTTGAAGTTGAAACAGAATGTGACTTCACAGATTATGGTAATGCTACTTAAACCCTTATTAATGGCTAATACATATTTATCTGAAGTTGTAATTAAGAGCTGCAGAAAATATTGTTGAAGGGTTTAAAAATGTAAAGAAAAACAAGATGTCATGCATACGTTCTAGTCTTTAATTAAAAGGCAGCCAGGTTTAAACGCATTACATATTTACATTTTAAAGGAGAGATGTGCAAGCTAGTTTAACATGTTCATATGCATATTTGTGATGTATTTGGTTAAGGCTATAGGAGAGTTTTGTAAAAAAAAAAAGCCAAAGTGATCTCGATTTACTTAACCCTTGTGCCCTCCTCGAATTTTCAACCTTTCGACCCCTTCGTGGCAAAAATGTACACGCCCATAATAACTGCTATTAAATCATCATACATCAATATTTTTTTCTACTTTTTTTTTCATGAATCACTTAAACAACTTATTTCGTACTCAAAACTACCAAACATTCATTAATCTTCTGGATTTTAACCCTTTAAATGCCTGTTTCATTATTTGAATTATCTCATTATTTATGACAAAAAAAACAAAAAATGAATGTTTTTCAATATAATAATTAGTAGGGGCATGGAACTTTGGTGGTTATTAGAGTCTTGGATGAGTCAAAGATTAGCAACAAAATTGATTTGACTGCATTATTATTTTGTACGTAGTGTCAGATACTACCTCTGGCATAATAACTGCTATTAAATCATCATACATCAATATCTTTTTCTACTTTTTTTTTCATGAATCACATAACTACCTCTGGACCGCTTTGTGGCTAAAAATGCCTCATTGACTGCCATTCAAACCACCTTTTTTGATCTCACTGCCATTGCAGAATAAAACCATGCATTTTGTAATGTCAGCATTTCATCTAGAAGAAAAGTTGTTATATTTGAAATGTTTACTGTATTCCACAAGATTCAACCATTTTCCCATTGTAGGCCGATCCGTGAAATTATGTTTATAATATCGAGCCGTGTGACTACCAGGGGGGCCCTACAGTGATTTGTGCATGTGAAATAATTTTCAAATCAACATCTGAGTCATCAATGTGAACATTTATTGGGCAAACTGCAACAACTTTAAAAACTTCAACAACAAAAGAGAACACAACAACATATGAAATAGGAACACATTTGAAACAGAAATATCCAGGCTTTGAATATGTGATGTATGTGTGTGTGTGTGTGTGTGTGTGTGTGTGTGTGTGTGTGTGTGTGTGTGTGTGTGTGTGTGTGAGCGAAACAAGTGTGTGTGTGTGTGTGTGTGTGTGTGAGTGTGTGTGTGTGTGTGTGTGTGTTTGAGCAAAACAAAGTGTGTGTGTGTGTGTGTGTGTGTGTGTGCGTGTGTATGTGTGTGTGTGTGTGTGTGTGTGTGTGTGTGTTCAGTTTAGCTAATTTCCAGCAGCAGACCAGCAGGTCCTGCAGCATGGGACCTGGTGCTCTCTACACATGCACCTGCTACACTTGGTGCACGTGGTAGAAGACCTCTTTTTTAGGCCTGTGCACAACCAGCACACACGTCTCCTTCTGGTCGAGCCCATGGCACGAGTGGTGATGGCGGTCTCGTTGGTTTCTGCGAGGGCAGCAACATTGGTCTGTAACTCCACCACCATGGTTGCAGCAGCTGCTGTTCGCAGAGGGTGCTATCTGTGAGGGCACCATGGATTTCCCCAGCTCTTCGAAGTACAACCTCCGTTTGTAGGTTATTTGCTGGTTCCAGGAGGGATTTACTGCAGTGAACAGCACAAAAGCATTGAAGGCGGAGACATCAATGCAGTTGAAGAACAGGACAAGAGGCCACCGAAGTGTCCGCCTCCTACAGCTGTAGGTACTGACCACCTACAAACGATCAAGGAAAAAAATAGAATATAAATATCCTTCCTCAGCATTCACAAGTATTTTATATAATTCATTATTTATATAAATGCAAGTAATATGTCTAATGAATGATAAGCACTTATAATAAATACATAGTTATCTCAAATAAACACATGCAATCAGTGAGAATAAATGACTACGTTTGGAATCAAATCATATAGTAATAAAAGCATATAATCACATACCTTGTCAAGGTTGTCCACACCACCCTTGCAGCGATTGTAGTCAATGATGACTTGTGGTTTCTTCATGTCATCCTGATGTACAGCTGGCTCTCTGTGTTTGCTGCTCAGAAGTAGGACATTTCTTCCCCGCCGCGGGATGTAGCTGACTGCTGTGGTGGTGGTTGTGAATGCAAACACAGATGACAAGACAGCTCTCTGCTTAGTCTGCTTCAGTTTTGGGGGAAGCTCAGGCTTGTTTGCCAGGATGGTCCCTACCAGGGCCACTTTCTCCTTCAGAAGCTCCTGGGCAAGTGAGTAGGAAGTGAACAAATTGTCACATGTAAGTGTGACACCCTTGAGCCCCTCAGTCATGTCCAGGATGACTCACTTTCCCTGGCCCTTCTCCGGAGATTCACCAGCGGCTTTTCCAGTATACACCTGGCACCTCCAGGCATGTGATGTGGCGACATCTGCGGTGATCCAGATTTTCAGCCCGTACTTCGCTGGCTTGCTGGGGATGTACTGCCGGCATTTGCAGCGGCCTCTGAAGGCTACGAGCTGCTCATCGACACAGATGTCTTCCCCTGGATTGAACAAGAGTGGGAGGCGCTCTGTCCACTTGTCCCACATATTTCGGAAAGCTGTAAGCTTGTCCTTCTTGTATCGAGCAGGACGGGTGAGTCGGTCATTGAATCGGAGGCTGGCGCTTATCATTTCAAAGCGTTTGTGGGACAGGGTGGCTCTGAAGATTGGTCACCCACTCTGGTCATCCCACAGGCTGCGGGTAGATTCCCCTTTGGACCGGTACACACCCACCAGGATGAGAAGTCCCATGTAAGCCCGAATCTCTTCAGCATCCACATTGTTCCATCCTGACACTGAACGCCTCCCATAGGGATTTGTCATCTATAAAATTAGCTGAATCATGTCAGGAGTGAAGAAAAGGTCAAAAGAGGATGCCACATCATACATTCTTGATATGGCATATCTTGTGGTCCCTGGAATCATGCCGGTGGGTGCCTGAATGTAGCGCAGCGTCTCGGCATGAGATGGAGACCAGACTTGCCCATTTTTCCCTGTCCACTCACTGCTAGGATGGGCTGGATCCTCAGTGTCCTCCCCACTTTCAGACAAACATTCAGAAGCACTCTCAGTTGTGGAGGATTCCAGAGATAATTCAATGTCAGACTCGGAGCTTGTTTCTTCAGAACAAGAGTCCTCGCTTGCAGATGAAGGCTGCATGACCATTTCTACGGCCTCTTCTGCAGTGAAATGCCTCTTCATTTTAGCTCCTACTCTTGGCTCCAGGACTTTCTCCTTCTCTGCTCACTCATGAAATAACCCCTCAGCCAAACTGCATGTTAACATTTGGCTGTGAAAGCAGCCAGGTGCATAAACAAACTAACAGTTGATTTTTGTTTTTTAATTACTCGAGCAACTCTTCAAAGACATGAAACACACACACACACACACACACACACACACACACACACACACACACACACACACACACACACACACACACACACACACACACACACACACACACTGTTGGGGCCCCGAAATGCTGACATTACAAAATGCATGGTTTTATTCTGCAATGGCAGTGAGATCAAAAAAGGTGGTTTGAATGGCAGTCAATGAGGCATGTTTTGCCACGAAGGGGTCCAGAGGTAGTATCTGATACTACGTAAAAAATAATAATACAGTCAAATCAATTTTGTTGCTAATCTTTGACTCATCCAAGACTCTAATAACCACCAAAGTTCCATGCCCCTACTAATTATTATATTGAATATTTTTCGTGTTTTATTTTTATAAATAATGAGAAAATTCAGATAATGAAACAGGCATTTAAAGGGTTAAAATCCTGAAAAATATCGAATATTTGATAGATTTTAGTACGTTATAAGTTGTTTAAGTGATTTATTAAAAGAAAAGTAGCAAGAAATATTGATGTATGATTTAATAGCAGTTATTATGGGCGTGTACATTTTTGCCACGAAGGGGTCCAGAGGTAGTTTCTGACACTAAGTACAAAATAATAATGCAGTCAAATCAATTTTATTGTCAATCTTTGACTCATCCAGACTCTAATAACCAACAAAGCCCTAACCCTCTACTAACTATTATATTGAAAAAATTTAAGGTTTTGTGTTTTTTTGTAATAAATAATAAATAATGCAAATAATGAAACAGGCATTTAAAGGTTTAAAATCCAGAATATTAATGAATGTTTGGTAGTTTTGAGTACGTTATAAGTTGTTCAAGTGATTCATGAAAAAAAAAAAGTAAAAACAAATATTAATGTATGATGATTTAATAGCAGTTATTATGGGCGTGTACATTTTTGCCACGAAGGTGTCCAGAGGGTGCAAAATGCATCACAAGAGTATACAAAACATGTAAGAGTAAACGACAATGGATTTTAAAAATGTGACTCAAAAGAAGACTTCTTACAGTAAAGCTGTAACAGCTGAAATGATCACCAAATCAAATCAAAACAAAAAGTCAGGAAAAATGTACAAAAATGCCCGAGGAGGGCACAAGGGTTGAGTGCAAATTGGTTGCATAATTTACTCAATTAATTGTATTAATTTATTGATGTATTTATTTTTAATTAAAAAAATATTGTATTTTATAAAACAGAATAGGTGATGCATATTTTAAAGACATCCCAATAAATGTGAAGGTCTTTTGAAGAGAATATTCCTGTCTTTATGTGAACTGAGCTAAACAAAGTGTTATAAGTCAAATGTAATTTGTTTACAGTAAACAAAACACAGTATTGTATTGATGTACATTAAAGTGTTTGCTTTGTAATAAAATAAAATATTTTAAGCTATAATAAAAAATATTGCCTGCAACAAAATGAAGTATTTTTTTTTTTTTTTCAAAAACTTAAAAACTCTACTTAGATCTAATATAAATATAAAAATTAAGTTATAACAAAGTAACAAATGTTGTGTGGTCTTCAGAATGAATCATCTTATTACTTTGTGTGAATGTAAATATATATCTTAGACAGAAGCAATATTTTTCACTTAACTCAACTTAATTTGTTTTTGGTTTGAAAAATCAAGTTGGAATAAACAAAAAAAAAGTGCTGTAACAAATTAGCGAAACATTTTTAAGTTAGTCCAAAGTATCAATTTTTTCAGTGCATCAATCTCGATACAGGGTACCTATTATATGTTGTAGTTTGGATTCCTAAAGCTTTTAGTCTACCATCCCATCATTCATGGGTGGTTTTCACTAGAAGTAATTTCTTTTTTTTGGACGGACACAATAATTTACATTCTTTTACAATGTTCAATTTGAATTTTCTTTAAAATAAAAACATCTATATTGATTCTGATACTTCTACATCCAACTCACAGGTGTAACCTTGCTTTGAGAAAAAAGATTATTAATTTAACCCTTTTAGAAGTGAAGATATGGTCATTTGTTCTGGGAATGTCATTTTCGAGCCTGAGACCTGAAAAACAGGATCGGGGCTTAACAGGTTAATATCTGCAGTTGAGCCTGGCATTGAGAATGCTCTTAACTTGGTGTCTTTTGGTGACATATTTCTTAAATACTTGGATGAATTTAAATATTAAATTATCAAAGATGAATTACTAATCCACTGAATAGTACCTGTGTATTCTTTATAAAAATATCCTATGTATAATACTTCAACATATACACTAAAGTTTATAAAAAATGTATATGTGGGTGCTAGTAACTGTTAGAAATGCAGATGCAATTTATAATGCAAAAACGCTTTAAATGTAATACATCAGACTCAAACAACAGTGTATTAAATGTACACTAGAGTCTCTGAAATAATATCTGTACTGCACGCTTCTTTAAAATATGAAAATAGGAATATGGTGAAAATCTAAATAAACTGTGTAAAGTGTATACTCAAGTTTATGAAATTATGCAAATGTCATAAAATGTGTTAACTAAAATACTTAAATTCAAAGACCAATGTGTTTGTTTACTCTACAGTCTAGGTCGAAACACTATTGTGTAAGGATTGTTATTTTAAAATTAGAAACCACATCTTTATCTGTGTGTGGTGAAGAATGTATTAACTGTAATACTTCTTATGTCCGCTAGGGGAGCTGTTTTATTTTTTAACTCCTTTCAAATGTATCAACTAGTATTTCCGGTTCATAAACCTACTTCCGGTTTAGTTTCCCAAATAATAAAGTTAAAATTATTTTCTTTGAAAAGCATGAAAAACAAAACAACTTAATCTACACCATCCCTGTGTATTTAATCAGTAGTTACCGGTTGTATCTTTACTCAAACTATTTCACCATCTAGTAATGCTAACTGAATAGCTAACTAGCTTAGCAGTATAGCCAGTGGCGGTTCTACGGGGTGGCACGGGGTGGCAGCTGCCACCTCAGAAAAAGGCCTTGCCACCCCAGCTGCCACCCCATATGGCAGCTTTGTTTTGAAAGAAAAGTTGTGGCGCATCGGACATTTATGAGAGAAAATTTCTAATGTCCGAGTGCAAGTGAATGCAGCACAAGACGCGAGCCTTGTAACCCCTCCCCCCTGGCGCAAGCGTGGAAATATGATTGGCGGCGATTTCATTTGAACGGGGGGACAGCTCAAAACGAGAAGCATTTCGGATCCAAGTAGACGGAAGGAATGAGGTATTTGCGGTCAGGGTATGGCTGGGGTAGGCTACAGCCATACCAAGAAATGGCTTAGCCCCACCATGAAAAATGATGTTAAAGTAAGCAAAATAAAGTCCGCCAACTCGCGCGGAGTAAATTGCACAGACAGCAGTTAGTAAGATTAATTTCAGTAGCCACTTGTCAGCAGTTAGTAAGATTGATTTCAGTAGCCACTTGTCTGGAAATACCGAAGACTAGAAACGGTTTTGAAAACTTTTGTCACGTAGTGATCGTCTTCTCAATAGAACATCTTTGATAATGTCTTCTGGCCAATCAGAATCAAGATAACGGCGTGGTGTTGTTGCAGGAAGTCCCGACGGAGAATACTTTTGCGGTAGTACATCTCTATACGTCGATACAACATTACGTGTTGATAGAAATCAACACGTAATGAAATAAGACCCCACGGTTTGATGATTGATAGGTGTGTGGGCTGTCTTTCATTTTGACACACAGAACAATGGGGGCTATCCACCCTTATCCACAAAGTAAAGTCATTCACAGCCTCTTCCCTCTTCAGTGAGGAGCAGCAGGTTCAGCTTTCAGAACAAAGTAACAACAAACTAAAATGGCAATCATTTTTTTAAATATGTAGTAATAGATTTATTTATTTTTCTTCTCAAGAGAGTACCAGAATGTGTATGTTATGTTAGTATTTCAAAAAATCTCCTGGGGGACAATCCCCCCAGACCCCCCTGCAGGGGTTGGGCTTTCAGCAGGTCAACTCTTTCACTTGTGGAGAAATTGCAGGATTGGCTCCAGGTCGTCCTTTTTATTTACTACAAGACAAATGTGCCTTTTTATTTCATACAGTTCAATTTGGATTGAGACAGGGAAATAATCTAAACCTCACGCGTGGCGTTTCACTGTCAAGGGGAGCGTGTATGTAATTACGTTGCAAATACTGACTTGAGCCCCACCACTGTATGGGTTAGCGCTACCATAGATTACCCAACACAAATACTCTGGAGCCGCCACTGTTTGCGGTCTACAATGACAGAGAAGAGCCTGTCAAGTTTGGCTGTACTCAGCATTGAATCAAAACGCACCTTAGCTTTAAATCGTTTGTGAGGCGTTTTGCTGATCAAGATGGTAATCGCCACATTCAGCTGTTATAGGCATGCCAACTTGATGCTCTACACACGGATGAGTCGATGAGAATAATAAACTGTTAAGATGATGACCTTACGTGTGTATAATATTTTTCTTCTTTGTGGGGTTGTGCCCCCAAAAAACTGTTTCAAGTCCTGAGAAAGTCAAATAAGACGGTGTGTAAAACTTCACTGCCCAGCCAAAAGAAAGTAACCACTTTGATTTAACTAGGCCAGTAGGTAAGGACTTTCCACTGGATAATAACTGCAGCGATGTATATGTTTTAGCTGAATACACGTTTGTTAACCCTAATTGATGCAGTTAGTCACTTCTTTAATGTTTGTTCTTTCTGATGTAAAGTCCAGGTTGTAACTGTTTGCAATGAAGTTGTGGGACGCTGAACTGTTCTTTTGATTATTTTGATTTATGATAGTAATTACTTGTCTTTCAAATTTGAAGGAGGGTGAGCAAGCATCTTGAGGAACGTTCATCATTAACTCCTCCAAAGAATATAGTTCATTTAATAATAACACTGAACATGTGAATCATAACAGTGATTGACAGCTGATAGGAATAATATGATTGTTAATATTATCATATTCATACAGACAAACATCGACGAGACAGTTAATGAATGTACTTATTGCAGCAGTCTGCATAGATTCGTACCCCTGCTGGTCTAAGAGTGAAACCAACTCATTCAGTTAAAATTCATTAAATGATGTCTGCCACCTTATATATTTATATTTAAGGCTTTACTGATGTGCCACAATAATGTCACCTAATGTTATTGAGTTAAAATATAAATATTGTTGCTTTCTAAGTTAACATTGTTGATATGACTGCGATTAAATCAGCATATACTTCTGCCAGGGGATGCCACCCCTGAAATTCTCCTGCTACCCTCTGGCCACCCCATGAATATTTGTCTAGATCCGCCCCTGAGTATAGCTCATGTGACCTGGGGGAAGGGGAGGGAAACACACATCATGTGCAGATCAGAATGATGTACACTGCTTGAAAAACTAACTTCAAAACAACACAATCTTCATTTATCTTAACTCTATATTCTCTTAAAAACTTCAGACAATTTACCTTCTTAAACCAGTCTACGCCAGTTTAACACATAATGGCATCAATGGACCCAGTCCAATTTAATGCATCAAGTGAAATACCTATCCCCAGAGGTCTTAACACTATTTTGAGCCAGTCCAATGTAAACCAGATGACATCTTGCCTTCCCAAAGGTCTTTAACACTATATAATATTCACATTAATCGGGTGGCGCCAAAGATAAAACAGAGAGACAAATAGAACACTATATCCAAAACCACACCACTCGCTATCACCGTATCACACCTAGGGTGGTCATTTCCGTAACACCAAAAAGGAGGACACTTTGGGATTATCTTTTAGTTTTTATCCTGGCTTCACAGAATCCTTCACACTCAAAACACAATGAGACTAGTGTACTAACCACAAGTTGAATGTCTATTTTCGATACTTTTGCCCTTTCCTGGCTGCTTACAAGAGTTTTTTGTTTGTAAGGAGTCTCTGGTACATGTCTGTGCACTCAAATGTGAAGTTGACACAAATGTGCAGCTCTGCCTTGTCCACATCCAGACGATGTCTCTCATTTCTCCATGCTGAGGTCATCGTGAAGAGAACACACGTTCTGTATAGGCATTGCTACATGGGATGGACAAGATGTAGGCGCTGACCTTCCTCAGATTCACAAGTGGGACTTCTGCTTTGGAAAACAGTTTGAGATACCGCTCCTCACGGTGGCATCCTTCCATTTCTGAAGAGCTGAGAATAGCTTCCACCATGCCATATTCCTCATAGAGTCCATCCATGTCAATGTCTTTCAGGCGGCAGGCTTGGATCACTGTATTCTCCATAGGACACAGCAGTTGTGAGGCCAAGCTTTGACACTTTACTATGAAAGCTGTTCTCAGAGAACTCATACCTTTCACTCACGTATTTCTTAGCTCTTTCATAGAAAACAAGAAAATCAGCCTCACATTTCTTTGCCAGATCAGGGGTTAGCTGCTTGAGTTTGTTGTTCACAGCAAAGCCAAAAAATGTGTCCTTTAACCTTCTCTCAAGTTTCCCTTTCAGTTCAGTCATTACCTTAAACACAGAGGTTATGCTGCATGATTTGGCCTCAAGTGCTTCAATGCAGTCTGAAAACACTTTCAGAATGTGACTGAGGAAGAGAAAATACCTCCTCACCTAAACTCTGAAAGTAGCTGGTCAGGGGTCTCCAACACTTCAGGATTCTGTCAATAGATGGCAGCAGAGACAACCATCTTGTGACAACGTGCCGCAGCAGATTGCATTCCTCCACTTCCACAAACTCACAGAATTCTTTCAACTGCGCAGTTCTGCTAGCTGAGATGCTAAAATGGCTATACACCTTAAGCACAACATTTTCAATGTCAATATCCAAGTTGCTTGCTGCATATCGTGTTGCATTGTGCAGAATATGGGCTAAACAGTTTGCAGCGAGCACGTCTTTTTGAGCCAGTTTCAGTTTCTGATAAACACTGTTGTGTTTTCCATAGTTAACGCTGGCGTTGTCTGCTGCATATGCTGACATTTTTTTCACATCTAGTCCAGACATCTCCAGTTTAGACAGCAGCTGATTTGTTATAGCTTCTGACTTTTCGTTGCTATCACTTTAAAAATCCAACAGTGCATGTTGCACGCCCTCCTCAAAGTGAAAATATCTCAGTACAATGGGGAAACACTTGATCGTACCTTTGTTTGATGCATCACTTGCCACTGAACAGGGGCGCCGCCAGGGATTTTGGGCCCCATGAAAAGATATCACATTGGGCCCCACCACCAGGCCACGCCAACCAAGCACAATGCTGTAACCACACGTCCAGAACCCAACCCACTCATTTATGCTTTAATTAACTACCTGTACAGGCTTAAATCTATCTTGTGGTCCAATACTAACAACACAATATTTACTGACACTGAGCTGTGAACATATAACACTGTGCAGACTGCAAATTCTACTGCAGTAGAATTAACTATTTGATATAACACTAACATTCCTGACAATAGACCTCAATAGTCATCTTTTATGGAGTACATGCCTTTTTAATAAAACATTTGAATGGAACATTCATAAATCAAAATAAATATAACTTAAATATACACCTTAAATTAAAATAAAGTGAACATTAACACCAATATTATCATTTATAAAATGCTATAACAAAAGAAATAACATAAGCAGCAGATTTTTGTATTAAATATACATACCAACTACAAAATAAGCGGGTATTAAAGTGTAAATGGACAACAAAACGGAAATGGAAGTGAAAAGGCCTGATGGTGGCGCTAAATCAGAGCCTAATACCTGTTCTCAGTCTTTTTCTCATCATGCATCTTCTGTGTGATCCAATATCGTTACCATAGCCTTGCCCATTAACAGTTATTCCGAGCCCTTGCTCAGCCTTACTCACCAAGAGCCCAGCGCCTAGCCTTCTTACAGGCAAAGTCACTGATCAAGTCCTTGAAGTCCAGCTTTCTAGCCAACTGGCTTTCAATAGACAGCATGGTAAGACTGCAAAGCCTTATGGGGGGACAGGTCTGCTGAGCCTAAAGATGGATCTGTTGGTCCTGGCACCAGGGGGAGGGACAACTGATTTAGTATGAATAGCTGCTCAAAATGTACCTGCATTTATTATATGTCAGCTAAAAGAGGAGTGAAATGAAAAACCTCAGCATTTTCTGTGAAGATATTAACAGTAGGCTACTTAATGTCAGCAAAACATTACAATTAGTATTTACAATGGACTAAGCTTAGACTAATTTCCACCACTCATAGACATTGCATTTAGCTGACGCTTTTATCCAAAGCGACTTACAATAAGGCAAGGCAAGGCAAGTTTATTTATATAGCACTTTTCAACACAAGGCAATTCAAAGTGCTTTACAAAAAATGAAAGACATTAAGAAAATGGCATTTAAAATCAGTCATTAAAAAGAAAAGCTAATAAAATAAACATTAAAAGAAAAAATACATGGATAAAGGTTACAGTGCAGTCTAAGATATGAATAGTTCAATTAAAAGCAGCGACAAAAAGAAAAGTCTTCAGCCTGGATTTAAAAGTAGTCAGAGTTGCAGCGGACCTGCAGGTTTCTGGGAGTTTGTTCCAGATATTTGGAGCATAATAACTGAACGCTGCTTCTCCATGTTTAGTTCTGACTCTGGGGACAGAAAGCTGACCAGTCCCTGAAGACCTGAGAGATCTGGATGGTTCATAATTTAGCAGGAGGTCAGAAATTTATTTTGGGCCTAAACCATTCAGTGCTTTATAAACCAGCAGCAGTATTTTGAAATCTATTCTTTGACACACAGGAAGCCAGTGTAAAGACTTCAGAACAGGAGTGATGTGATCCACTTTCTTAGTGTTAGTGAGGACTCGAGCAGCGGCGTTCTGAATCAGCTGCAGCTTCCTAATAGATGTTTTAGTGAGACCTGTGAAGACACCATTACAGTAGTCCAGTCTACTGAAGATAAAAGCATGAACAAGTTTTTCCAAATCCTGCTGTGACATTAGTCTTTTAATCCTAGATATGTTCTTTAGGTGATAGTAGGCTGATTTAGTAACTGTTTTAATGTGACTGTTGAAACTCAGGTCAGAGTCCATGACTACACCTAGATTTCTGGCTTTATCTGTTGTTTTGGACATTGCAGACTGAAGCTCAGCGCTAACTTTTATACATTCTGCCTTGGCTCCAAAAACCATTACCTCAGTTTTATCTTTGTTTAATTGGAGAAAGTTCTGACACATCCAGTCATTGATTTGTTCATCAGCATAGTCTCCTGGTGAAATTGTTACGTAAATGTGTGTGTCATCTGCATAGCTATGGTAACTTATTTTGTTGTTTTTCATTATCTGAGCCTGTGGTAGCATGTAGATGTTAAAGAGAAGAGGCCCCAAGATGGAGCCTTGAGGAACCCCACATGTCATATTTGTCAACTCAGATGTGTATTTACCTATAGAAACAAAGTTGTTTCTGTCCTTTAAGTAGGATTCAAACCAATTTAGAACTGTTTCCGAAAGTCTCACCCAGTTTTCCAGTCGGTCTAGTAATATGCTGTGGTCAACAGTGTCAAACGCAGCACTGAGATCTAATAATACAAACACTGAAGTGCTGCCACTGTCTGTGTTTAAGTGGATGTCTTTAAAGACCTTTACAAGAGCAGTCTCAGTGCTATGGGTTGGACGAAAGCCTGACTGGAACACATCGAAACAGTTATTTAAATGCAAGAAATTACTCAACTGTTGAAAAACAACTTTTTCAATGATTTTACCTAGAAATGGGAGGTTTGATATGGGCCTAGAATTGTTCATTACTGAAGCATCTAGATTATTCTTTTTTAAGAGCGGTTTAATGACTGCAGTTTTCAGGGCCTGTGGAAAAATACCTGAGTGAAGAGATTTGTTTACTATATGAAGTAGATCTGAGGCCATGCAAGGCAAAACATCTTTGAAAAATCCCGTTGGAATAATATCAAGGCAGCAGGAGGAGGATTTCAGAAGTTGTATAATGTCCTCTAGGTTTTTATCATTAATCTGATGGAATTGTGTCATGGTGTTTGAATTGATGTTAAGTGGACACAGAGACAGCACATTTGCTGTACCTGATGCAGATGATTTTCTGAATTTTGTTAGTGAAGAAGGCAAAATCATTGCACGCCCTGGTGGATAGAAATTCAGAGGCTACTGACACTGGGGGCTTAGTTAGTCTGTCGACGGTAGCAAACAAGGCACGTGCGTTGTTTTTGTTTTTGGTAATGATGTCAGAGAAGAACGATTGTCGTGCGTTTTTCAATTCCAATTTATAAAGGCCATGTCTCTCTTTATAGATTTCAAAGTGAACCTGGAGATTTGTTTTTCGCCACCTGCGTTCAGCTTTTCGACATTCTCTTTTTTCTGTTTTCACGGTCATGGCCTTTCTCCATGGAGATATTTTCTTGTCAGACACTTCCTTTACCTTAGTTGAAGCAATGGCATCTATAACATTTTTAATTAAAATGATCTACTAGCTCATTTACTGAGATGTTAGCAGGGGCAAGTGTGGAAGAAAAATTCTGAGTAAACATTTCCCTAGTATTTTCAGTTAAATATCGCTTTGTGGTTACCTCTTTTTGAACATTTTTGTGAACAGAAATAGAGCTCTCAAAGAAAACACAGGAATGATCAGAGAGCGCAACATCAGTCACCACAACCTTAGAGATATTCAGACCCTTTGAGATAATTAAGTCCAGAGTGTGCCCCTTATTGTGCGTGGGCTCCGTCACATGCTGAGTCAGTCCATAGCTATCAAGAACACAAAAACAGTTATTTTGCCCCTCTGTCCTGAGGGTTGTCAACATGGATGTTAAAATCACCAACAATGACTAAACGGTCAAAGTCAATACACACTATAGACAGCAGTTCAGTTAAGTCATCATAAAAGCTTGCACAGTATTTGGGTGGTCTATAGATATTTAGGAACAGAGCTCGAGAGGAGCATTTCAGCTGAAGGGCCACATATTCAAAAGAATCAAAGTTCCCATAAGATGTCTTCCTGCATTGAAGGGAATCATTGAACAGAATAGCAACTCCACCCCCTTTCTTATGCATTCTTTCCTGACTCATAAAACTAAAGTTGTGAGGGGTTGATTCGATAAGAACAGCTGCACTGTTATTTTGTTGACTCCTCCATGTGTCTCCCATAATCAGAACATTCCTCAGGCGGGTGCAGTGATACTTCTTCAGGGTTTTCTGCGCGATGTGTTGTGTCTTTCTCCTGTTTTGATTCCTCTTGCTGCTTGTCCTTGGCAGAGGGAACAGATTGATGACGCAGGCAGTTGAAAATGTTAGAGATAAACAATTTCACTCCAGACTTGTTCAGGCAAACTCCATTTGCCTTGAAAAGATGTCTGCGATCCCAGAAAAAGTTAAAATTGTCAATAAAATGGACAGAATGGTCAGTACAGGCGGTTGAAAGCCAGGTGTTCAGTGCAAACATTCTGCTGAATCTCTCCACTCCCCTTCTGACTGGCGGTAAAGGGCCACTGATGAACACCTCCGCATTTAGAGAGCTGACAGTTTCCAACAAACATTTAAAGTCTTCTTTCAGCACTTCTGACTCTTGTTTCAAAACATCATTTGTTCCAATGTGTAGTACAACATTCTTCACATTTTTCACAAGTGCGTTCGACCAACAAAATACAAACTTGAAGAAAACAGAATCATATACTGTAAGTACATCAGGTTTCATAGAGCTAAAACATTTCAAGTGCTACTCAACTGGCTTTAGATAAGCCAGTCCTTTATTAGTATACAGTGGAGCAAAAAAGTATTTAGTCAGCCACCAATTGTGCAAGTTCTCCCACTTAAAAAGATGAGAGGCCTGTAATTTTCATCCTAGGTACACTTCAACTATGACAGACAGAATGGGGGAAAGAATCCAGGAAATCACATTGTAGGATTTTTAATGAATTAATTGGTAAATTCCTCGGTAAAATAAGTATTTGGTCACCTACAAACAAACAAGATGTCTGGCTCTCACAGACCTGTAACTTCTTCTTTAAGAGCCTCCTCTGTCCTCTACTTGTTAACTGTATTAATGGCACCTGTTTGAACTCGTTATCAGTATAAAAGACACCTGTCCACAACCTCAAACAGTCACACTCCAAACTCCACTATGGCCAAGACCAAAGAGCTGTCAAAGGACACCAGAAACAAAATTGTAGACCTGCACAAGGCTGGGAAGACTGAATCTGCAATAGGTAAGCAGCTTGGTGTGAAGAAATCAACCGTGAGAGCAATTATTAGAAAATGGAAGACATAAAAAAACACTGATAATCTCCCTTGATCTGGGGCTCCACGCAAGATCTCACCCCGTGGGGTCAAAATGATCACATGATCGGTAAGCAAAAATCCCAGAACCACACGGGGGGACCTAGTCAATGACCTGCAGAGAGCTGGGACCAAAGTAACAAAGGCTACCATCAGTAACACACTACGCCACCAGGGACTCAAATCTTGCAGTGCCAGACGTGTCCCCTGCTTAAGCCAGTACATGTCCATGCCTGTCTGAAGTTTGCTAGAGAGCATTTAGATGATCCAGAAGAGGATTGGGAGAATGTCATATGGTCAGATGAAACCAAAATAGAACTTTTTGGTAAAAACTTAACTAGACGTGTTTGGAGGAGAAAGAATGCTGAGTTGCATCCAAAGAACACCATACCTACTGTGAAACATGGGAGTGGAAACATCATGCTTTGGGGCTGTTTTTCTGCAAAGGGACCAGGACGACTGATCCGTGTAAAGGAAAGAATGAATGGGGCCATGTATCGTGAGATTTTGAGTGACAACCTCCTTCCATCAGCAAGGGCATTGAAGATGAAACGTTTGCTGGGTCTTTCAGCCAACACACCGCCCGGGCAACGAAGGAGTGGCTTCGTAAGAAGCATTTCAAGGTCCTGGAGTGGCCTAGCCAGTCTCCAGATCTCAACCCCATAAAAAAATCTTTGGAGGGAGTTGAAAGTCTATGTTGCCCAGCGACAGCCCCAAAACATCACTGCTCTAGAGGAGATCTGCATGGAGGAATGGGCCAAAATACCAGCAACAGTGTGTGAAAACCTTGTGAAGACTTAAAGAAAACGTTTAACCTCTTTCATTGCCAACAAAGGGTATATAACAAAGTTTTGAGATGAACTTTTGTTATTGACCAAATACTTATTTTCCACCATAATTTGCAAATAAATTCTTTAAAAATCAGACAATGTGATTTTCTCATTTTGTCTCTCATAGTTGAAGTGTACCTAGGATGAAAATTACAGGCCTCTCTCATCTTTTTAAGTGGGAGAACTTGCACAATTGGTGGCTGACTAAATACTTTTTTGCCCCACTGTAAGTGCTTTGTTAATAGTTCTATCGCTCGAAGTGGAGTCGAAAGAGATGAGTTTTCAGTCTGCGCCGGAAGGTGTGTAAGCTTTCTGCTGTCCTGATGTCAATGGGGAGCTCATTCCACCATTTTGGAGCCAGAATAGCAAACCCACGTGTTTTTGCTGATGGGAACTTGGGTCCCCCTCGCAGTGCTGGTGCAGCGAGCCGTTTGGCCGATGCAGAGCGGAGTGCACTTGCTGGGGTATACGGTTTAACCATGTCCTGGATGTAGGCAGGGCCAGATCCATTCACAGCATGGTACGCAAGTACCAGTGTCTTGAAGTGGATTTTAGCAGTTACCGGAAGCCAGTGAAGGGAGCGGAGGAGCGGCGTGGTGTGGGAGAATTTAGGAAGGTTGAAGACCAGACGAGCCGCTGCATTCTGGATGAGCTGCAGAGGTCGGATGGCACATGCAGGTAGACCAGCCAGGAGGGAGTTTCAGTAGTCTAGGCGTGAGATGACGAGAGCCTGGACCAGAACCTGCGTCGCTTTCTGGGTCAGCTGGGGACGTATCCTCCTGAGGTTGTAAAGCATGTATCTGCAGCAGCGGGTTGTAGCAGCGATGTTTGCAGTGAAGGACAGTTTGTTATCTAGGATCACACCCAGATTCCTTGCAGTCTGAGTCGGGGAAACAACAGAGGTGCCAATGTTGATTGTTAGGTCAAGAGTGGGACAATCTTTTCCCGGAAGGAAAAGCAGTTCAGTCTTGTCAAGGTTGAGCTTGAGGTGGTGAGCAGACATCCACTGAGAGATGTCAGCTAGACAAGCAGAGATGCATGCGACGACCTGGGTCTCTGAGCGGGGAAAGGACAGAATTAATTGGGTGTCGTCAGCGTAGCAGTGGGATGAAAAACCATGCGGGCTAATGACTGATCCGAGTAAGTTTGTGTACAAGGAGAAGAGGAGGGGACCAAGAACAGAGCCCTGAGGGACCCCTGTAGTTAATTGACAAGGGTCGGACTCCGACCCTCTCTAAGTAACCCTTTAGGTGCGGTCTTTGAAGTATGAGGTGAGGAGGGAAAGTGCAGAGCCTGAAACTCCAAGTTCTTGGAGAGTGCGAAGGAGGATCTGATGGTTCACCGTGTCGAATGCAGCTGACAGGTCCAACATGATGATGACAGAGGAGAGAGAGGCTGCTTTAGCCGTGTGCAGTTCCTCAGAGACAGCAAGGAGGGCAGTTTCTGTGGAGTGACCTGCCTTGAAACCAGACTGGTGCGGATCCAGAAGGTTGTTCTAATGGAGATAACAGGAGAGTTGTTTAAAGACAGCGCATTCAAGTGTTTTAGACAGGAACGGGAGGAGAGAGACAGGCCTGTAGTTTATAACATCCGACGGGTTGAGAGTGGGTTTCTTTAGGAGAGGGTTTACTCTTGCCTCCTTGAGACTGTTTGGAAAGTGACCAGAGGTTAGAGAAGTATTGATGAAATGGGTGAGAAATGGTAGAATATCAGGAGTGATAGTCTGAAGGAGGTTTGAAGGGATAGGGTCCAGAGGACAGGTGGTAGGACGGCAGAGGTCATGAGGGTAAGAACCTCACTTGGAGAGAGAGGGGAAAAGGAGGTTAGTGGGTGGGTGGAAGGAGGGTCTGGTGACCCAGCGGTGAGTAAAGGTTAGTCAGAAAAAGAAGAGCGTATATCATCAAACTTTTTTTCAAAGTGGTTAACAAAGTCGCTTGACAGACGGGAGGAGGGGGAAGGGGCTTTGGGGGGGGGTCCAAGAGGGTGGAGAAGATGGAAAATAGTTTTTTGGGATTGGAATAGGAAGATTGGATCTTATCTTGAAAGAAAGTGCTTTTCGCCTGAGAGATCGAAGCAGAGAAAGAGGATAGGAGAGCCTGATATAGGTTAGGAGGTCGTCATGGTGTTTGGATTTCCACCGTTTCCGCTCTGCTGCCCGAAGGACGGTTCTATTAGCACGCAGTGCGTCATTTAGCCAGGGAGCAGGAGGGGACTGACGAGCCTGCCGAGATGTGAGAGGGCAGAGAGAGTCCAGAGAGGATGAGAGAGTAGAGAGGAGAGTTTCTGCAGCAGAGTTTGGAGGCAGGAGTTGGAACGAGTCAGAAGAAGGGAGGGTTGAGAGCGCCGATGAGGCAAAGGTAGAGGGGGAGAGGGAACGAAGGTTACGGCGGACAGGTGCAGGATGAGAAGAGATTAGTTTGTTATATTTGGAAAGGTGTAGAGAGAATGAAATGAAGAAGTGGGATGGCGGTGGCAGGCAGGTCAGGTGTAACAGGAGCTCTCCTTGCATTTTTAACATATGCCTTAATTTTAAACTTTTTAAACACGGGTCCATTCTTAAATCCAAATAATGGGCCCTGCATCTTAGCAGTGCACACAGACAAATTGAAGCACTTTGGGTACGGGAAACACGCTCTGATGCAAACATTTGTTCTCACCGTGGGCCAACATCAACAACATAACCTTAAGCGAAATAATGAAGTCCAAGACAAACGTCAAGGTAACTGCCGTATCATCATCACACTCTACCTGTTGCTATCTGGAGACGTACATCAGTGCCCAGGCCCAACAACTCGAAACATCAACCGTGAAGTCACGAAGAGCAACAACCCTGTCTCTCAGGTACGTGACACTCACAGAGAAAGCACAGTGATTGAATACATACACCAACCTGGTGTGATGCCTTGCGTTTGTTGTCCGGGTGCCGGAGACGGACTGGCTGGGCTGTGTCGACTGGGAAGTGGAGCTGCCGGTGTGGGGGAGCGGAGATCTGGGACGCCGGGGGCCGTGGCTGTGGACGAGGGGAGCGGAGGGGACCGGGACCGGCTTGCTGCGTTCGGGCACAGCGTCGAGGATGTCCCGATGGCCATGGAGGAGGTGTCCTCTGACCCGTATGGCATTTCTAACTTGACCGGCTTGCTGTCCAGCAAACCCGGAAGTTGGATGTTGCGTGCAGGTGCAAACTCAGCGCGTCAGTCCGTTCGACAAACAACAACATGCTTACAAAAGCAACAGGACCATAAATCCTGTTTTCAAAAAACACCGCAAGTTCAATTTATTTAAAACTGTTAATCACTCTTTAGTGATCAACAACATAAACCGAAGGGCATCCTTGGAGGACATTTGAACATCCGTAGCCTCACACCTAAAGCTGATCAAGTCTATCATCTTCTTCATGATTCCAATTTAGATTTTCTCTGCCTATCAGAAACATGGCTTCATACCAACTCTCCATCCGCTGCATTGCATGTGCCAGGCTATCAAAGCTTTAGACAAGATCGATCTTACGGAAGAGGGGGTGGGGTCATGATTTATGTCAAAGACCATCTCAACTGTCATCAAATATGCTGGCCTTTTAACCATGACTTGGAATGTCTTAGATTAAAAATAATGCTGTCCCCTGAAATGTCATTTGTGCTAATTGCTGTTTATCGCCCACCATCTTCAAATAATGACTTCTACACCACATTCAAAAAACTTCTTAAAGCATGTGATTTCAAAACAGAAGTAATACTGCTTGGTGACCTGAATTGTAACTGGTTAGACCAGACAAGTAGGAAAGCCCTTAAGCAAATCACAGATAGTTTAGACTTAACACAAATGACAGAAGGACCAACCAGAATAACCTCATCCTCACAGACACAAATAGACTTAATATTAAGTAATAAACCTGAGAGAATGGATAAAACATTTAATTTCATCACTGGACTATCTGACCACAACTTAATATTAATATCTAGAAAACTCACAAAGAAACGGTTCCACCACTCTTGCAAACCTCTGGAACAACTAAGAATACCAAAAAATGAATTTGCAAACTTTGAGCAAGCTGTGCAACACACTGACTGGGAAAGTATGCTAACTGGGAGCAGTGTAGAAACAGACAGCCAAATGTTTGCGACCAAGCTACATGATTTAGTGCAGATGTTCTCCAGAAAAATGAAAAGTGGAAAAAACTAAAACAATGCACTTCCTTGGTTCAATACGGACATATTGAACTTGATGAAGGAAAGAGACTTTGCACTGAAAAGAGCACTGAAAACTAAATTAACTACTGACAGGCATAGGTTTACTTCATTACGTAACAAAGTAACTCAAACGATCAGAAAGGCAAAAGCCAACTTCTTCATAACAATAATTAATGAGGCAAAATAATTTGGGAACAGATTAAAAACTTACTGGGAATCAAGCACAGGCCAAAAAAGCAGCTAGAACTAAAAGAGAATGGTAACCTAGTGCAAGACCCACAACAACTTGCCATAGCTTTTAATACATATTTTATCAACTCTGTAGATGATATTGCACAGAACTTCCCTTTGAGAGCAGAACATATTACCAAAGTCGACGAAAGTAAGATGTCCTTTTGCATTCAACCCATATCGGAATTAAAAACCAAAGCAATTATTAATTCTCTTAAAACTTCGACAGCTAAGGACACATACGCTATTGATTCTACAATGCTTAAATCACTGCAAGATTACTTAGTCTGCCCTCTTACCCAAATCATCAATTCATCTGTATTACATGGGATATTCCCAAGTGCATGGAAGACTGCAATTGTAACCCCCATTTTCAAGTCAGGTGACCCTCTGAACATCAACAACTACCGCCCAATTAGCATCTTACCTGTAGTATCCAAGGTGGCTGAGAAGTGGGTGTCAGAACAGCTTGTCTCCTTCTTAAACAACAGTCCATTTCAACTTCATCCCATGCAGTTTGGCTTCAGGGCAAATTATTCAACCGAAACAGCCAACTGCTTTTTTATAGAAAAGGTCAAAGCAATGGTTGACAAAGGAGGTGTTGTTGGTGCAGTATTTCTGGATTTACGCAAAGCCTTTGATACAGTCAACCATAAGGTCCTTCTGTCCAAACTGTCGGCTTTTAACTGCTCTCCATTAACACTCAGTTGGATTGAATCATACCTTACTGGTAGGCGTCAGCATGTTATCGTTAATAATCGACTCTCTCCGGCTCTAGACTTAAGCACCGGAGTACCACAAGGTTCAATACTTGGTCCACTTCTTTTTTCCCTATATATTAATGACCTGCCATCTGTCTGTCTTGATGTGGAAACACAGCTATATGCCGATGACACTGTGATATGCCAACACAAAGCCACATGCCAACACAAAGCAAAAGGCTGCTGATAAACTGACCTCAGCTTTAGTGCTGATCACTAGCTGGCTACACCGCTCCTGTCTTCTGCTTTAGTGCTGATCACTAGCTGGCTACACCGCTCCTGTCTTCTGCTTCATGTCAACAACACAGTTGGAATGTTTTTCACAAAAAGAAAATGTAACATTGTATCAAATATAAGCATCTCAGGTGAAAATATTAACATTGTGCCTCAGGTGAAGTACCTTGGAATCATTATTGACTCTAATTTAACATTCAAAACACAAGTCAAAAAAGTGACCCAAAGAGTCAAGTTTAGCCTAGCAAATTTTAAATACATAAGAAAGACAATGACATTGGATTCTGCCAAATTATACATAAATGCCATGATCATGTCACATCTTACATACTGTCTCACAAGCTGGGGTCAAACTAACAGCTCCACACTGAAGCCACGAGCAACCCTGTACAAACAAACCCTCAAAGTACTGGACCAGAAACCTAACCGCTCCCATCACTGTGCCATCCTCAACAAGCATAACATCCTGAGTTGGGAAGATTTAATAAAGTATAGGAACATCGTTCTGGTTTACAAAACCTGCACAATACAGCCCCCCCACCTCTTAGCTCATTGGTTACTCAACGTAACAACACTAGACTGACCACTAGAAGCTCCACACGTGGCGACCTATCAGTCCCATTCAGGAAGAGTACATTTGGTCAGTCATCATTCTCGGTCACAGCAATTCAAAACTGGAACTCTCTACCCACTCAAATCAAAGACATACATACACTTCCCACCTTCACAGCTCACTTCAAAACATGGTTCACTGAGAACTACACCTGCACACACTAGTCTGTGTTGAGTATGGCGTGAGTGTTACATGTTGTGTTACATGTTGTGATCATGGATGTTGCCCCTTGTTTCTGTTATGTGATTGTGATGTGCTATATGTGACATGTACTGTATATAGTAACGTGTGTTGTTTATTGTTCTCCTTTTTATTTTATTTTATATATTTTCTTATAACTAATGCTATTGACATATTGTAATTTTAAGGGAGTCTATTACCATCTGGCCGGGGACAACAGCTGGAAATTAGCCATGTCGGCTAAAGCTGCACCATTTACTGTTTTTGTGACAGTTCATCGATGGGGACTGTCCACGACACTATAAATAAATAAACTAAACTAAACTAAGTGATCGGATGTGTGGAGCGGATTTACAGAGAGGTTAGAAGTAGAGCAGTTCCTTGAGAATATGAGATCAAGGACATCGCCAGCTTTATGAGTTGGTGGGGATGGAGACAGTGAGAAAGCAAAGGCGGTTAATAGAGATGTTAGTTCGTCTATCTTCCCCGTCTGGAGGTTGAAGTCTCCGAGAAGTACAGCGGGAGGGCCAGTTTCAGGTATGTGTGAGAGGAGATGATCTAATTCCTCCAAGGAGTCCCCCAAGGAGTCCCCCAAGGTGCCTGGTGGACGGTAGAGAACAACCATGGTTAATTGTATAGGATGGGTTACTGTGACGGCATGGAATTCAAAGGTGGAAGGAGTGAAGTTAGCTTGAAGAGGAAAAAGCTCCATTTGGGAGAGAGCAGGAGACCAGTGCCACCTCCTCTGCCAGTGGGTCTGGGTGTATGGGAGAAGGAATATGCTGTGGAGAGAGCTGCTGGGGTGGATGTGTTGGATGGAGTAATCCACGTCTCAGTGAGAGCAAGGAAATCCAGAGACTGCAGGGAAGCGTAGCCAGAGATGAAGTCAGCCTGAGGAACAGCTGACTGGCAGTTCCACAGGCCCCTGAAACTAGATATTGGATCTCAGTGGAGCATGTGGGATAGACAAGAGCAGGCCGGTTATATCGATTAGGAGATACACGGGGCCAGTGATAATTGCGAGAAGACACATGAACAGGAATGGAGAAAATACACATGATTATAGCATGAGGGGCTAAAAAACAAAATAAAACACCAGCGATACTTAGCTCAATCAAAGTAGGATTTGCCTCCTCTTTGCCACCCTCATGACTCCCGCAGGACTCTAATGTCTTTGTCAGTCTTACTCCCGCAGGACTCCAATGTCTTTGTCAGTCTTCGTCTGACACTGACGCTCCAGGAAAGTACTACCTAAAATGGACACCTGATTGGTGAGTTCTTACAGCTGTGGGGCCACGCACCTTTAATTAGTTAACTCTCTGCAGCTGGTGCCCCTCAAATGGAAATCTAGACTGGCTCCCTCCTGAGTTGTTATTGTCTTTTCAGTGGCCCAATGGTTTTACAATTACATTAAACCCTAAGTTATAAAGTCATGAGTTTAACCCTTAATAAAGTTACACCTATTCAATAAAGCTCTTAGTATTCTACAACAGTTTAAATCAAAGTTAACCCTAGCAGTCAGTTCAGTTTTAAGGTTTCTGTCAAATTAGTTGTCCCAAGTTTCTGTCTGACAGATACTGTAGCGGTTTTGAGATTTAAAATCACAATTTCAGTTAGATTAACTACAGAGCATTTATACAGAGTACACACACTGAAACAGAGAAGTCTAAAAACAGAACTCACACAATTCTAGAAGTCACCAGTTGTTATCCTGTCAAAATCGAGTTGCACACTGGCAGGTCAGTGACCAGAATGAGACTTAAATACAGTTTCTGACCACACCCACCTTTTCTTTTGAAAAACTGTGAGACATACTGTCGCTCTTTAGTCCCTCTCTTGTCTTTCTCCCATTTATTTTATTTTTTATTTAAAATTACAAAGGCAGTCAAGAGGAAGTTGATTGAGAGGGGGGGGGGGTCAGAGTTGAAAAGATGTGTTTTGAGGCGGGACTGAAAGACTGTGAGGGACTCAGAGTCACGGAGATCTTGGGGGAGGGAATTCCAGAGCCTAGGAGCTGCCACTGAGAAGGCTCTGTCCCCAAAGCTGCAGAGTGTGGATGTGGGAATGGATAGGAGTCCGGCTGCGGTGGATCTGAGGGACCGTGGGGGTTGATAAGGAGTGAGAAGGTTTGTGAAATAAGGGGGGGCCAGATGGTGGAGTGCTTTGTAGGTGAGGACCAGAACTTGCAGTTGATGCGATGGGAGACAGGTAGCCAGTGGAGGTCTTTGAGGACTGGGGTGATGTGATGCCATGATTTGGTATGTGTGAGGAGACGTGCAGTTGCATTTTGAACCCGTTGGAGTCTGTTGAGGGATGTAGTGCTGATGCCGTAAAGAAGTGAGTTGCAGTCGTCAAGGCGGGAGGAAATTAAGGCATGGATTAGTCGTTCGGCTGCGGGGCGGGTGAGAGAGGGTAGGATTTTTGCAATATTGCGGAGGTGGAAAAATTAGGTTGAGACTGTTCGAGGTTGAAGTGGCGGAGTATCTGACCGAGGGGGAGGATATACATGATGAAGAGGAGGGGGCCAAGTACTGATCCTTGAGGAACGCCTTGGGTGACTGAAGCTGTGGCAGAGGAGTGGTTTGGGAGTGAGATGAAGTGGGATCGTTCAGTGAGGTAGGACTGGAGCCATCTGAGTGCAATACCTTCAATAACAATGTCCCTGAGTCGGGTGAGCAGGATGTTGTGGCTCACGGTATCGAAGGCTGCACTCAGGTCGAGGAGGATGAGAATATTGAGGGAACCAGTGTCAGCAGAGGTGAGGAGGTCATTGAGGACTTTGACGAATGCAGTTTCTGTGCCGTGGTGAGGACGAGATCCAGACTGAAGGGGTTCGTAAAGCTGGTGGGTTTGGAGATGGCAGTGAATTTGTTTGGCTACAATGCGTTCAAGAGTTTTTGAGAGGAATGGTAGGTTGGAGATAGGGCGGTAATTAGTGAGGGAGGAGGGATCAAGACCAGGTTTTTTGAGGATTGGAGTATCGGCAGCAGTTTTGAAAGCAGAGGGGATGGTTCCATGGGACAGCGAGGAGTTGAAAAGGTTAGCAAGATAGGGGCAGAGGACGGGGAGGCAGGACTTCAGGAGAGGAGTGGATAGAGGGTCAAGGGAGCAGGTTGTGGGATTTGAGGAACCAATCAGGTGGAGTATTTCAAGTGGGGTAACCAGGTTGAACTGGGAGAGGCGCTGGGAGTCAGGAGGTCAAGGGAGATGGGGGGAGAAATGGTAGCGGTGGAGGTTGGGGGAGATGCTTGTATATCAGATGGAGCTGAGAAGGAGTGGTTAATGGCGTTAATTTTGTCTGCGAAAAACTGGAGGAATGAGCTGCAAGTAGCGGAAGTAGAAGTAGGGAGGTTATCAGCACGGGGTTTGAAGAGCTTGTTAACTGTGGAGAAGAGGGTCCTGGGGTTACGGAAGGGGCCAATGAAGATGTTGGAGAGGTAGGCAGATTTAGCGGCAATAAGAGCATCTTTGTATGCATTGAGATGGAGTTTGTAGCTTATGTGATGGACTGTGAGGGATGATTTCTTTGAAAGACGTTCAAGTTGGCGGCCTCGCTGCTTCATTTTACGCAGTGTGGGTGTGAACCAGGGTGAGGAGGTCTTGAAAGTAACAGTTTTATTTTTGAGGGGGGCTAAAGTGTTGAGGGAGGTGAGTAGGGTGGAGTTGAGGTGGTTGAGCAGATCATCAGGTGAGCTGAGGGTTGCGTCCCAGGGGGAGATTAGACGATAGCTGTTCGGAGAGATGGTTATGGTCAATGGAGTGTAGATTACGGAAGGTGATGTTTCTGGGTGGGCAGGGGTTTCGGGTGGGGGGGGGCAATGGTGAATTGTATGAGTTTGTAGTCGGAGAGGGGAAATGGCCAAGGGTGGAGGTCAATCACTGGGAGGTTGGTAGAGCAGACGAGATCAAGAATGTGTAATAATGGAGTTCATTTTCTTTTATATAATCCACATGCGTCTGGACAGAGTAGGGTGCTAGGACATTTTCGCACAAAGCTTTGGCTTTTGTTTTTCCACAGGTCATCCCTTTTGCTATTGATGAGTCGTTGTAGATTCTGCGATCAACTTGTATTCTACAGTCTACACTCCTGTATGACTGCTGCTGGTGATGCTTGACGGCATGATAAACTTTACAAATTTCTGCAGCAGAGATTTTGTCATCTTGAGGCGATGAAGCTTCACGGAAAAACGATAAAAGTTAAGAGG
Organism: Harpagifer antarcticus; assembly: GCA_902827135.1. Classification (NCBI taxonomy): domain Eukaryota; kingdom Metazoa; phylum Chordata; class Actinopteri; order Perciformes; family Harpagiferidae; genus Harpagifer; species Harpagifer antarcticus. Next base: position 137,564 of record CADEHL010001089.1, on the reverse strand, counting down.
CACCTGCGCTTTGATCGTTGCTTTTGTGCTTATCTGTGTTAGCATGTCTGTCGACAGCACCTTTTCCTTTGCTGCTTACGTCCACATCGCAAAGACACAACGTGCAAAAAGCATGGAAGTCGTCCTTTCGGCTTTTTGTGAGGAATCCATGCTCTTTCGATCATTCAGCATTAAATGAAGTCAAAAGTCATTGAAGTCAGAATTGTTTACGTTTATTAACCAATGAAATACAAGATATTTATTTGACATCGCATTCAGCCAATAATTTGTAAAACCACAAGTCTTACGGGGGTATATACCTACACATAACTTATTTTTTTATTTTTAATTGTCTTTTTTTTTATACCCTAAAAGTATAAAATAGGGATGACCTCAAAAGGAGGACAAACGAGCGTCCGGCTCAAGGCTGCGCCGGCAGACGGGCACAGACATAGAAAACCGGACTGTCCGACCTAAAACCGGACGGATGGCCACCCTAATCACACCACAGATCAATCTACAACTCACCAACGCTTGCAGCAAATGTAAGTTATTTAACTATGCAGTTTCTGAATTAAACAGTTAACTGTCTCACGCGCCAGCCAAAACCTCCTCTTTCTGCAGCCTGGTGTGATGCTAGTTAGCTTGAAGCCTTCCTACTCTTCCAGCCCTCTCCTGTTTCAGGGTCCACCCAGTGACGCCAGATTGTAGGAATTCTTGAACCCTGAGAGCAGGATAAACTGAAAAGAGTCAAAGGAAGCTTATAAAAGTTAACAGCATTTAATTACACAAATGATGCAGTGATATACAATGAAATTGCAAGTGGAGGCGCTCTCCCCATTCAGCTGTTGCCTGTCACATGTGCGTTGGGTCAGCCGAGGTCAGGAAAGGGCTTGTTTCTTCCTGTCCATCAAGGGTTAGCAACTGTTGTCTTCTATTGGCCGGCGTCGACGGGGACGGGTCCAATGCAAATCCTGCCGTTTCTGCTGCTAAATTACATCATTCTGATGTCTGTGGTTATTTAAACATTCTCTAATAAACGTTATTGCAACGTCAATAAGTGAGAGTTAAACCCAGTGTTTAGGGTACAACATCACATGTAATTTCACATTCAATTCACGGTTTGAAAACGTAGCATTTCGCCACATGCTAATGCTAACCGGAAATGACGAGATTCACTAGCGGAAAACCGGAAGTCATGTGTGAATATTCGGTTTTTAGAATAAAACAGATTTGAATGAAATACAGTGTATTTAATTCAAATTACGTGGGTTATTGAACCTGAAGCTTGTTGCTTCTGCCCTGAGAGACAACAGAGAGTCATCCCCCGTTTCCTCGACTACGGTCTGGGAGCCGACAGGAAAGTTCAACACACAGATGGCCAGTCCGCCCCTTTGTAGCATATTATTTAAATGAGAGATGAGCAGATCGCCACTGGGCTTTCAACTAAAGACACAGCCACGCGAAAACTGCGGCATTTGTACAGCTCCTTATGGGTATGCAATTAGTGAAGTGCTTTCCTCCGAGGTGAAACGATCAGCTCCACGGAGGAAAGCGGCAGAAAGTCGCCTGGAGTTAAAGAGAGCGGGGCTGCATTGCGTGCATGGCTTCCTTCTGCAGGTAACGGGGAGACGCGCTCTGGCGACGGTCTCGTTCAGGATCAGAAAATAAAATTTAAATATTTTTGCACACTTATTCCTCGTGTGCCACTGGTTATGGTGCCGCGTGCCGACCCCTGCTTTAGCACATAACTGGCAAAAGCGATCTTTTCTACGTCATGCTATCTGCACAAACGACATATATGAAAGCTGATTCCACTGATTCCATATGTATAACTCACTGAACTAGCAGCCAGGAACGAGCAAGAAAACAACTTCCGGTTTCAATAAATATGTCTTAACTTTGCTGTTTTGTGATCAAACGTTGTGTTCAAGGACATAACAATCCAATCCATCTGTGTTACTTGATGATTACTGATAATTAGGGATGTAACGATATATCGAATATCACAATATTGCGGTAAATAAATGTCTCAATACCGTCGTGAGACTGATGTTTTAAATAATCTTTTTTTTTTTTTTTATAATTTTAAAAAATAAAAACTTTATTTAGCCAGATGGTCCCATTGAGATCAGCGATCTCTTTTTCAAGAGACCTGTCCAACATGGCAGCAAGTAGGTTACAACATGAACATAAAACAACAGATAACACAAAAGGACATGGTATTTACAGGTGAAACTTGATTTATTCTATTGCAGGGTCTGATTATTATATTGTTGACACTTTAAAATACTACTATCCTACTAAAATGCTGTACAAATCAGATTTATTATTTAATAAAGAAAACAAAATTCACATTTTTTTTCTTTATTTTTCAATATCGCGATAAATATCGTACTGGGGACTTTTTATTGCGATATTATCGTACCGTGAGTTTTTGGTATCGTTACACCCCTACTGATAATCCATCATTACATTTATGGCAATAAAGGGCTTAGCATGGTTAGTATGGAGCTATATCAGGGTCATAAGTTTTGATCATTCAAAAAAATACAATTTATTTGAAAGTTCAAGTTTTTATCCTGAACTTTGAAAAATACAATGATGTATTCAAAATAAAAATAAGTCTTTGAAATAATTTTTCAGGTTGAATATTATTTTTGATTCAGTTCAGCAATTTTTTTGGATAAAATATTTATTTTTCCACTTTTATACATATTTTGACATTTGAATCCTTATTTTTTTCAGTTGCAGATTTTAGGGTTTCAGATTCAAAACATAATTTGTTCAGTTTCAAATCTTGCCTTTTCAGGTTTCAAATTTTTTTTCGCCTTCAGATCTTTTTTCACTTTCAGATTTTTTTTCCGCTTTCAAACTTTTGGTCCTGATGTTGCTTTGGGGGGCGGGGCTTACTAACGAGTAGTTTGGCATCCTGAGTGACCTCCCTCTGTCATGTTGCCTTCATGGATGTTAGGTAGCGCGAGAAATATAACTCAACACTTTCTATACACAATACTCCTGTGATTGGTGGTAAACAAAACTGATACCAGCGTCAAAGTTCTGTTAAGCGAGCTGTTGAGCATCGTATAGTTCAGAATCAGAATACCCACAGAGGGGAAATGTACGTTGTTACAGCAGAAAAACAGCCACATACAGCTTAATGTTACATTATGTTACATGCATAAAAAAGTAAAGTTAAAAAAAGTTATATAATAACAAATATAATAAAATAAAAAGTTATACAATTTACAAAATACACATCCTGTAACAGTTCTGAGGATTTAGCAGCCAGAAATATTGCACAGTTTTTAAATATTGCACATAGTTGGCATTTAACAGCAAGGGGTGTTATAGTCTGCGTTGTTGTGTGTAGGGGGTGGGGTCTACTATGGGCCGTGGTGGTTGTATAGTCTGACCGCTGCAGGAAGGAAGGACCTGTGATATCTCTCCGTGAGACAGCGGGGGATGGCGTCAGGTCCACCAGAACAACCTGCTGGCTCGTTGCGGATACGTAATTTCACATTTGTTGGAGCAGATATCTCTGCTCCACGCCGATCCTATATGAGTTTGTTTTAAAAGAAGGAAAACAGTACTCCGGGCTCAATTCCTACCACCGGGTGATATACGTACCACGACAGCCAGTCAGGAAGAGAGCACAGAGCATAAGAATGTTACAGTATTTATACACATAAGCGGGGAGGAGTTTGGCCGGTTTTCCTAGGCAATGAGTCAGCAGTTTGTTGATTTCATCTCCTTACAGTGTGTGTGTGTGTGTGTGTGTGTGTGTGTGTGTGTGTGTGTGTGTGTGTGTGTGTGTGTGTGTGTCTACCCTTAGGCAGTCCCACAGTCATGCTTTGGAGTCATATAATTTCACAGACAGAGGACTCTTTAACAGAACGCACACACATTCCCCCTAAAACATCTTTAACACACACATCTGTTTAAACCAATTATTCCAAAATGTGGTGGCAATTTAGTACTTATAACATGAAAAAACAGATAGAAATCAATAAAACACAAACACCGGTATTGCTCAGCATAATGAATACACACATCTCATCCTGCAGTCCCTCGTGAATGTCACATGTCTTTCTTTATGAAAGCCATACTTGTTGGGCTAACACCAGTCATCATCTCATGACCTCCTCAGGACCAGCTAACCAACAAAGCTTAACTGTTCCTATACCCTAAGGCCATCTCTGAACTTCCCTTTCACTCCGAAGTCAGCTCACCCAGAATCAGAAGGACCATTGTCTCTCTAATTGTGTGTGACCCACTCGTCTCCTGCTCTTTAGGAGTCTTAAAATGAACGCACATACATTTCTCTCATTAATTTAAGCTTCCAGATTATACAGAAAACTCTTACAGACAATCTACTGAGTTCTGCCCTTGAAAGCCCAAAATGACTCTCTGAAACATACTTATCAATGGGTAATTATTTTACTTAAAGCAGAGATCACAGATTGTCCTGTATCATTACCTACTCACAAAATAGCCAAAAAACCACCTCCTGATTATTAACAAGTCAAGTGGAAGAAAAGACCATTTGCGCTAATCTACTTTTAAGAAAAAGGGAATATTGTTGAATATATAAAAACCTCTCTATATTTAAGAGGAAAAATGTACTTTGTTCCTTCAACTATTATCACACAGGAATGTATAAAACCACACATATATTAGTGATAACATGATGCAACACACCTCTTATATATCAGGTGTCATTAAAATGAATATACCAAAAATACGCTGTATTAAACTTTCTGCCATTACACTTTACTTCAATTCTTCACATTCTAGCACAGTTTATTGATTGTTGCCAACTACGATGCTCAACAGCTCGCTTAACGGAACTTTGATGCTGGTATCAGTTTTGTTTACCACCAATCACGGGAGTATTGTGTATAGAAAGTGTCGAGTTATATTTCTCGCGCTACCTAACATCCATGAAGGCAACATGACAGAGGGAAGCCTGTCACTCAGGATGCCAAACTAATCTTTGGTAAGCCCCGCCCCCAAAGCAACATCAGGGCCAAAAGTTTGAAAGCGAAAAAAAAGATCTGAAAGTGAAAAAATATCTTAAGACGAAAGAAAATGTGAAACCTGAAAAAACAAGATTTGAAACTTGAAAAAAATCTTGTTTTGAGTCTGAAAGCGTACAATCTGCAACTGAAAAAAATAGTGAAATGTGAAAAGAAATATTTTATTCAAAAAACTTGTGTTTCATCTTTGTGCTGACTCCTTTCAAGCACAGTTCAGGCAGATCCACACCAGATTCTCCTTCTCAGGGTGTTTCTGTTTTAGAGGATGAGTCCTACAGCTGAAGTTACGGCTGCATGAGACCTCTTGTCCCACAGAGAAGCTCCTCTTCATCGTACTGCTTGTTGCGTATCACTGTAATGAAATGACCATCCAGCCAAACTACACATATTTGAAGCTTTGGCTTTGCAGCCAGGTGTTTTTTATTTACTTCAAGGAGTGTATGTATCACTGTGTATGTCTGTTTGCTAAAGAGACATTATCAAAGGACTTTGAAGTTCAAACAATTCAAAACATCGAGGTCAAGCTGGGTCAAGATTATACATCTGTTTACCTGAAAGACACATGAAACAGCACAAATGAAAAACAAAACGCCATGAGAGCACACTTACTCCTGTCTCATTCTCACACACAATCACTCACACACATACAAGGTATAAGGAGGTTTAATATGTAAGAGTGTGTATGAGTTTGGGAATAAGGGAGTGAGCGAAAGAGAGAGAGAGAAAGAAAGAAAGATATGAGGCGAAAACTGCGACTTGCTGTAAACCAAATCTACCAAATCTACTGTATATTGTTGTCTCTGTGCCCACACACACACACACACACACACACACACACACACACATTTCTCAGCTGATACCACTCTTCCACCAACACACCTACATCATATTAGTTGCATACATGTATTCCAATGGCTCTCAGGGCCCCATTATACAACAGGCAAAGAAACCAAGAAATGACAAGCATGTAATTCAATGGTAAAATGTCACATCTGGTCATATAGAGTAAAAAGGACAAATTGAACTATTTTCTTCCAATATAAAACCCTGACATTACAAAATGCATGATTTTATACCGGTATGGCGGAGAGATCAAAATATGTGATTATAATGGGAGTGGATGGGACATTTTTGTCCGCGAGTGGCTAATGTTTGAGTTTTTTGTTTAATCTGATTCTGTGCAAAAACTAATAATCCTCCAAAATAAATGTTGTTGCTAATCTTTGACATATCCAAGACTGTGATAAAAAAAAGCCGCCCCCCCCCAACATTTATTATATGGAAAATAACTGCCTTTTTGTGCATGTTTTTCATAGAAAACGCAAATTCATGTTTTCAAACTGGCAGTTAAAGGGTTAAAATCCTGAATAGAGTTTAACATTTGGTATTTTTGATCTGGACTGAAGTTGATTGAACGATTTAACCTCAAAAAGTTTTTTAAAAATTAATCTGTTGTCATTTTAGAGCAGTTTTTGGAAGTGGACATTTTTGTCCCGAATGACTAATGTGTGAGTTTTTTGTTTAATCTGATTCTGTGCAAAAACTAATAATTAATTTTGTTGCTAATCTTTGACATATCCAAGACTGTTATAAAAAAAAAAGAGTCAGTCCCCAGATATGTATTTTATGGAATATAACTAATTTTCTCTGTTTTTCTCATGAAAAACAACAGCGGTTTCATGTATTCAAAATGGCATTTAAAGGGTTAAAATCCTGAAAATGATTACATTTTTGGTATTTTCTATTAGGACGGAAGTTGCTTTAAAGATTGAACGCAAAAAAAGTTGTGTAAAAAACCTTTTAATATAATGTTTTTATCAAAGTCTTTTGCAGTGGAAATTTTTGTCCCAAATGACTAATGTGCGTAGTCTAATCAAATGATACCGGAGTGTTAAATAAACGGATGATACCATGAACGCAGTGGCGACTCAACCCGTGGCACAGCCCCACCTAGTGTCAGCAGAATTAAAATAATAACTCCAAAAATATGCAAAAAATATATATCTCAAAATACATGTTAAAGTGGACCTATCATGCTATATTTGAATAATATATTGTAGGGCCATACCTAAATAAAACAATATGTCTCCATTTGCTCTTTTTTAGCCCTGTTTTTGCAGGGGCTGAATCTGAGAAGTCTTCTTCGCTGCTTTTGTGGCAGACTACAGCGCCACCTACAGGCCTGGCATATGTACATAGTGTTGTCACGATACCAATATTTTGATTTCGATACCGATACCAAGTCAAGAATTGCGATTCCGATTCTTTTTCGATACTTTTCTTAAAAAGAGGGAAACAGTCATAAATGTAATTATTGTGCTTTATTTCACACCAGAACCATAACATAAACTTTTAAACAATGAGAACAATAAATCCAATAAATTACAAGAATTCGTATTAAATACAAATAAGCATCATCTCAAACTACTTTTTTGTCAAAATAGATTTGTATATTAAACAAGAAACAGAAATGACATTCAACACAATGAAGTCTCCGACAAAAAATAGAACATAACCTCACTGTCAGATATAGCTAAAATACTTCCACATTTAGCTTCTGGTGTCTTTGTTGTCAAGAAGCCGAAGCGCAGCAGCAGTTTCACTCCCACTTGCAGCCATGCTTCTCGTTTTCTCACATGCTCTGGCAGCTAGCGCGTGCACGAGAGAGGGGAGGCACTTAGAGCGTGCTTGAGAGGGGAGGGACTGCAGGCAGGGCTGCAGTGCAGGGAGTGGAAGCAGAGCGCTGAACACACACGGCTCTTATTAAAACGGCGTTTTCTCACTGGAGTACTTTTCCCCGTCATTCTTAAAGTACCGATACTAATGAAATGGAGGAATCATAACGTTTTTAATCGCAGGGTATCGCGGTACCTTTCAAGTATCGGTACACCGTGCAACACCAATGTACTACATCGTCTCCAGCGCTTTCCAACGGCAATGGCTGTGGCCGTCTCCTCCTGATTGGTGGAGAGTTGCCCATATAGGCGGAGCTCCCCGTTTCTGATGTCAGAGATATTTCAAATCTGTATCAGTCTGTATCAGATCCGTTGCAGCCCCGTTTTTAGAGATTTGGGTATGGAGGAAAAGAGAGAGGGTTGTGTTTTCTGACACTTGGTGAGTTCCCTGACACACCGGGGACACATATTCATGTATAAAAGACGTACAAAGTGCATTTTGCATGATAGGTCCCCTTTAAGATCATGTTTAGTCATCTGATTCGTCTGTACATTAATGTTTTAGTGTGCGTTCTTCTAATTGGTGTCTACAGTGAGCCGTGTAGAGCGATGTGGGGCAAGCCCCGATCTAGCCCCTCTCTCTCGTTGTCAAAATTAATGGGTGCTGTAAAAACGACACTGCTCAGAGCTCAGAGTATTTTTGTATTCAATGTGTGCGGCAAAAAAATAATCACAAGTGGGGCAAAGTGCTGGCAACCCCACCAAAACGTAATCTCATAATTCAGAGCTGATTAAGCTGATAAGTACGTGTGCCGCGAAAAGTGTAGAACTACACTTTTCGCGGCACAGGTTTGTGAAGAGGAAACGAGAGAGAGCAGCGTATAGCGATTAAAATCAGTAAAACTAAAAGAAAATGAATGAAGTTGACCATCTTCTTTAGCTTTGGTAAATTCATTTTATGTCATATATTTTGTTGATCTTCTGTGTTTTGCCTGTAGGCTATTGCTCTGCTGGATCGATTGATATTGTGACCTCAGTGATGAGTGTCTGTGTTTTCCTAAAATGTACAGTCTATGGTGTTTTAATGCTGAAGCATTACGGTTGTTGTTAAGTATTGCTTTGTGATGGTGCCCTCTACAGCATGTACACTGAACAAAAATATAAAAGCAACATTTTTGTTTTTGCTCCCATTTTTCATGAGATGAACTCAAAGATCTAAAACATTTTCTATATACACAAAATAACCATTTCTCTCAAATATTGTTCACAAATCTGAAAAAATCTGTGATAGTGAGCACTTCTCCTTTGCCGAGATAATCCATCCCACCTCACAGGTGTGGCATATCAAGATGCTGATTAGACAGCATGATTATTGCACAGGTTAGGGTTAGGCTGGCCACAATAAAAGGCCACTCTGAAATGTTCAGTTTTATCACACAGCACAATGCCACAGATGTTGCAAGTTTTGAGGGAGCATGCAATTGTCATGCTGACAGCAGGAATGTCCACCAGAGCTGTTGCCCGTGAATTGAATGTTCATTTCTCTACCATAAGCCGTCTCCAAAGGCGTTTCAGAGAATTTGGCAGTACATCCAACCGGCCTCACAACCGCAGACCACGTGTAACCACACCAGCCCAGGACCTCCACATCCAGCATGTTCACCTCCAAGATCATCTGAGACCAGCCACTCGGACAGCTGCTGCAACAATCGGTTTGCATAACCAAAGAATTTCTGCACAAACTGTCAGAAACCGTCTCAGGGAAGCTCATCTGCATGCTCGTCGTCCTCATCTGAGTCTTGACCTGACTCTGGTTCGTCGTCGTAACCGACTTGAGTGGGCAAATGCTCACATTCGATGGCGTCTGGCACGTTGGAGAGGTGTTCTCTTCACGGATGAATCCCGGTTTTCACTGTTCAGGGCAGATGGCAGACAGCGTGTGTGGCGTCGTGTGGGTGAGCGGTTTTCTGATGTCAATGTTGTGAATCGAGTGGCCCATGGTGGTGGTGGGGTTATGGTATGGGCAGGCGTATGTTATGGACGACGAACACAGGTGCATTTTATTGATGGCATTGTGAATGCACAGAGATACCGTGACGAGATCCTGAGGCCCATTGTTGTGCCATTCATCCACGACCATCACCTCATGTTGCAGCATGATAATGCACGGCCCCATGTTGCAAGGATCTGTACACAATTCCTGGAGGCTGAAAACATCCCAGTTCTTGCATGGCCAGCATACTCACTGGACATGTCACCCATTGAGCATGTTTGGGATGCTCTGGATCGGCGTATACGACAGCGTGTTCCAGTTCCTGCCAATATCCAGCAACTTGGCACAGCCATTGAAGAGGAGTGGACCAACATTCCACAGGCCACAATCAACAACCTGATCAACTCTATGCCAAGGAGATGTGTTGCACTGCGTGAGGCAAATGGTGGTCACACCAGATACTGACTGGTTTTCGGACCCCCCCAGACCCCCCCAATAAAGTAAAACTGCACGTTTCAGAGTGGCCTTTTATTGTGGCCAGCCTAAGGCACACCTGTGCAATAATCATGCTGTCTAATCAGCATCTTGATATGCCACACCTGTGAGGTGGGATGGATTATCTCAGCAAAGGAGAAGTGCTCACTATCACAGATCTTTTCAGATTTGTGAACAATATTTGAGAGAAATGGTTATTTTGTGTATATAGAAAATGTTTTAGATCTTTGAGTTCATCTCATGAAAAATGGAAACAAAAACAAAAGTGTTGCATTTATATTTTTGTTCAGTGTATTAAGGTACATTACAATATGACATCCCCACGCTCCGTGTTCTTCATTCAAGGCTTCCGACCAGTGCTTGAATTGGAATAAAAAAGGTGCCAGTACTCTAAATCAGCAACTGTTTCAAGTCAATTTATTTACACAGCCCAAAAACAAGTATTTGGCTCAAAGTCATATTATATAGTATATCATATAATGCTGGTGGGTTTGTCTCTTTACAGTATATTTTAGAAAGGCTCACTGTACTTAAACTAAATGACTCAGGGTGCATCTGAGATTAGAGGAGGTGCAGTGGTAAAGTGCTATTTTTATAAGTGGAGAGTGGACCTGACACCCTCTAGGGGGGTCCGGGGGCATGCTCCCACGGGAAGATTATTATTATTATTTTTTAAATATTGAATTTAGATGCATCAATCTGGTGCACTTTGAGAGCAAAATGAAGAGATATATCACTGTAAAATTCCAAGGCAACAGGCTCCACAAGATTTTTAAGTTTTGAGGCCAACTAAAATGTGTAAGTTTCTCTTTTCAATTGAGTCAACTAATTATATTTTGTCGAGTTAACTCGTTCAAATTGTGTACAATTTCAAACTTGGAGTTCTGCATACTAAACATTTTAAATAAGTAAAGGTTGTGCTAACTTATTATCTTTGGTTTGGAAAATGTATCTTTCATATGTTTAAAAACTTCTAACTTTGAGTTCCACATACAAAGAATTCCATTAAGTGAAAGTTGTGCAAAGTTCATATTTTTGTTTCAGAAAATGTATACAAACTTCAGATTTGTATTACAAACTTAGAATTGCCAACAAATTCTCTGTTATAAAAATACTGTAAAAACAAATACTAAGTTTGTTGAAATTCTTATTCAAATATTAGACATTCTTAAAACTGTAAACTATGTTTTGTATCATTCAAGTAATGTTGAATTTGCTTGCATTCTGTAGAAACTACAGAAAATGAATATATTTAATTATATATAATATAATTATATACTATGTATAAATATAATATATATATTTCAGATAAAGTAATTTTAGAGATAGATACAAGTTAATATAATATACATTATTTGGAAATTCCTGCCAAATGTGTTCTGATTGAAACGAAAGATACTGAATATGCTAATGTTTAACATTAACTAGACATTGAAAATACACCATTACTAAAACTCTTCCATAAGGCTAGGGTTCATAACAAATGTGGATGAAATCCATAAATGTGCAAACCACCCTTTGAATAAGCCTGCTGTCAAAACAATAGCAGCTATGGAATAACAAATGGCAAAGTTATCCAAGTGATAAAACCATCTTCAGTTACCAAACAACAACAACGATATTGTAAAAGGAACAATCTGTAAAACGTATATTTTTAAAAGTTTGTACATATCACAGAAGCTTCCAAAGATCTTGCAAGACAAAAGGCATGTAAACAGCCAGTGAGGGATCACACCATTTCCAACTCTTCCACTACTTAGTAAAAGCTCATATGGCCCTTTATACAAAAAAAACAGCTCCATCTTTAAAAAAGCTGCAAGACAACAATTGTGGCAGTAACTAGTCCTTGAAATCTTACAGCAACAAGTAGGCAAGCCAGCTTAAGAAAAATGTGAAAAAATGTGCTTGTGCCCTAAGTGTTAAGATTAGGACCCAGGCGCAGGCAATGACTGAAGATGTTTAAATGGTTTATTTTTTCGGAGACTCAGACAGGTTTGGTGATTATGGAGGTCCGGAGTGGAGGTAGGCAGTTCAGGCTGGACTGAGGCAGGTATGGTGCAGGAAGAAGCAGGCAGGTTGGCTGGAAGCTCTGGTGGACGATGGCCGAGGGATTGCACTGGAAACACAAGAGAAACTAGTTACAAAAAGTACGGAATTACACGCAGACAGGATAACTGAATGGGCAGCCAGGAGGATGTAATACCACTGGTGTAGAAAACAATCTGGGGGTGAGTTGCTGGGAGACTGGATTAGATAAGCTGTGTCCTGATTAGATGATGAGGGATAGCTGAGTCGGACGGCCAGGTGAGAGCAATCAGGCTGCTGCCTGCAAGGGAAACCACACCCTCTCCACACACACAGGGGAACAAACAGGAACACAGTTTGGACCGTGACAGTACCCCCCTTCAACGGGAGCCTCCAGGCGAACCACCAGGCTTATCTGGGTGGTCTCTGTGAAAGTCCCGAATGAGAGAGGGACCTAGAATGAGCTTGCGGGACACCCAGCTCCTCTCCTCAGGACCATAACTCTCCCAATCGACCAGATACTGGTACCCACGGCCCCGGCGGCGAATGTCCAACAGCCGTCGGACCGTGTAGGCCGGGTGGTCATCAATAACAAGGGTGGGTGGAGGGGAGATGGCTGGAGGGCACAAAGGGCTGGACAACACTGGTTTCAGCTGGGACACATGAAAGGTGGGGTGAATTCTCATGGAGGGAGGCAGCTTGAGTCTAACAGCAGATGGATTGATTATGCGCTCGATCACATAGGGGCCAATGAAGCGTGGTTTCTTCTTAGACTCAGCTTGTAAAGAAATATTTTTTGAAGAAAGCCAAACTTTCTGACCTGGTTGGAACTGGGGAGCTGCGGTCCGGTAGCGGTTTGCAATATGCCGATTGCGTTCATCGGAGCGGAGAAGGGCAGAGCGGGCATCCTTCCAAATCCTCCGACAACGACGGAGATGGGCTTGGACAGAGGAAACTGCGATCTCGTCCTCTTGGGCTGGGAACAAAGGGGGTTGATATCGAAGAGAACATTGAAATGGGGGCATACCGGTGGCAGCACTAGACAGTGAGTTATGAGCGTATTCAATCCAGGGCAGATGTAAGCTCCAGGAGGTGGGATTCCGGGAGGTGACACAGCGAAGTGCAGTTCCAAGGTCCTGATTGGCTCTTTCGGCCTGCCCGTTAGTCTGAGGATGATAGCCTGAGGAGAGACTGACAGATGCTCCAAGTGCTCGACAGAATGCTTTCCATACCTGAGATATGAACTGTGGCCCTCGGTCGGAAACAATGTCTGTTGGAATGCCATGAAGCCGGACCACATGATTGACTAAGAGGTCAGCAGTTCCAGAGGCTGTGGGGAGTTCAGGAAGAGGCACAAAATGAACCGCTTTGGAAAAGCGATCGACATTAGTGAGAATGGTCGAGTTACCCTGTGAAACCGGGGAAAGGGAACCTTCTTCACTGAGTTCTCAATCTCCCATGTTACAGCGCCCACCACTCTGGTAGCGGGGATTATGGTGTCAGTAGCTATGGGATCCTGATCCACTGCCGGGACAATGCGTCAGGTTTAAGGTTTCTAGAACCAGGTCGGTAGGTAAGGGTGAAGTTGAACCTGCCAAAAAACAATGCCCAGTGTGCCTAACGGGAGTGTAGTCATTTGGCAGTTTGTATGTAGACCAGGTTCCTGTGGTCTGTCCACACAATGAATGGATGTTCAGAGCCTTCCAGCCAGTGCCTCCATTCTTCCAGCGCAAGCTTTACAGCAAGCAGCTCCCTGTTGCTGACATCATAGTTGCACTCAGGGGTTGTCAGTCGTCGGGGAAAAAAAAGCACAAGGGTGAAGCTTTTGGTCGGAGACTGAGCGTTGTGATAGAACAGCCCCCACACCGGTGTTGGATGCATCCACCTCAACAATAAAGAGATGGGTCAGGGTTCGTAAGAATAGGAGCCGAGGTGAAACGTCTCTTCAGCTCAGAGAAGGCAGCCTCAGCCTGAGTAGTCCACGAGAATGGGATTGCTGGGGAGGTGAGTTGGTTGAGAGGACCGGCAACACGACTGTAGTCTCTGATGAACCGGCGATAGAAATGTGCAAAGCCCAAACAACGTTGGAGCTGCTTCCTGGTGGAAGGTTTGGGCCATTGTGCCACTGCTTGTACCTTCTCTGGGTCTGTTCTCAGCTGACCTTGTTCAATTATGTAGCCCAGGAAATCCACTGAATCCACGTGAAATTTGCATTTCTCTACTTTGACAAACAGCTTGTTCTCGAGGAGCCTTTGTAGAACCTGCTGCACATGTTGGGTGTGTTCCTCCATGGTCTGTAAGAATATCAGAATATCATCAAGATACACAAATACTGAACGGTTCAGGAAGTCACGGAGGACATCGTTCACAAGAGCCTGGAAGACAGCTGGGGCATTGGTGAGTCCAAAGGGTATCACTAGATACTCGAAATGGCCTAGTGGGGTGTTGAACGCCGTCTTCCACTCATCTCCTTGACGTATGCGGACCAGGTGGTAAGCATTCCTGAGGTCGAGTTTCGAGAAAATGGTGGCCTTCTGTAGGGGTTCGAAGGCTGAATTGATGAGGGGCAGTGGATACTTGTTCTTGATGGTGATGTTGTTGAGGCCCCGGTAGTCAATGCAGGGGTGTAGGGAGCAGTCCTTCTTGGATACAAAGAAGAAGCCTGCTCCGACGGGGGAAGAAGAGGGTCTTATGATGCCAGCAGCCAGTGAGTCTTTGATGTATGTCTCCATGGCCTCACGCTCAGTTCGGGACAAGTTAAACAGGCGACTGGATGGGAGAGATGCCCCAGGAAGAAGATCTATTGTGCAGTCGTAAGGGCGATGAGGGGGCAGAAAAAGAGCTCGCTGCTTGCTGAAAACCTCTCCCAGGCTATGATAAACCGGAGGGACAGCGGACAAGTTCAGTGGCTCCTGCTGAACTGGGGGAATACCAACCTCTGCTGGGGGAATTGCAGACCGCAGGCATGAAGAGTGACAAAAGGAACTCCAACTCCTTATTTGATTCTCCGACCAGTCCATGTGGGGGTTGTGCAGTTTTAACCATGGCTGGCCCAGAACTACGGGTGTGTGAGGGGAGGACATGACGTGGAACTGAATCATTTCATGGTGATTACCGGACAGGACGAGATGTAGGGGTTCGGTGACATGGGTAACGTGTGCCAGAAGCTTCCCATTCAGACCTCGAGCATTGAGAGGAGCTGTCAGAGGTTGAGTTGAGATGCCGGCTGAGGCAACCAGTTGGGCATCCAAAAAGCTCTCATCAGCCCCAGAGTCCACTAGGGCAGGCAGAGAGAGAGACTGTTGATTTAACAGCAGTGTGGCTTCAAGTGGCTTGCGGGTCTGGGGGGTTGAGGAAGAAACAGCCTTGCTCACCAGTATCCCCACCTTTACTGGCGATCACCCTCTTTTGGGTGCTGGGGGCATGTGTCCACGAGATGTCTCTTATTCTCCGGAGACGTTCTTGGGGAGTGAGTCGGGCTCTGCCTAGCTGCATCGGTTCCTCTGAAGACAGGAGAGGAGAAAAGACTTCAGATGGAGCACTAGGACTTGGGAAAGTCTCCGACCTGAATCTTGCGAGAGGAGACAAGACAGGGCGAGAGGGGAGTGACCCAGGAGATCGGCTGGCTCTTTCCCAACGGCGCTCCCTAAGGCGGTTATCCAGTCTTATGGCTAGGGAGACCAACTCATCCAAGTTAGCTGATTCGTCCCTCACTGCTAACTCATCCTTAACATAATCAGTTAGCCCGGTTTGAAAAACCCCTTGAAGCGCTGTGTCATTCCACCCCGCCTCTGCAGCTAAGGTCCTAAATTCCACTGAGTATTCGGCTACACTACGGGAGCCCTGTCGCAGTGAGAGGAGGCGTTTAGTAGCGTCCCTACCGCTGACGGGGTGGCGGAATACTTTCTTCATTTCTTTTGTAAACTCTGGATAAGAATAACAAAGATTGGACTGACTCTCCCATACAGCTGATGCCCAGGCTAGGGTGAGGGTCCGGCCCACCATCCACCACCACGGGGGGCTTTCTTCTCACAATCTGTGAGGACACCCTGGTTTTCCCCAGCTCCTGGGAGAACAACCTCCGTTCTTCTCTGTCCCCTCACTGTGGGCCGGACCCTCAGTGTCCTCTCCACTTTCAGATGAAGGGTCAGAGGAACTCAAAGAAATGCTGGACTCCAGAGAGCATTCAGTGTCGACCCCCCCTTGAACCTTGTGTCTTCTTCAGATGAGTCCTGCAGCTCGCTGGCAGAAGAAGGCTACAAGATCACTTCTGAAGTCTCCTCTGCACTGAAATGCTTCTTTATTTGAGTTCCTTGTCTTTGCTCCAGGTCTTTCTCCTTCTCTGCTCACTAAAGAAATAAGCCCTTGGTCAAATTGCCTGTTTATCTTTGGCAGCCAGGTGTATGAACACACTAACAGTTGTTTTTTGTTTTTGAGTAATCAAGCAGCTCTTCAAAGACATCACAAACATCCCTCAAAAGATGGCCTTTTTTCCCATGGAATGATCCGTGCATGCTTACAGATTCTCACAGACACACACACACACACACACACACACACACACACACACACACACACACGGAGAGGGAGGAGAGGTGTGTGCTGGTTGTGCACATAGGCCTAAAAAAATAGTTGTTCTATCACCTGAGAGAGCACCAGGTCACATGCTGCAGGACCTGCTGGTCTGCTGCTGGAAATGACACACACACACACACGCACACATACACACACACACACATGTACACACACACACACCACTCTCGGGGCCCCCTGGTAGTCACACGGCTCCATAATATAACTGGCAAAAATGTAAGAATTCCCTGCATCGGCCTACAGTGGGAAAATGGTGTAATCTGTTGGAATAGAGTAGAAATATCAAATATCACTACTTTTCTTCTAAATGAAATGCTGACATTACAAAATGCATGGTTTTATACTGCAATGGCAGTGAGATCAAAAAATGTCAATGAGGCATTTTTGAGAGAAATTAAATAATTAAAATAATGAAACAGGCGTTTAAAGGGTTACAATCCTGACAATGATTGAATGTTTGGTAGTTTTGAATACGTTAGAAGTTGTTTATGTGTTTCATGAAAAAAAAAAAGTAGAAAAAGATATTGATGTATGATTTAATAGCAGTTGTTTGGGGCGTGTACATTTTTGCCACAAAGGTGTCCACAGGTAGTATCTGACACTACGTAAAAAATAATAATGCAGTCAATTCAATTTTGTTGCTAATCTTTGACACATCCAAGACTCTAATAACCACCAAAGTTCCATCCGCCCAGTAACTATTATATTGTTATATTGTTATATATATATATATATATATATATATATTATATTATATATTATATTATATATATTATATATTATTATATTATATATATATTATATATATTATATATATATATATATATATATATATATTAAAGGGTTAAAATCCTGAAAATTATTGAATGTTTGGTAGTTTTGAGCATGTTAGAAGTTGTTGTAAGAGTAAACGACAATGGATTTCAAAAAAAGACTTCTAGCAAAATTCCATGCCAAAAGCTGTAACACAGCTGAAATGATCACCAAATCAAAAACAAAAGTCATGAAAAATGTACAAAAATGCCCGAGGAGGGCACAAGGCAACTTAAATGAATGAGTTGTATAGGATAGATTATTACAAAGGTACAGAGATCACAATATATAACAGGAAGCAGCTATTTTAATAAAATAGGCATGTCTACATGTCCAGGGGAGAGGCGTGTGCGGAGGTGATTTACAATAATGGCGCACAGTTTTTCTGGCCCCATAACATTGAGGTTCTTAGCGGGCCAACAACCAGGCTGAGTCGGGCTGAGTGTGCTAAACTAGAGAGAGAATCGCTGGCAAGGGGCTACAACTACAACAACATGAACATATTTGACCATGATTTCATTGTAATACACGTTTCAAAATGATGCCGAAGTAACAACATACTGATACCGGTTAGTAAAAACCATGACTTAATGCTTTGACAAGTCTGCAGACAGACGGCAGGCGAAACACCTTTTAAAATGCGTGTTTTCTAAATGGAGATCGGCTAAGCTAACGCTAATATGCACCATCGTATATTTTTCTAGCTAAAAGCCGAGGCCATGTGGCAGACAACACATGTCCATGTTAGCATACCTTTGCAAATCGGCCGAACCTCAGCTTCGCAAAGGTTTTCCCTCCTGGAGCTCCGTTAGCGTGCCAGTTAGTGATGACAGTTTGACACTGAAACTTGACCCTGGACTTCCTATTTCATAGAAGCAGTGGCCGTTTCTCAATCTCGAGGATACTGGCTTCCAAGCCAATATTTCAAGGATGCTACGTCATCGAGTGCCGCCGAAGGACTGTTCCAATCTCCAGTATACATGGAATTCCACCGAGGCCGCGTCCTTGGTTTGGGGGAAATTTCGAGGCTGCACATGGGTAGACTT
The DNA here is from genome assembly GCA_902827135.1 of Harpagifer antarcticus. Lineage (NCBI taxonomy): Eukaryota > Metazoa > Chordata > Actinopteri > Perciformes > Harpagiferidae > Harpagifer > Harpagifer antarcticus. The sequence goes on along the minus strand of CADEHL010001089.1, from coordinate 118,906 downwards.
CGCGTCCTTAAAATCCCCACAATGCTTTGTGCACGGACCAATTTCAAAAACCCTTGCGGAGAATGGCTGAACCGACGCAGCACACATTTAAATGTAAGTATGTAGTGGCGTAGAACATGTGTTGGTAAATATGTTAATTTGTTATCACCAAAAATGTGTTCCATGAAAGTAAAGCAAGTTCATAATTAGATAGACATCGTGAGGTATTTATTTTCGGTACAGTTTATGTTGAAACTGTTAGAGAGAGTGGCACACTTGTTAGTGTGTTCCATTCTTCTTAGTTTTCCGAAGCCGTGGCTTGGAAGCATACTTGCTTCGTTTCTGAAGGAAGTGACTTGGAAGTACGCGACTACCAAGCCAGCATCCTCGCGATTGAGAAACGCCCAGTGCTTCGAAGCTTGCTTCAAATCACGTGACATATGACGTCCAAACCAGCAACTGCTTAATTTCCTGAATGAATCACTTGACTGGTTCGCGGCCCATTCACGCGATTCAATGCACTGCCTCGTCTCGATTCTGACAGGTGACAGGTTGAAACAGTTTCGAATACTTTAATAACTGTTAAAAGGCCCTCTCCTCCCAAAAAAATGTCCAGCACTCTCTAGTCTCTTCTCAATAACCCAATACACACAATTATCAATCTTTAACCTCTTAAGCCCGAGGGTCCCCCCAGTGGACCCCTCCCACCGTTTTTTTTACGAGACTATGTCTCAGGGCTTCTTAACATTTATGAAACTATTAATGTTCCATACACTTTTAACGGTAAGAAACTCAGCTAACTGACAATGTGAACCATGTTTAGCTAAAAGAAACACAAGAGTAATACCAAGCCTTTGAATTAGCATGGAGCAAAAAATGCTAACTAATGCTAACGGACTTTTGCACAGCACTCACGGTAGAAATGCCCTTATTACTTATCGTAACTGCGCAAACAAGATATCCGATTAAAGCTGAGACTCCACAGATTCCACACATGTAATGTCATCACTGTACGACCCCGAATTCCTGGAGCTATCAGCCAGAAAAGAGAAAGTAAACAACATCCAGTTTCAAAAATATTACAATAATTACGTCTTACCTTTTTTGATTTGTGATCAAAAGTTGTGTTCACCGGAATAAAAACGCCGCTCAAGGTTAATGCAATGTCTTTGTGTCACGTAGACATTTTTACTGATAATCCATCATCATATTTATGGCAATATACTGGGTATAAAGTTTTGCCGTCCAGGCTTGTACTTTCAGATATACTTCGTTTGCTTCTCTATTACGTCCGCAATGGTAACGTTTACGTGGATTTGGGAACTGCCCATCGATTCTATTGGATGTAATGGTTAAGAAAAAGGTGTAAATCACCCAAATCGACCAATGGGTTCCAGAGATATGGTCCTGCGTAAAGTATAAAGAATGCCAGCCAGCGTACGTACATTACGCAGCAGACTTTACTTATTGTTTGCTACCTAAGGAAGCAGGAAGCAGGAATTGCAGGACCCAGAGCGCACAGAGCACAGAGCGGACAGCAGATAACGGAATTGCAGTTTTATTGCTTATAGATTATCAGAACATTTCAAAGGGGACACAGCCACATTGGATATTAACCTATGGATTAACTACATCATCGTTTTTTATCGTTTTAATGCCATTGAAGACCAGTTTAGACCAGACAAAGAGGAAGGTAAGCCATTAGCCTAGCGCATGTTAGTACCTAGCGCCACTTGTTTTGATGTACGTTTTTGTTGATAACCTCGCGAGTTTGTATCTTTCAGTGTTGAGGAGGGCACCGTTAGATTCTGTGTCTTTACGATCATAAACGATGTGTTGGATGTGCAGCTAGGATAATTAATAAGGGAGCTAGGAGTGATTTTCGGTGCAGTAATAGGTTAGCATTTTTCGCTCGGGGCTAATTCAGAGGCTCACTGTTAGCATTGTGTGTTTTTTTTGAAAAAATAAATGACAAATATCAGTTAAATGAGTTTTTTCCCGTTATATGGATATAAACTATTCATAGTTTATTAAATATTAAGGTTCCTTAGACGTTGTTTCCTGCAAATGACGCGATTTCGGGTCCGTGAGGCCTAAGAGGATAACAGAGTATGTTTTATTTTTTTAAAAATTTTTTTCACAACAGTTGTATTTGGATGGAATGAATACCTATAGTGATAATTCAAAGTAATAAAAATGATTTTTACAGTGAAAAAGTTCAAATGGAACTGATGGTTCCCAAATTACCCAGAGGTGAGTCCGCCTGGACTTTATTTTTCTAAATCTCTCTAAAAAGGTCAAATTTCACTTGTTTTGCATCAATCTTGATACAGGGTACTTATTATATGTTATAGTTTGGATTCCTAAAGCTTTTAGTCTACTAACCCATCATTCAAGGGTGGTTTTCACTATAAGTAATGGGTTTTTTTTAGGCGGACATTAGAATTTACATGTTTTTACTATGTTCCATCTGAATTTACTTAAAACATCTATATTGATTCTGAGACTTCTACATCCAACTCACAGATGTAACCTTGCTTTGAGAGAAAAGATTATTAATTTACCCCTTTTAGAAGTGAAGATATAGTCTTTGTTGTGTTAGTGGCATTTTCGAGCCTGAAACCTGAAAAACAGGCTCAGGTGTGTGTGTGTGTGTGTGTGTGTGTGTGTGTGTGTGTGTCGAATATTTTTCAAGGCAACGATACGTTAAACCCACTGCAGCCTTGCACTTCGCCAGGAGAGGTCGCTGTAACTGAAGCTTCGAGAAATGAAGAAATTGTCCATTTTGCCATCACTTGTTTGCAGCGTGTCTGTGATCGCATCATACAAACAGTCCTCTGTGTTTCTGAAAGAGAAACAATGTGCGGACCGGGGGTAACGCTGCGGGAAAGGCACATGGATGTATAATAAGAACTGGATACAGCGTGGGAGGCGGGGCCTCATTCATTCCTATGAGAGTTGCTCAATAGAGAACCGCAGTGACGCGTCCTAAACCCCGGATGTAAACTCCTTCCGGTTCCTTCGTTAAAAACGCAATGCAATTTCTCCATAGGATTTTGGAAAATAGCTCGAAATAAGGTCTGTGGTTGAGACACATTTAAGAGACGGATCACGTTTTGTTCAGCCGGATAATCTCCACATGTCTCCCCTACTTTTATAATTTTTGAATCATAAATCTAGTCGCCAAAAGCGAAATGCTAACGTTATGCTATAAACGAACTACAAGCCAGTACAGCAGCAGGGTCGCACGACTTCAACGTCACGCCAACTTAAGATCGTTTCAACTGACTTGCACTGAAACTGCACTTTGAACATTTTAAACTGTATACCCCGTTTATCTAGGCCCTTTTTGTTTTGTTTTATGTATACATGTCACACTGGGAAACGATATTTCTGGATGTATAACACATGTAGAATTTTTTACAATAAAGCTGACTTTGACTTCCGCGTGCTTGCATATTTTAACAAAGCTTTTCATTTTAGCCACACTGAATTTAACTAGAAGTCATGGCTGTGTCAATTACCAGTCTGATATCATTTTACAAAGATGACAAGAAGAGTGTAGATAGAGGAGAGAATCACAACAAGTCAGGACACGTAAAACAGTGCAGCCTAGATGAAGGTGTGCTTACCGGTGTTGTCAGGGCTAGCATGAGGGACAAGGTTTATAGAGTGTCGGTGAGTAGTGATAGCAAGAGTACCTTTAACCTAGAGTTAATTTATTCACATTAATTCCCATCAACAAATCCATTTTATGTGTCACATGAAATCTTTATTAGGCAAGGCAAGTTTATTTATATAGCACCTTTCAACACAAGGCAATTTAAAGTGCTTTACAAAAAATGAAAGACATTAAGAAAATGGCATTTAAAATCATTAAAAAGAAAAGCTAATAAAATAAACATTAAAAGAAAAAATACATGGATAAAAGTTACAGTGCAGTCTAAGATGTGAATAGTTCAATTAAAAGCAGCGACAAAAAGAAAAGTCTTCAGCCTGGATTTAAAAGTAGTCAGAGTTGCAGCGGACCTGCAGGTTTCTGGGAGTTTGTTCCAGATATTTGGAGCATAATAACTGAACGCTGCTTTACCATGTTTAGTTCTGACTCTGGGGACAGAAAGCTGACCAGTCCCTGAAGACCTGAGAGATCTGGATGCTTCATCATTTAGCAGTAGATCAGAAATGTATTTTGGGCCTAAACCATTCAAAGCTTTATAAACCAGCAGCAGTATTTTGAAATCTATTCTTTGACACACAGTAAGCCAGTGTAAAGACTTCAGAACAGGAGTGATGTGATCCACTTTCTTAGTGTTAGTGAGGACTCGAGCAGCGGCGTTCTGAATCAGCTGCAGCTTCCTAATAGATTTTTTAGTGAGACCTGTGAAGACACCATTGCAGTAGTCGTGTCTACTGAAGATAAAAGCATGGACAAGTTTTTCCAAATCCTGCTGTGACATTAGTCTTTTAATCCTAGATATGTTCTTTAGGTGATAGTAGGCTGATTTAGTAACTGTTTTAATGTGACTGTTGAAACTCAGGTCATGACTCCATGACTACACCTAGATTTCTGGCTCTGTTGTTTTGAACATTGCAGACTGAAGCTCAGCGCTAACTTTTATACGTTCTGCCTTGGCTCCAAAAACCATTACCTCAGTTTTATCTTTGTTTAATTGGAGAAAGTTCTGACACATCCAGTCATTGATTTGTTCAATGCACTTACTCAGTGTTTGAATTGGAGCATAGTCTCCTGGTGAAACTGTTACGTAAATGTGTGTGTCATCTGCATAGCTATGGTAACTTATTTTGTTGTTCTTCATTATCTGAGCCAGTGGTAGCATGTAGATGTTAAAGAGAAGAGGCCCCAAGATTACAAATATTACACACCAGAAAACACAGAAATATCCATGAAATAAACATACAGTAGGCTATAAACCATTAAAGGGATAATTGGGAAGGCATTACAAATGTAAATATATTTTAAATAATAAAACAATCCCACCACCACAGGTATCTACAGGAGAAGAGGGAATTCTCTCCACAAAATGTGAATGCCCATGTGGAGATTGGAAATGCAGTCATGCGGCTGCATTAGCCATCTTTGCCATCCACAGTTTCAGCTGCACTGACACCCCCTGTCAGTGGAAGAAGCCCAGAGTCAGGTTTGTGGCTCTCCCAATCAGGAGTGTTGGGGGCATCTCCAGATGGTCTGGTAGGGTCTTCCGCTGTGCTGGAGGTAAAGTGTCCCTACGGAGACAAGGAAATGACAATTAGTGAAGCATTGCAAATCAAGGGCTTCTGTGTCAGTAAGGAGGGAGAAACATTCAGCCTGCATGAGGAACATCCTTACTGGCACCAAGTGCAAGGTCAGCTTCACCTCACTGCAAGAAAGAAGAAGAAATTAAAGAATTGTGAATCGCTTTTAATTTACATTTACTCGCCTTTGCAATGTTGTGGTTGTTAGAGTCAGTGTTAGGCTTCCTGTTAGCTCGTCTGTTGGGCAGATATAAAATATTAGTTTCATGGAAGTCACACCGTCACATATAAGAGCATTAAGACATACAGTACATAGGCTAAAACAAAACATCTAAAGATATAACCTTGCACTTTGTCTCGTGAACATTTTCACTATTTTGACATTTTTATAGATGAAAATGGAACTAAATAAATAAATGGTAGATTAATCCATATTGAAAATAGGTGTCAGCTGCTACACTAATTATAATAGTTATATTTCTTAATTAAGATAAGATATTACTGTATTGATCCCAATTTGGGAAATGTTTGTGTTGCAGCAGCATAACAAGAAAAACAAAATATAAGTTATTATATATACAAAAGTATGTGAGGGATGGAATATTAAATTGAATATAATTGTACATGTGATTTGACGTCCAAGAGAAGCTATGGAGCAGAGAGTTCTCTGACAGCCAGAGGTGATTTGTTATTAGTTCAAGATGTCAAACTGATTTCCCTGACTACAATCTTTAGCTACATGGTGAAACGTTATGCTGCTTGGACTAATTAGACTTATCATATAAGCCACACAGGTTTTAATAGGATGTATTCATTATCTTTACTTATGTTGCGGTCTTTTCAGCAGCGCCATCTCTAAAACGGCGATACAGTCAGTACCCATCATTTACATTTCACCGTGACATGGACAAAAATGTAACGTCAGCTTACCTCATGGCACGAATCCAGACTCTCCTTTGGAAAACATTGGCCGGGAGACGATAGAACGAGCACGTTTCATGCAAAGACCTGTGGCTGCAACCCGGAGCAAAGCAACAAACCATTGCGTAGCTAACTAGTAGCACTAGCTTTAGCTAATGTTAGCTAACGATACGAACTGCCGAGTCAAATTGGAAAACACTGGTAATTAATTATTCTATAATTTATAAAACTACGGTGTTAAAAACGACAATTTCAAAAATACAGATTCTAATGGTCAGATATAGATACAGATACTAGAGATAGGCAGGTACTTGCTTTCAAGCCGAACACAGGGGAAAACAAACTTAGAGGAGTGTTTACGTGTTCGGCGTAATGACGTACAACGGCCTCGACAATTTCTGTAGTCCTATTCAGCCACTCGGTAACAACCATCGTTTTTCAGACACGTAAACTCTTCAAAAATCACCAGTGGGGTCACTGCTGATGTATTTAATGTCGTAGAACAAAACGTGATTTATCTCTTAAATTTGTGTCAACCACAGACCTTATTTGGAGCTATTTTCCAAAACCCTATGGAGAAAATGCATTGCTTTTTGACGAAGGAACCGGAAGTGCTAAAAATGCTAACTTACTTCCGGGTTTTACGACGCGTCACTGCGGTTCTCTATGGCGCATGATGACAAAATGGCCCAACTTTTGAGAGAGCGAAACGTCACAGATTACCCAGCATGCCTGAGAAGTACCCGTATGTGCACTCATAGAGCATGCGCAACTTTAACCACGCCGCCCAAAAGGCTCGTTCACATTAAGCACGTGAATTTGCGTACATGTAACAGCACCGCGCGTTCATGACAGCATGGTACTGGATTTATATTAACGAGGCGGCAGTTAGCAGCTAGCGGCTAGCTAGTAAATTATGCTAAGTTACACGTCAATCGTTATGTACTTTTATATTACGCTGACATAAGGATCTAGTGATATCCAAGCAACAGAGCTTCATTTAGCATGATACTTGTGTGGGTTGTACATGAAACCACTTGGTAATATATAAAAATGTATATGTTGAAGTCTGTTATGATCAATTGTGAGTTAAAACTTTATCTAAAAAGTAAAGCTGATGATGGATTACTGTGGTGGAGTTAAAATAACAAGCCTATTTCTTTTTGAAATGTGATGGAGTAAAAGGATAGTAACTGTGATTATTCATGTTAAGTAGCCCACAAGTAACTAAAACATATAGTACTTGAAGGAAAGGTGTAAAATGTTCCCATAAATACCAATATCACACACTACAACACCCCTTTTTGTTAAATACCAACCATGTGTATATATATATATATATATAAAATAAATATGCCGCTAAAACTGTGTAATATACCAGGCTGCTAAATCCTCCAAACTGTTACAGGATGTGTATTTTGTGAAATGTGTAATTTTTATTTTATTATAATTTCTTGTTTTGAATCTTTAATACTTTTTTTATCAAATCAAATCAAGTTTTATTTATATAGCACATTTATAAACGATTTTTGGTCGAGCCAAAGTGCTGTACATATAATAAAAATAGCCTACACTTCCCCACTCAATCTATCAAGACCCGAGCAGTTCTATTAGATATAGGATAAGAAACAGAGATAGGGAGCACAACAACCTATCTCTTCGTCTGTCTTTGGCTCTTTTCTGCTGTAACAATGTAAATGTATTCTGATCTAATTGATGTTTTTGTCAGTTTGTTTCCCTATATTGCGACACTTATTTGGTGTAAGATTATTTCTCCTTTTTTACAGACATCACCAACCATAGTGGAATGATGTTGTAAAGGATTGCATTGATCCGTGCATCAATACCTTCATCCAGCTTTGAGGCCTCCAATGAACATCATCTTGTGGCGGGGAAAATGTGAACAAATAAATCTCACAAAGAGTGACTTTCTGGTGTAATCATTATAATATCAAAGACAGGCCCTTTAAGTAACAATATATAAAATCATTCAGCAGCAGAGGATGGGGTGGAAACAGCATTTCTAACTAAGATGATTACATTATTACAAGTTAAACATCAAGATGAACATACTATTATTCATTTAAAAAGTACATGGGAGACTTAAATATCCTGCAATATACCATTAGCAGAATAGGAACAAATGTGCCAAAACATTTCTAAAATAAAAATAAACATAAACTGAGGGCTTTCTTCCTGAGCCGCTGGGAGGATCACTTTTTCAGCGGAATACATATTATAACTGGTTTTGTTCAGCATTGCCAGCTTCACTGTTGAACGTGATGTTGTGCCCAGCATTCTCCTGTCCTGTGCTCTCAAATCTAAATGTGGATACGAATAAAACAACCCTAAAATAAACACTACAATACAACTTGTAAAACTTGAAAAAACACAAGGTTGTTCATTTGTGTGTATACATATACTACACAGGCAATATATACAATTATAATTAATACAACTGTATTAAGAGCTTTGACACATATCTTTATTGATATATGTATAAATATGACGACTTAATATATAGTCGGCCTAATAGCAAACAGCTATGTTCAACTCTTTTTTTTTTATATATGATTTATTTTTGAGATTTTCAATACACAAATACAGCAGCAATACAATGCATTACCCCTGCGATTTCTAACAAAACAACCCCAAGACACAATACATCAGTTACAATTAGACAATAATGAAATAAAAAAAATAATAGTAATAATAATAATAAAAAAAAAAAATTAATAAAAAACAAACGGGGAAAGAAGAAGAAAAAAAAAAGAAAAACCTGCGAGACATTTTGTGAGCATACCTGTGAGCTGTTGCGGTACAGGGGGGGGGGGGGGGGGCGACTCAGCCAATGGGGATAGACTCCAACTGGAGGGACTTAACATGTTCTAAGAAGGGTAGCCATATTTTTGTGAACTTCAAGTCTGAGCCCCTAATACAGTGTTTAATTTTTTCCAATTTCACAAAGTATAGGGCATCCTTTATCCAATGTGTATGAGAGGGGGGACGAGGACTCTTCCAATGCATCAAAATAACGCGCCTAGCCAGCAATGTGAGGAAAGCTACAAGTTCAGCAAAATAGGATGGCAGTAAATGGTTAATGGGTAAGACACCAAACAGGCCAATTAAGGGTGAGGGATGGATGGTATCAGACGTGATAGCTGAGAGTGAGTCAAAGACAGACTTCCAAAACTGAGATAGGGTGGGGCAAGTCCAAAACATGTGGGCGAGATTAGCTGGTCCTAGGTGACATTTATCACAATTAGGATCAGTACCAGGATAGATGCGAGCTAGTTTACTTTTGGACCAGTGCACTCTATGGACCACTTTACATTGTAAAACCCCGTGGCGAGCACAAATGGATGATGTGTGGACACGTTTCAAAATAGACTGCCAAACCTCAGTCCCTATCTCTATATTGAGGTCCTCTGACCAATTAGTTCGAAAGTTATCAGAGGGCAGAGGGTGGCATGTGAAAAGAGTATTGTATAGCTTTGAAATGGTACCCTTGAGGTTAGGGTTAATACTTAAGATAGTGTCAACCCAGGTAGAAGGAGAAATAGCAGGGAAACTTGGAAAACGATTACGAATAAAATCTCGGACTTGTAAATATCTAAAGAAGTAGGACTTGGGTAGATTGAATTTACGGGCCAGCTGATCAAAAGATGCAAATGTTCCATCAATGTAAAGTTGTTTTACAGACACAATCCCATTGATCTCCCATATTGAAAAGGCAGCATCAGTGATGGAGGGAGTGAACAGCGGATTGGAATGCACAGGGGACAGTAGCGGTATTCCCTGGAACCCAAAGTGCCGTTTAAGTTGAGTCCAGATCTTGAGACAGTTTTTAACTACAATATTTTTGGAGTATTTTGAGGATGGTAACGTCAGGGGGAGGCACAAGAGGGACACCAGAGAAGAAGAGCCACATGAGGCATCCTCAATCTGCAGCCACGGTGGAGGTTGTTTGTTAATACAACGCCAGGACAATAAAGTTTGAATGTTAGCGGCCCAATAGTAAAATAAAAAGTTATGCAATGCTAAGCCACCCATTTCCTTGGTTTTTTGAAGAATGTTTTTTCGAATTCTGGGTGTTTTCTTGTTCCATATAAACTGAGAAATTGAGCGATCGAGTGAATGGAAGAAATGTCTCGGAATAAAAACTGGTATGCACTGAAAAAGATATAGAAATTTGGGGAGCACATTCATTTTAATGCAATTTATTCTGCCAGCCAGAGATAGAGGTAGGAGAGACCAACGTTGGAGGTCTTGAGTCAGTCGGACCAACAGAGTGGAGAAATTGCACCTAAACAAATCTGAGAAGCTCTTGGTCACGCAAACGCCCAGATACTTAAAACTTGCCAGAGATGTCTTAAATGGTAACTTTGAAAGGGGGTAGGCTGTAGCTGCAGCGTTAATGGGAAGCAGTTCACTTTTGTTAAAATTTAACTTATAACCCGAAATCTGCCCAAACTCCCTCAGCACAGCCGATACTGGAGGAATAGATTTGTCTGGGTCCGAGATGAATAGCAGAAGGTCATCAGCATACAAGGAGAGTTTATGCTCAACTCCCCCCCTTGAGATGCCCTGCATCTGACTGGACCTGAGGGCCACCGCCAGCGGCTCAATGGCAATGGCAAACAAAAGAGGAGAAAGTGGACAACCCTGCCGAGTTCCACGCTTGAGGGGAAAATAATCAGAATAATCATTATTTGTGCGGACGCAAGCGAGGGGAGATGTATATAGAAGCCTAATCCATGAAATAAATGTGTCGCCAAACCCAAATCTTCTCAATGTGTGAAATAAATAAGGCCATTCTACCCGGTCAAAAGCTTTCTCAGCGTCCATTGAAATAATAATTTCCGGGGAATCAGGAGAAGAGGGTGAATATAATATATCAAATAGCCGTCTGACATTGTGAAAAGAGTGTCTGTCTTTAACAAACCCTGTTTGATCTGTGGAGATGATAGTAGTCAGAACAGATTCTAAACGTTTTGCTAGCACCTTAGCTAAAAGCTTGACGTCAGCACAAAGCAAAGATATAGGGCGGAAATTACCACAAAGAAGTGGATCCTTGTCCTTTTTCAGTATAAGAGAAATAGTAGCCTGACGCAAGTATTTTGCTCGGTTTATCTCCGAATTCATAGTAATTGTGGCGTGTTTTTAAAAGTGATTTTGTTGCCTCTTCTGAGGCCAAAATGTCAAATTCAGCCTTTTTTGTCAGTAATTCTTTGAGAATATCTGCACTGGGGGAGTCCACACATCTTGTCTGCAGATCCGATAGAGCCCTGGAAAGGCAGATACTCTTCTCAGTGTTGATTTTTCTTTGGTAAGCGCAATAGGATATTATTTCTCCTCTTAGATAGGCCTTGCACGCTTCCCAAATTGTTGCTGCAGATACAGCCGGGTTAACATTAGTGGAAATAAAAAGGTCAATGCGATTCCTAATAGTTTTGATAAAATCCGGGTCAGAAAGTAGTAGTGAATTGAAGCGCCAGGGGGAACGTGACAAGGACCTGCCGGGAAGAGAGATGTCAACAATGACAGTTGCGTGGTCCGATATAACTATAGGGCTGTATGAGCACGAGCTGACAGAGGGGAGCAATTTGTTATCAATAAGAAAGAAATCAATTCGGGAGAAAGTACCATGAACAGGAGAAAAGAAAGAGAACTGTTTGGCACTAGGATTAAAAAAGCGCCAGACATCTGAGACTGCGTATTGCTCCATGAACAGTTGGATAACTTTGGAAGATTTAGATGGGGCAGAGGGCTTGTTAGATGAACGGTCAAGTGAAGGATCAATACAACAGTTAAAATCCCCTCCCAGAATGAGCTGGCTGGAATTTATGTCAGGAATGGAGAAAAGAAAATTTCTGAAAAAGTCCTCGTTGTCAAAATTCGGGCCATACACGTTCGCCAACGTCAGATTGTTGCCACATATTTTGCCAGTTGCGATAATAAAACGGCCACTTGGGTCTGATATAACATTGGACACAGAGAATGGGACAGATTTATGAACAAGAATTGCAACGCCTCGGGCCTTACTTGAAAAGGAAGAATGGTAAAGCTGGCCCACCCACCCTCTGCGAAGTTTAAGATGGTCTGATGGTTGTAGGTGGGTTTCTTGCAAAAAGGCAATTTTTGTGTTTAAATGTTTTAGATGGTTAATCACATTGTTACGTTTCACAGAAGAATTCAGGCCCCTGACATTCCAACTAGTAAATCTTAAAGCACCACTTGGTGAGAGTGAGTTAGAGTTTAGCATACAATGATACTGGGCAGGTGGTGTACCTGCATGTACCTGTCCCCATACCGGGCACCTCTCCCCCGCCGACAAGCAACAGGGAGAGAAAAGGTGTGGCGTGAGACCGAGTTTAGTATATGAAGTGTCGAAGCAGCCCACAGGCAAAGGATAAGATAACATGAAATAAACAATATAATAAAAAACCTAACTGAAAAAACATTGGACAAACAATTCTCCCCCCCCCCACCCACCCCTCCCCTAAACCCGGATCCCAGCACAGTTGTTGCAAAAACAAACAACAACAAACACTCTGATACCATGATCAGCATACCTTGCTACTTCCTTAATTCTATCGCTCAATTCCCACAACAATGTATAATTGAACTTTAACAGTGAAAATGTAACCTTTTTTAAATACCTCAAACAGAGCACTTCAAGAAATGTGCATCTGGTTTAACAGGATATTTAGAGCACTTAAGCCTTGCCATTACAGCAACCTGCCGGACATATGCCTAAAAAGACAATGTTAACCTAACAAAAGAATATGACTGCATCAATGTATGTCTGAGTTGACAGTTAAAGTACATCTAGAGCAGTTATATAACACAGTGTAACTACATGACAGTTAGCTTGCTTACGGAGCTATGTTCAAGTCCTGAACAAACTTGACGGCCTCTGGAGCAGACATGAGCCATTTCCGGTCCCCGTTAGGCAGGGTGATGCGCAGCTTGGCTGGGAAGAGGAGAGCCGGCTTGTACCCACGCTTGTACAGCTCAGCCATGGGGCTTCTGTACTCGGCGCGCTGCTTTAACACGTCGGGGCTGTAGTCATCATACAAGCGGATCTTATGGCCTTTGTAGTTCAGCTCACCCTGCCTGCGGGCCTCACGGATCACTAGGTCCTTAATTTGGAAGCGGTGGAAGCGCAGGATGACAGGTCTCGGTCTCCCTCCTGGGGCAGGCTTTGGCGCGAGGCTCCGGTGAGCTCGGTCAAGCTCGGGGGGCGAAGCAAGAATCTCCGTGCCGAGGATATCAACGAGGAGTTGAGAGAAGAAGGAAGATGGACGGGGACCTTCGATAGATTCAGGTAGGCCAATAATCCGAAGATTTTGGCGTCTGCTGCGTCCCTCCAAATCTGCTACCTTAGTTTTGAGTGTCTCGTTGTCCCCCTTCAGAGCGGAGCATGCGTTCTCAAGTTGCTGGAGACGTTGGTCGACTTCATTAGCATTAGCTTCCAGAGAATGTATACGCTGCCCGTGGTCTGTGATAGTGGAATATATGCTGTCCAGGGTAGATGTCAGAGACTCGAATGAGGATTTGAAATCAGCCGTGAGAGCTGCTCTATGTCCATCCAGTAGCAAGCTAATGTCAGCCAAAGTTATGCTAGGAGTCGAAGCTTTAGTAATGTTAGGAGTCGGAGCTGGAGACCCTTTGTCCTTTTCAGCTTGTTTTCCCTTTGCTTTCGACATTGCCGGAGGTCTTTGCAGTTAACACTGGCTTATAAAGCCGTTGACAAAAAATTATGTTGAAAAAGGACGAGGTTTAAAAGGTAAATAAGAGTGGGAAATCTAGAGCCAACCGAGCGCGCGTCTATTCAGCACACCCCATACCGGAAGTCTCACGTTCAACTCTTTTAATGGTATATTGCAAGTGCAATAAGAAGCTACATGAACGTTAATCTACGTCGGTAATATTAACTTTATTGAATACAACATTTACATCATACAGCCCATGTAGTATAATGTTTTACAAATGAAGAATTACAGCAAACATGTGCAATATATCCATTATTACAGCTCCGTGGCAGTAAGGCGATATGGTCCGTTCTTATTGTGCATCCATGGGTAAAGATACACTCATGTATTGCTGAACACGTAACATGAACGTGCCGGGCAGCGCGGTCCCGTGGGTTAGATGCGCGTTCATAATGCCGAGGGAAATAACTCTCAGAATAACGTTATTAGCACATTTTTACAACTTGAGGAACAAATGTTTTTAATAAGGGCTATACAAGTGTTCATACTGGGTAGTTTATTTCGTTTAAAAAAATTATCCAACGAGTTACAGACCACTCTTTCCCAATGTAAGTCAATGGGACAAAGTGTTTCCGGGCCCAGCAACCTAACGGAAGTGGAGTACCGCCGTTTGGCCACAACGAATATTCTCATCAGACTCCGGCGCACTTCCTGGGGGCTTGGGTTGCGGTAGGATAGTTTAAAAATCAGCTCCTAAATTCTAACCCTATCTCCTATTCCTTGACCTCTGAGTGAAATGTCACAGGGTTAAGGGATAGTGGATAGCAGAATTCAAAAGGACTTAGGAGAAGAGACTGCGGTGCTTTAGAGAATCGACTACACTTTCACTATCCGACATGTTTATGATGCGCCAGCGGACGTCATTTTGTGCGTCTGCTGCTGTGGGGAAACTATGGAAACTACAGTTTTCTATACAGCGGACTACAACATGGATGTTTAATAAGAAGGAGGGACTACTGTAAACTCATCTAGAGACTCTGCACCGTGCTCTGATGCTGTTGCTTTATGCGTTATGAACGTGGACAACAGAGAAACATATTCATCAGGACCAAAGTTGGAATTGAAATAAAAAAGGAAAGTGAAACTTATGCTCGTCACCCTCTCCCTCCGGTCCACATTAATACAAATGATCCCAATACGTATGATTGTATGAACTATGAAAATATCTTAAAATCAATACAAATGTATTTATTATAAATGTTAGTCCTTAACACCTATCACTGAGTACATCACCATTCAAACATCTTTTGTTTGTTTGTTTGTTTATTTATTTAAAGGACAGTGCACATTAATTCACATTGCTTTTAAAAGTTGAACAAACCCCACACAGCTCAGTGAAATGTTGACTTTGATCATTTCAGTAAAAACTAACGTTCATATTTCTCTTTTTGATTATAATACTGATGAACGTTCAAAACAAAGCACTTTGGCAACTTACCACATACGTTTTAAAAAGCTTAATAAGCACCGTAACTTTCATGATATCATTTCTCCGTCATAATCGGTTGTTTCCGTGAACGGCCGACTGTTGTGTGACGCAAATGCTGCGGCTGCAAGGCATTGTGGGGCAGCATTTTCTCCTCTCCTTTCGGTTAGGGAGGTCCAGTGGTTCCTAAAGGAGGTTATAAAGGAAGTTTGAAACCTCCTTTCCTATCATTCTAGAGAATTGGAACGGCACTTATCATGGCTGCCACTGAGGGACTTCCGGGTCATTTCACTCCGTTAGGAAGGTTCCTAAGCTAAATGGACTATTCGACTGCAGCCCTGGAAAGGCAGCGTTACCCCCGGGGCTGATGGCTAATCACTCCCCAAGGAGTTTAGGGGAACAGAGACGAGGCATTTGTGTCCTGCAGGATTTCCTCCTTAATATCAGTGTCTCGAAAACACATGTTGGCGACTGAAAGACATCCAGTGGTTGGTCTTTTCCTGAAGCATCCTTCACCTACAGTGTCTCAACTGAAAGAGGACCACAAACACACACAACATATAATACCATTTTGAGATTTGGGGATATTTATCTCCCATTCTTTCACTTTTTCGGACATTTCAACACCAAACATGTCGTTAATGTCTCTGTTTAGTTGAGCTACAGCAATCTGAAAGCCTGTACATTATTTATATCACACTTTATCAGTAGAAAAATGCAGGAAATGACTTTTTTAATGCAGTATTTTCTGATTTATGGCGCAACACAAAGATAGTTCGCTCTGTGCAAATCTTTGACTCTAATATGTCAACAACATGAAACAAGAATATGAACCTGTCTTTATCCAATGTTCACACAAGAGTTCTACATCCTGACATCCTTCATCTACACTGTCTCAACTGAAAGAGGACCAGAAACACATTACAAATATAATAAAATGTGGAGACGTTGGGATATTTATCTTCCATTCTTTTACTTTCGGGCATTTTACAGACATGTCGTTGATGTCACTGTTTACCAAACTACCACTGTTTCTGAAAAATGCATAAAATGATGATATGTTAAATACATGGTTTATACATGTAATTACTGGGTTCCATTTCTTCTGATTACCTCATGTGGGCGTGCACATTTGCCGCGCGCAAACCTACCTCTTTTGGATTTGGAAAGGTTGGCATGTTTGTTTGTTTGTTTGTAGCCTTTATTTAACCAGGTGAAAGCCTCTTGAGATCAAAATATCTATTTTTCAAGGGTGAGCTGCATGTGAACGTGATGAATATGTAAGTGATAAGCCTACACATCACTATGTTTTCCAATCTGATGATTAACCTTCTTGCACTTCATTTGTATTTCCGACAGCTTCCTGAAAGCAGCACATTGTAGTCGCTCATTGGTCCATCCCTTCCTCCTCTCTGCGAGACGTTCACTGACACACTAACCCGCACCGTGCCGTGAGCTGCGGACAGACAGACGGCACCGTGAGGTAAGTGTGACGGGTAAGGCTACATAGATTCTGACATGGGTAGGGTGCGGCTACAGAGCCACAGTGTTCCTAAAAGCCCAACATAAAAAGCGGTGGGACTCCTTTCAGACATCTTGTTTTCTTTGCGTACAAGTAGCTCTGTTGGTGAGGCGTTTAAATCCCACTGCTGTGTGACTGGAAGGTATGCAGGAATCACAGCAGTAACAATCATGGACTACACAGTTATTGGAAACAAAATTGTATAATCAGATATTGACATGTTCTCGTGATTTTTGCTTTTATTTTCGAATCTCATGTAGCCTACAATTGGGGGTGACGCACCAGCTCTATAGCAGGCTCAACGTGTCGTTAAATACAGCTGTAAAGATGCATGGTGTGAGTTCGTGTTGAAGCACATCAAGGCGAGGCGTTCCCCTGGAGCGCGCGCTCGGAGCAATTGTTAAATGACGGTTCTCTGTGCGCGCGGCCGCACCTCTCCGCGCTCTCCTCAGTAAACATCACATCAGCGGCATAAAGCTGCACACAAAGAGTGTGTATGGCTGCATACGGCTCACACACACACCAACACACACACTGAAACACAGCGGAGAGCAAAGCCCCCCTTTGTTGTATGAATACTGCCAGGCCTCACAGGGGTGGGGGCTGCCTGTGAGGCTTTCAGGTACTGTCGAAAATATCAGACAGCAAGATGTGTCTATCACAGGAACTCAGGCAGACTTTCCAAAGAAATGTCCAGCAAGTTTTGATTTAAGAAAGCAATTAAATGTTTTATTAGCATCCAATCCGTTTGAGCCATGTAGTGTTTGTTTCACAGACAGAAACGATGTAACGTCATTACATTTGTCAAAAAGTGTACTACTAGGAATATGTCTTTAATGTATAGGCCTACACATTCTAATAATTTGCAGCTGACAAGTTCAGTGCACCAAAAATAAGTATCAAAATGTGGTTTGTATGTCATTTGTCAAATTACAAAATCATTTTTCAGTGATCAAACTACCAAGTCTCTCCTTCTGCTAAATTAGGATCCAGCACTCCTCAGAATAGAAAGGAAGCAGACAGCTGCAGACTGATCACTCAAACACACACAGACACATTTGAATACTTTATTTGGTTTCACAAATTATATTGCATAGACAGGGAATCAAATATATCGGGGCTAAGCAGCACAGTACACTTAAGGGAACACATAGCACCTCCTTCTCCACACGGCTAAGTAGCACAGAACACTTAAGGGAACACATAGCACCTCTTTCTCCATACGGCTAAGCAGCACAGAACACTTAAGGGTACACATAGCACCTCCTTCTCCACACGGCCAAGCAGCACAGAACACTTAAGGGAACACATAGCACCTCCTTCTCCACATGGCTAAGCAGCACAGAACACTTAAGGGAACACATAGCACCTCCTTCTCCACATGGCTAAGCAGCACAGAACACTTAAGGGAACACATAGCACCTCCTTCTCCATACGGCTAAGCAGCACAGAACACTTAAGGGTACACATAGCACCTCCTTCTCCACACTGCCAAGCAGCACAGAACACTTAAGGGAACACATAGAACCTCCTTCTCCACACGGCTAAGCAGCACAGACCACTTAAGGGAACACATAGCACCTCCTTCTCCACACGGCTAAGCAGCACAACACTTAAGGGAACACATAGCACCTCCTTCTCCTCACGGCTAAGCAGCACAGAACACTTGAGGGAACACATAGCACCTCCTTCTCCACACGGCTAAGCAGCACAGAACACTTAGGGGAACACATAGCACCTCCTTCTCCACACGGCTAAGCAGCACAACACTTAAGGGAACACATAGCACCTCCTTCTCCACACGGCTAAGCAGCACAGAACACTTAAGGGAACACATAGCACCTCTTTCTCCATACGGCTAAGCAGCACAGAACACTTAAGGGTACACATAGCACCTCCTTCTCCACACTGCCAAGCAGCACAGAACACTTAAGGGAACACATAGAACCTCCTTCTCCACACGGCTAAGCAGCACAGACCACTTAAGGGAACACATAGCACCTCCTTCTCCACACGGCTAAGCAGCACAACACTTGAGGGAACACATAGCACCTCCTTCTCCTCACGGCTAAGCAGCACAGAACACTTGAGGGAACACATAGCACCTCCTTCTCCACACGGCTAAGCAGCACAGAACACTTAGGGGAACACATAGCACCTCCTTCTCCACACGGCTAAGCAGCACAACACTTAAGGGAACACATAGCACCTCCTTCTCCACACGGCTAAGCAGCACAGAACACTTAAGGGAACACATAGCACCTCTTTCTCCATACGGCTAAGCAGCACAGAACACTTAAGGGTACACATAGCACCTCCTTCTTCACACGGCCAAGCAGCACAGAACACTTAAGGGAACACATAGCACCTCCTTCTCCACATGGCTAAGCAGCACAGAACACTTGAGGGAACACATAGCACCTCCTTCTCCACACGGCTAAGCAGCACAGAACACTTAGGGGAACACATAGCACCTCCTTCTCCACACGGCTAAGCAGCACAACACTTAAGGGAACACATAGCACCTCCTTCTCCACACGGCTAAGCAGCACAGAACACTTAAGGGAACACATAGCACCTCCTTCTCCACACGGCTAAGCAGCAGAGAACACTTAAAGGAACACATAGCACCTCCTTCTCCACACGGCTAAGCAGCACATAACACTTAAGGGAACACATAGCACCTCCTTCTCCACACGGCTAAGCAGCACAGAACACTTAAGGGAACACATAGCACCTCCTTCTCCACACGGCTAAGCAGCACAACACTTGAGGGAACACATAGCACCTCCTTCTCCTCACGGCTAAGCAGCACAGAACACTTGAGGGAACACATAGCACCTCCTTCTCCACACGGCTAAGCAGCACAGAACACTTAGGGGAACACATAGCACCTCCTTCTCCACACGGCTAAGCAGCACAACACTTAAGGGAACACATAGCACCTCCTTCTCCACACAGCTAAGCAGCACAGAACACTTAAGGGAACACATAGCACCTCCTTCTCCATACGGCTAAGCAGCACAGAACACTTAAGGGTACACATAGCACCTCCTTCTCCACACGGCCAAGCAGCACAGAACACTTAAGGGAACACATAGCACCTCCTTCTCCACATGGCTAAGCAGCACAGAACACTTAAGGGAACACATAGCACCTCCTTCTCCACATGGCTAAGCAGCACAGAACACTTAAGGGAACACATAGCACCTCCTTCTCCATACGGCTAAGCAGCACAGAACACTTAAGGGTACACATAGCACCTCCTTCTCCACACTGCCAAGCAGCACAGAACACTTAAGGGAACACATAGCACCTCCTTCTCCACACGGCTAAGCAGCACAACACTTGAGGGAACACATAGCACCTCCTTCTCCACACGGCTAAGCAGCACAGAACACTTGAGGGAACACATAGCACCTCCTTCTCCACACGGCTAAGCAGCACAGAACACTTAGGGGAACACATAGCACCTCCTTCTCCACACGGCTAAGCAGCACAACACTTAAGGGAACACATAGCACCTACTTCTCCACACGGCTAAGCAGCACAGAACACTTAAGGGAACACATAGCACCTCCTTCTCCACACGGCTAAGCAGCAGAGAACACTTAAGGGAACACATAGCACCTCCTTCTCCACACGGCTAAGCAGCACATAACACTTAAGGGAACACATAGCACCTCCTTCTCCACACGGCTAAGCAGCACAGAACACTTAGGGGAACACATAGCACCTCCTTCTCCACACGGCTAAGCAGCAGAGAACACTTAAGGGAACACATAGCACCTCCTTCTCCACACGGCTAAGTAGCAGAGAACACTTAAGGGAACACATAGCACCTCATTCTCCACACAGCTAAGCAGCAGAGAACACTTAAGGGAACACATAGCACCTCCTTCTCCACACGGCTAAGTAGCAGAGAACACTTAAGGGAACACATAGCACCTCCTTCTCCACACAGCTAAGCAGCACAGAACACTTAAGGGAACACATAGCACCTCCTTCTCCACACGGCTAAGCAGCACAGAACACTTAAGGGAACACAAAGCATCTCTTTCTCCACACGGCTAAGCAGCACAGAACACTTAAGGGAACACATAGCACCTCCTTCTCCACACGGCTAAGCAGCACAGAACACTTAAGGGAACACAAAGCATCTCCTTCTCCACACGGCTAAGCAGCACAGAACACTTAAGGGAACACATAGCACCTCCTTCTCCACACGGCTAAGCAGCACAGAACACTTAAGGGAACACATAGCACCTCCTTCTCCACACGGCTAAGCAGCACAGAACACTTAAGATTAGATTAGATGGACCTTTATTAATCCCCGTGGGGAAATTCAGCAGTAGGAAGCAGCAACAGGGTAAGCGTGAAAAAACAAAAACAGGACAGTACAGATTCACACAGGTAAAAAATAGAAATAGGATCAATAATAAAAAAGCAAAATGGTAATGACAAGATAACTGCGAGCATATATAAACATTTCGTCCTCCGTGCTATGAGGTACTAAAAGTTAAAGTGACAAGTGGAAAGTAGGTTCTGTACATATGACATATATATATACATATCTAAATATATTTATCTACTAATAATAATAAAATATAATGTATTACTGTGGGTTGTGCAGACAGTATTTATTTTGTTTACATTATTGCCCCCTGGTTGTGCAGCCTGATGGCTACGGGCACAAAGGACTGTCCGAGGCGCTTGGTGCGCTGCTTTGGAGCGATGAGTCTGTGGCTGAACGTGCTCTTCATCTTCACTAGCTCTGCATGGAGTGGGTGGGAGGGGTTCTCCAGGATGCTGTCGAGCTTCTTCCTCGTCCTCCCCTCCGCCACCTCCTCCAGATTGTTCAGATTTACTCCGACTACAGAGCTAGCCTTCCTTACAAGCTTGTTCAGCCTGACAGTGTCCCTAGCGTGTGTGTTTCCACCCCAGCACGCCACGGCAAAGAAGAGCACACTGGCCACCACAGACTGGTAGAACGTCTGCAGCAGCCTCGTGCACACGTTGAAGGACCTGAGCCTCCTCAGGAAGAACAGCTTGCTCTGTCCCTTCCTGAGGAGAGCATCAGTGTTGTCTGTCCAGTCCAGTTTATTGTTCAGCTGCACTCCCAGGTACTTGTAGCTGCTCACCACCTCTACCTCCTTCCCCTTGATGGTGATGGGGGTCCGAGGTCTCTTCCTGCTCCGCCTGAAGTCCACCACCAGCTCCTTAGTCTTGCTGATGTTGAGCTGGAGTTGATTGTCGTCACACCAGCCTACAAAGTTCTCCACCAGGGTCCTGTATTCCTCCTCATCGTCATCTGTGATGCAGCTGACGATGGAGGAGTCGTCCGAGAACTTTTGAAGGTGGCATGAGCCGGAGTTGAAGCGGAAGTCGGAGGTGTAGAGGGTGAACAGGAATGGTGACAGCACAGTTCCCTGGGGGGCTCCGGTGTTGCTCAGCAGCACATCAGACACGCTGCCCTGCAGTCTGACATACTGAGGTCTGTTGGTGAGGTAGTCTGTGATCCAGGCCACCATGCTGTGATCCACCTGCATCACTGACAGCTTCTCAGCTAGCAGGTGTGGCTGGATAGTGTTGAAGGCGCTGGAGAAGTCGAAGAACAGGATTCTTAGTGAGGTGTGCGGTTCCTCCAGCTGTGTGTAGGCTCTATGGAGCATGTAGATGATGGCGTCCTCCACACCAATGTTCTCCTGGTAGGCAAACTGTAGAGGGTCCATGGAGTCACACACGAGGGGTTTTAAGGGAACACAAAGCACCTCCTTCTCCACACGGCTAAGTAGCAGAGAACACTTAAGGGAACACATAGCACCTCATTCTCCACACGGCTAAGCAGCACAGAACACTTAAGGGAACATAAAGCATCTCCTTCTCCACACGGCTAAGCAGCACAGAACACTTAAGGGAACACAAAGCATCTCCTTCTCCACACGGCTAAGCAGCACATAACACTTAAGGGAACACATAGCACCTCCTTCTCCACACGGCTAAGCAGCACAGAACACTTAAGGGAACACATAGCACCTCCTTCTCCACACGGCTAAGCAGCACAGAACACTTAGGGGAACACATAGCACCTCCTTCTCCACACGGCTAAGCAGCACAGAACACTTAGGGGAACACATAGCACCTCCTTCTCCACACGGCTAAGCAGCACATAACACTTAAGGGAACACATAGCACCTCCTTCTCCACACGGCTAAGCAGCACAGAACACTTAGGGGAACACATAGCACCTCCTTCTCCACACGGCTAAGCAGCACAACACTTAAGGGAACACATAGCACCTCCTTCTCCACACGGCTAAGCAGCACAGAACACTTAGGGGAACACATAGCACCTCCTTCTCCACACGGCTAAGCAGCACAACACTTAAGGGAACACATAGCACCTCCTTCTCCACACGGCTAAGCAGCACAGAACACTTAAGGGAACACATAGCACCTCCTTCTCCACACATCATGGTGCATTTATATACACGGCCAAGACTTCCTATTATGAGTATGCTATATCTAAACTTGTACCCAAAGCTGGTTATCACTGCGAGCAGTGGTTGGTATTTGATATACTTGTTCTGGAAAGCCTGGTCCATGTACAGGTCAAAGGCACAGCCTACTTCTAAGATTAGCACCTCCCTGTGGTTGGTGTCAACAAAAACAACATCAGGTGTATTTGGGATGTTAGCAAAGACATCATTGGTAAAGCCAAACCATTCTGGTAACACTCTAGCGTGCTTGTACATTGCTGCGCTAGATGTTACGATGTTTTGTACCGCATCAGACACCGTGTCCACAATACGGTCATGACGGGCTGTACAGGCGTTTGTATGCATTACATCCATTTGTTATGTGTGCAATGGATTCTAGGTGTTGTTGTGAACCCTGATGGTTTAAACAGAATGGAGTGTGAATGTGAGGGTACCAGGTGGACAGATTGTACTTAGTGGGTAATACCTGCAGTCTTGCTTTGATGGTAAATGTCAGAACATCCTCACCAACAGCGGCGTTCTTAAACACTGAGTGTGAGACTGAGCGGTCAGCAAACCCCAAACAGGCTTCCCCTGCAGTCTGAGTCCACACCAGTGCTGCCTGATCTCAGACTGCTTGGTGCTGAGCAGAACCCTCCTTGCAGAGTCTCAGTTCCACAGGCTCTTCCTGAGGTGTTGTGATGTCGGCCTTCACGACCACACTGGGGTCTGTGATCAGTTCATCAGAGACTTCAGTCTGTGTATTGAGTCGTGTCCATTTCAGCTGGACTCCAGTCCGATTGCAGAGGTCATTGAGATCTGGCCAGTCAGACCAGACCCCGAAGCCCTTGGCCTGAGAGTCCAGTTTCCCAGAGTCTTTCCTCCTGAAGCCGAGGAAGTTGTTCTGGTCTGCGCTGGCCAGGGGGATCTTCATTCTGTGCACAGGTAAAAAGGTCACAGTGACTAGCATTTTCCTGGCCTCAAGCGAGGCCTTGATACTTGATACTTGATACAGTCTATTATTTGAGTGTCTGTTTTTGTCAGCCTCCTTATTATGCTTACTGATCCCTATCCTGTAGCCCTCATTGGACAGCTGTGTTTACTTTCCTAAACATGGCTAGTCGCATAGCATCATCCATGTGGACTCTAGTTTGTTCATGCTTTTTAGTTTTTTCTGATATGTGCTTTAAGTCACTCACATCTGTCTGGATCCATGCTGGGTCTGGTCCATAGACTGGTCTGGTCCATAGACCGGTCTGATCCTGACGTTTGAAAAGGGAGGCAGAGGAAGCTAAATATTGCCCTGGTGTTGCTACAGGTAGTTAGCCTTCTAGCTAAATCAGCAGAAAAAGAGCAGGTATACTGCCTTCCTCTGTCCTCTGTCCTTAACTCCGGCCTATGTCAGGCTGATCAGGTCCGAGCTCTTTTACTCTCAGCTTTCCCTCCAGTGTCCTCCTCTCAAAGGGTGTTTCTTTAAGTGATTAAACATTTTTTTCCTTCTCCATATTCGCCATCTAGTTTTGTTTGCACTCCGTCTCTGTCTAACTCTCTCTCATTCAAACGTCTGGCGCTCCTGCAACAGCTGCTTTAGCAGTTTGGTCCTGCTCCTATCTGTTGCATTGAAGAGGTGCAGACTGCGCATGCACCACTTCTAACGAGAGTCAATGGGCAAAGATGTCTGCGCCCCAAGCAGGATACATGTTACTTATCAGTAACTTTAGACACGTAAAACAATTCTAGAATGTGGGAAGAGGTGGGCCGGCCATCACTGCTGTAATGGCTGTGTGGATGGCAAACTTCAGTACTCAGTGAACACATAAAGGAGGGTCTTTCTACCAACGCAGATGTTTGAAGACTTTTTGTTGCTTAAATTCCAGCAGCCTTAAAGTGAACATAAACTAAGTTAGGACTCTGACCCTCCCTCTGTAGTGATAACATTGTGAATGTAGTGTGCTAGTGATTAGTTTGAATGTAATCTCTGGTGTGCACTGTCAACAGATTATGTGGAGTATTGTGATGCTGCTGGCCACGGCCCTCGGTGTGGGTGAGTATCATCTCCTGTTCTCTATGAGATCTAACATCTCTGTTTAGGGTTTGTTTTACACCACAACTGACCAAGAACATTTCTTTAATGTATATCACATGTGATGCAGCCTTCTTCGGAGAAAGCGCTCTGCAGCTGGTGAACATGCTTGTTGGTTGAGATGCTAAAACAGTGAATATTGGACACAAACAAATTATCATGTTGCTAAAAAATATTGGCATTAAAAATAATCTGGCAGAATGTTCTCATCACGGCATTCTTGTTTGGAGATAGGATTGAATAATTCTTTACAAAATAAATGGTGCAATCATTTTTGCATTTATTACAATGTTGCTATAACATCTGTAGAATGTCTGATAAAGGTCCGTTGAAGCCATATATAGAATATGATCACCGGTGCCTCCAACAGTAAAGAATTGAAGGATCACACTTTCCAGCAGATCTTTAAAAAAATAAATATTTCAGAGAGGTTGCTATAACTTCTCATGGCTATTTGACAGTATTACATACTATATTAATAGTATTATATTTCCTTATTGTGAATGATATTCTTTATTTCTCCCCAAATATACAGTATATGTGAGTAGCAAGTATTCTTCCTTTTTTCTCATCGCCTTTGTGTCAGATTCCTATGCTGTCCATGACCTCCATGAGCGTTTGGCCCATGGCCGCCAGCTGAAGATCTATCTGCCCAAGAGTGCAGAGAAGCTGGAGTTCATCTCAGCTGAGGATCCCCGCAAGATCTTTATGTACTGGGAGCATTCCAGACACAGGTAGGACTCCCTCAGGGACAACCTGGGGTCTGGGTGTGGACACTGGCTCTGTGTTGATGTATTGTTCTGTCCTCTGCAGGACCAACAAAGGCAGGGTGTCTGGCACGGGCAGCGACCGACGCTGGTACATCGACAAGGTAACCAAAGTCTTTGTTTAAAGTCTAAATTGAATCATCGAATGTAAAGTCTACATTTTCTTTCAATAAAAGGAATTGCTACATTAATTGATTTCCCTTTACCTAGTAACTTTGCCCTTAAAGGGCACCTATCATGCAAAATGCACCTTTGTACGTCTTTTATACATGATTATGTGTCCCCGGTGTTCCGGGGAACTCACCAAGTGTCAGAAAACACAACCCTCTCTATTTTCCTCCTTCGCCAAATCTCTAAAAAAGGGACTGCAACGGATCTGAAAAAAATGGATCCACATTCCGACACTTTTCTACGTCACAAAGACGTACTCCGCTTATTGGTCAACTCTCCACCTATCAGGGGAATGAGCCACGGCCACGTGCATTGCCAAACCTCTCATTCGCATATAGGCTATCGGCAGGCTACCCCAGTCACATCTGTGTTTTTTCCTGCTATTGCCAGGATGTCTAAGCCAGTTAAACCACGGACATGTTTATGAACTTCTCTCAAGTCCAACACGGATATGCCTCCAAACTAATGCTACACCCGGGATCAATACCAACCATCCGGGACCAGGCCAGTGAGGACACATCCAATTCTGAAGCTGTAAGTTTTTATTTAGCGGTGTTTTTCCTGATAAAGCTATATCTAGCATGTAGCATGTAGCATGTAGCTTAGCCGTATCAATGTCGCCTCAACCCCAACTAGTAATCGGTTAGGTGTTTATATGTTCTTGTAACATTTTATTTTGTACGCTCCGCAGTCTTTGCTTTGTCTTTTATTTTAATTATCAGGCATTTGCGAACATGTTCAGACTGCCGTAATGGCGATCTGTGTGAAGGCTGTAAAGCCACGCCTAGCCTAGCCGATAACACAAGTATTTATTCTCCTATGTATTAGTATTTTGTATCCTCTAAAAAATCATATTGAGTAAGTTATAATAACAAACGTAATCTTCTGGAGGTAAGTGCCGTTTTTTCCAGCGTTATGTAAAAGCTTTTGTGATTGTAGTCTGTAAGAACGATCATATATCATCGATCTGTAAGCTAAGCTACGCTAAGCTAATGAGACATGCCGTTTTTTGCAGTATGTTTACTTGTTTGCGCACATGAATATAAATGGGGGTGTGTTAGGATACAACACTGTATGTATGTATGCGAGGGGACACACACCACGAGTAAAACGGAGCTAAAGCCCTGGTATGTTGTTGTTGACATGCATTTACTAATCTAAACCACTTTTTTTGTTGTGCTTTTTTTAACATTGCACAGGCTACGTGGCCAACTTGATGGACCTCATCTTCGACCAAGTCTTTGTGGACCCTGCACCATTATGAGCAACCTGACAGGGAGGAGGTCATCGCCGGGTATGCTACACGGTTCAATTTGGCTGCTGTCTGAACCCAACATAGACATTTCACGGATCAGAGGACAACGCAGGCCGGAATCACCACTCTGATCCTGTGTCCATGGAAGCCCCAGCACCAGCTCACAAAGCTCCTGTTTTTTATGGGTTCAAATAACCGTTGATTTTGACAATAAAGTTCCGAGTTGATATCAAATGTGTCGTGATTATTCATGTTTGGATGGGTAAAGAATATTCTGATTTCAAAAGCATAAGGTTGTGTGTGGACTTTTTTTGTCATACACATGGGTGCGTTATGCCATTGCTGTGTAGTATATAATAGTACATGTACAATGACAGAATGAAAGATTGCATAAAGCCATATACACCAGTATTTATTTCCATGAACAATATTAGCATTCGTTTTACAATTTCAGTCAAAACAAACCACTCAGTGCTCTATTTGCCTCAACTGTAGTCCAACTGTGTTCAGCTCTGTAAATATTCAATGCATTCTGCAGGGACAACACATTTAGGCACACAATCCAGGATGGTCCACCGTACAGGTTAGAGTCCTCAAGTTCCTGCATCCGTCTTTACACCTAGTGTGATAAACATATATTGAATGACATGTGAAAAATGTATTCTCTAAACAGACAACTTAGTGAAGCTAATGTTACGTGTGGTATCTCCATGCAGCACATGCTCCGGTTCAGAAGGCATCGTGGCGCAAGTTGCACATGTACCCCTTTAGAAAGAAGTCAATAACTGAGCTTTTAAAACACATGAAACACACATTGCTGACAACTGAGGTGTTGGAGTTATACTTTTTATCACCCTAAGTTATTGAACTTTCCAACGGTTGTTGCACGATGTTGGAAGAAAAGGACTGTAAACTATTAAACGCAATGAGGCCATTGTATATATGCTGAAAATATGAATGTCTCCCTTTATAAATATATATATGTATCGCTGTGTTTGCGTTCCAAACTCTAAGTTACAAACTGTACACATTGCATTCTTGCTAATTAGCCAAAATATGAACGGAATAAGTAGCAAGCATCGTAACAAACAGAGTAAAAATAAATAGGGACAACAGCTTGTCAACTAACCATTCAGAAACGTCCTGCTGCAACTGAGATGTTTGCACCTCCACCAAAACCTCCGCTGCTTCAGTTTCTGGATCAAATTGATAATATGCTTGAACACATGCATTGCTCTGAGATGACATGTGTATTCCACACTCGTAAACACAGCAAGCATGGTAACGTGACTCTCGCCGGCTCTTCTGCTGGGGGCGTGGTCAGCTGCTGCTCAGAATTTTCATAGGCAGGTTTGGAATAAAGCGAAAATGAGCGAAACGAGGCATGGCTAAAAAATGATCTGTTTGGTATTTTGAAAAATAAAATGTATAAATATACCTTATATAGGTATGGTCATACACTATATCATTTAAATATAGCATGATAGGTCACCTTTAAGTCTACTTTATTTATTCTTTTACTTATTTTTTTCTTTTCATCTGTACTTATTGAAAATCTTCCAATCGTCACATCATATTTCAGTGGTGCGTTTGTTGTTGGCAGGTGACCTATGAGGACGAGGGGACATACATCCAGAGAGACTTCTGGAATAAAGAGATCGCTTCTGTCAAAGTGGCCGTCACACGTGAGTTAGTCCACCGTCTTCTGTCTACCGTGTCCACCACGCCATGTCTGCTACTATCTTTAGTTTCTTTGACAACATCACTTTAGGGTGTGTGTTAAACATTTCTTCCTATTGGACTTGGGGTTATGCTAGTCCTTCATCTTAGATTTACACAAAATGGCAAAATACATTCCAAAGTATCTCACATCCACTTTCTCTCCTCACCATAGAAAGAAATGGTGATGAGAATATCACATACTACTCTTTCTCCTCCTCCTCCTCCTCCTCCTTCTCCTCTTTCTCCTTCTCCTCTTTCTCTTTCTTCTCCTCCTCCTCCTCCTCCTCCTCCTCTTTCTCCTCCTCCTCCTCTTTCTCCTCTTTCTCTTTCTCCTCCTCCTCCTCCTCCTCCTCCTCCTCCTCCTCCTCCTCCTCCTCCTCCTCTTTCTCCTCTTTCTCCTTCTCCTCTTTCTCCTTCTCCTCTTTCTCTTTCTTCTCCTCCTCCTCCTCTTTCTCCTCCTCCTCCTCTTTCTCCTCTTTCTCTTTCTTCTCCTCCTCCTCCTCCTCCTCCTCCTCCTCCTCCTCCTCCTCCTCCTCCTCCTCCTCCTCTTTCTTCTCTTTCTCCTCTTTCTTCTCCTCCTCCTCCTCCTCCTCCTCCTCCTCCTCCTCCTCCTCCTCCTCCTCCTCCTCCTCCTCTTCTCCTCTTTCTTCTCCTCCTCTTTCTCCTCTTTCTCCTCTTTCTCTTTCTTCTCCTCCTCCTCCTCCTCCTCCTCCTCCTCCTCCTCACTATAATGAATACTAATGTAGATGCACGGCCTGTAGCTAAACCTGGCTACATGTATGACAGAGACACTCCTAAACATCCATAGGGGCAGGGCATGAAGGTAGTATCAGGTGTAGCAGCACTTCAGATGATCACCAGTACCCAGCCTGCTCCTCTGTAACTGAAGAAACAGACTCAGGCTAACCTAGCAACATGAAATCAGAGAGCGTGCAAGCCAGCAGGGGAGGTAACCATAGAAAAAGAAGTTGGCAATAGACAGTGACTTCAAAAGTATTCAACCCCCTTGAAACGTATCAGAATGATCTGGATTTCAAAGGATACTTGCTCACATGTTCCACTCAGTATCAGCTAGAGCCAGTATGGCTGCAGGCTGCAGTGTTTGGTGGGGTATCCAGCAGCCCGGCAGCCTGCTCTCCTCTGCAGATCTGCTCCAGGTGGTTCAGGTTGGATGAATGATGCTCGTGGATCGCAGCTTCAAACAGTGCCACAGATTCAGGACAGAATTGAGATCAATTGACCTGACACATTAGCAAGACACTGTATCCATAACACAATATTACACTCTGCGCTACGGATCATATTTGGGGGCACAGTTCTTTGAGTCAAGCATTAGATAGGAATGTGAGCGTATTGCAATTATATTGCTATAGACTTAATCTACAAAACATTTATGCAAACTTTTTTTTGTGCCCAAGATATCCCTTTGCACGCTCAATGTGTTTGTTGTTGTCCTCTGTATTCCAGCCAGACACAACTACGTGAAGTGCGTGGCAGGAGAGAGCCTCCTCATCTCTCTGGAGGGCATCGACCTGGCCGACGCCGGCCTCTCCTTCTCTGGGGAGGCTGCCAACGTTACACTGGTGACAATATGGGATAGAACATGGATGGAATGATGGATATCTAGATGATGGGTAGATGGGGGATGGATAGATGGACGAATGGGGGATGGATAGATGGACGAATGGGGGATGGATAGATGGAGGAAGAATGAAAGAATAGTGAATAGAATAGAGGTGATAACTGGACGGGTCCCTGGTGGATCGCTGTCTGCCTCACACCTCTGTCTCTGTTTCAGTTACACGTGTCAAAGTCAATGGTGAGGTGCGTTAGCTGAACATAAGAAATATTACCTTTCTAAAGATGGATTACCTTTTACAAGCTTTTCCGGGGGATTTAGATGTTGGACACCATGGATGACATTTAAAAATATATATATTTTAAAAGCTGTTTAGAAACGGCTGGTGTTCAAGTGTGAATGTAGCTGTGATCCTCCTCAGGTGCGAGATGGTGCTCCAGTCTCCCAGGACCTTCCAAATTATTGGGACCGTGTTCAGACCCACTCCATTAACATCGAGATCAGGAACGTGAACTACAGTGATGAAGGACACTATACCCTGAGAAACCGCAGGGACCGCATGGTGTCAATCACCAGAATGGACCTGACAGGTTTTTATTTCTGACACACTTCTATTTATGATCCCGTCTGTTTGATGAGTATATTTGGTCATACTTTAGTATGAAGTCTCCTTGTTTTCTGATGATCTTCAGTTCGCCCTGTTACATGTATTTACTGTTCTGATAAAAGCTCAACACTAGTTAGTGCCAATGCTGTGCCACAGCATTCCACTATAGTTCTTCAAATCTTTATAGAGTGGCGAAGTCACGCCCATCTACTTCCGCCCCATGGGACCTTATTTCGGAAAGATAATGTATTGAAGTCGATGGAGAGAGAAAGATGATCTCTCCATCCCGTTTGAATTGTGCCATGAATTACACATGATGTTTGTCAATCTTAAAAAATCATTTCCATATCAAAAAAGTCACAGTTTGTCGTAAAACTGACTATGAGAAATATGCAACTAGAAAGACTACGAATCCCGGTCCCGCATGCTGGCTCTCAGGGAACCGACTAACTCCCCTTGTGTGCAGCTCTCAGGGAACCGACTAACTCCCCTTGTGTACAGCTCAGGGAACCGACTAACTCCCCTTGTGTACACCTCTCAGGGAACCGACTAACTCCCCTTTTGTACAGCTCTCAGGGAACCGACTAACTCCCCTTGTGGACAGCTCTCAGGGAAACGACTAACTCCCCTTGTGGACAGCTCTCAGGGAACCGACTAACTCCCCTTGTGTACAGCTCTCAGGGAACCGACTAACTCCCCTTGTGTACAGCTCTCAGGGAACCGACTAACTCCCCTTGTGTACAGCTCTCAGGGAACCGACTAACTCCCCTTGTGGACAGCTCTCAGGGAACCGACTAACTCCCCTTGTGTACAGCTCTCAGGGAACCGACTAACTCCCCTTGTGTACAGCTCTCAGGGAACCGACTAACTCCCCTTGTGGACAGCTCTCAGGGAACCGACTAACTCCCCTTGTGTACAGCTCTCAGGGAACCGACTAACTCCCCTTGTGTACAGCTCTCAGGGAACCGACTAACTCCCCTTGTGTACAGCTCTCAGGGAACCGACTAACTCCCCTTGTGTGCAGCTCTCAGGGAACCGACTAACTCCCCTTGTGTGCAGCTCTCAGGGAACCGACTAACTCCCCTTGTGTACAGCTCTCAGGGAACCGACTAACTCCCCTTGTGTGCAGCTCTCAGGGAACCGACTAACTCCCCTTGTGTACAGCTCTCAACATGCCCAGACTTGGAGTGATTTTCACCTCTTTTAATACTTTCCGCCTCATTCTGAAAGAAAGAAGTGAAATGTTCCGACGTGACGGCTGTCTTGGTGTGTGGTGCGGGACGGGAGATGTAGTTCATTGAGTGGTTTCACACAAAGAAAGTGTTACTTCACAGTTTTACCACACATTTTGATTTTTTTGACTTGCAAAATTATCTTTTAAATTGACAAACGTCATATGTGTAATTTGTTGCACAATTCAAACGGGATCAAAAGATAATCTTTCTCTCTCCATTGACTTCAACACATCATTTTTCAGAAATAAGGTCCCATGGAGGTCCACCGGAAGGGGAGGGACTTCGCCTCTCTATTCTTCAGCATACTTCAGCTACAGAAACCATTCAAATATTAAACTATTCAGCCTTTTCAGGAATCAATGGGAAACCTTCAACTTTTTTTAAATATTTTATACTTTTTGAAATATTCAGCTTTTTAAACTCTTTTTTTAACATGGAAGTCATTGCAATGCATTTGAGCTGTAACAATTTGATTCAAAGCATTGCACTTTTCTGCATTTCTCTTCTAAGTTCAGCAACACACTTACTTGGTTTTTGTAGCTAAAAGCAGCTACCATTCAGCTAATAACATATTCAGCTTTTTCTGCATTTTCAGCTAAATTCAGCCATAAATGTTTACAGCATTCACATGCATTTTCTGCAGGAAATGCATTTTCTAGTTAGTGCGAGTGCTGTTTACAGCATTCCAATATAGTACTTCAAATCTTTATTCTTCCCGTTATTTCAGCCAATACTTTAGCTCTCCATAACTTCAGCTACAGAAACCATTCAAATATTAAACTATTCAGCCTTTTCAGGAATCGGTGGGACATTTTTGATATATTTGACACTTTTTGAGATATTGAATTGAGTTTGGAGCTTGGTAAAGAGGCTTTCTTCAGATTGTAACATTAGTGTGCATGGAGCAGCTCATTAAGAGTGCTTTGATCTCAAAACGGAGTGGAGCAGTGCTTGAAATTCGCCCAAAAGAATGTGTTAAACTTGCCATAATTCCCAAACCCTACACTCCTCAGACATAATTATTTATGAAAACCGTAGGAAAACCTCTCCTAGGTTGGAAAATAAAAAAGAATTAAGAAAAAATATTAAACAAAATGCCTCTTGAGGGCATGAAGAGACAAAAACGTTTCAAAAAGCTAGCTCTCATTACACTCCCATGTAAACAATTTTCGGATCTTTCTTCAGAACAGACAGAAGTACACTTTAGACAAAGTGCTCCCATCTCCACATTTTACACACAAAACCCAAAAAACAACATATTTCAGTTCATTGGGGTTCCCTGATGCTCACGGTCTGGTCATTTTTTGATAAGAGCCATAGTTTTTGAACAGGTGGCAAAATTGTCAGATATAATCCCCAATGCATTCTTATGGGACTCAGTGCTGCAGTTGGTTGCCATGGTGTTGCTGGGCAGATTGGGGCCACACACCTGAGTGACATCATCTAATCAGAGCAGACAGACAGACAGACAGAGACACACACACCACACACACACACACACACACACACACACACACACACACACACAGACACACACAGACACACAGTGAGGCTGACACCTCCCCCCCCCCCCCTCTTGTGTCCCCCACAGATCACCATAATGACACAGAGGGAAACCCCCTCCTGGCTCTGCTCTTGCTGCTGGGCATCCCGGCTGGGATCTGCTGCTGCTGTCGGAAAAATATTTTTAAGAAGAAAGCCCCCCACGCTACAATGCTGCAGGTACTGCATCTGGAGAAAGTCTGACTCTTTTTTTAATCTGTTCCTGCAATATGACATTTGACAAGACTGACTGTTATTTCATCTGAGAAACATTTACAAATGATCAGTTATGGAAATAATTCTTAGTCACAGCCAAAAACAATGGATTGCCTCATCTTTTGTCTCTTTCTCCAGAACTCCCCACATGTAATCCCCCCCCCCCCCTGTGGTCCTGTTGGACCTGCTCCCCCATACAACACTCCCGGACAGCCAGGCGTGGTGAGACTCTAAAGAGCTGGTGGCTGCTCTTTCAAAACAAACATGTCTTCATATAGTTGGCTGTGTATTGCACAGTGGCGCAGCGTGACGTGTGGTGTTGTGTTTGTGTGTTCACAGGTGTACTACCACGGGCCGGACCCCAGCATGGTACTGACCCATCACCACACACTTCATCCATTTACATGATCATTATGAAACTTCTCTGGTGTAGTGATTGTGCAATGCTCATTAAAGGCAAGTGTGCTCTTGTGTATTAGGGTCCTGCAGTCCATCCTCCCCCCGGCCCAGGGCAGTGGAACGGCCCCCCCCCCTTTCCTGTGAGTATCACACTACAAGCGTGCTTACCTAAGTTCCATGAATATGATTAGCCCAGCCAAGTGCTCTGACAGCACTAAACCCACACAGCTCTATGCACAGTCACTTTATTCAATGCTGATTCTTGTTTTAGCTAGTTCTGTTATTATAGACTCTCTGTGATCCTGCCCCCTCCCTCACTAATCCAGCTCCCTTTCTTTGGTCTGCAGGGATTCAACCCGGGGTACCCAGGCCACCCCCCCCAGAACCCTTCCTATCCTCCTGCTGGTCCAGCTATGTTTCCCCCTGCCCAGCCTCCACAATGGAACGGTTCACCACCAGGCCAGTACCCCCCTGGACCTGCAGCGCAAATGGTACCAGTTCTTGTTTGACATCATTCAAACACATTTACTAATGCTATAGCCGAATTACACAAACTGGAAAAGAGTTCACAATGTTGTCAAAGGTAAACAAATCTCCTGCAAATTGAAATGCCAAATACCGGTTCTCTCAACCTATGTGCAGGGCTATGCTTCAGCTCCAGCCATGTACAGTGCTCCACCTGCAGCCGCCAGTGAGCATGCTCGGGAGGAGGTGAAGACCAGCAGCATGGCAGCCTCCCCCGCTGACCCCCTGCTGACTGCCCCATCACAGGTACACACACACACACACACACACACACACACACACACACACACACACACAGTGCTCCTTCCACTGCTAACCTCTAATTTAAGTTTCAGATAAGATTTGTTATATAGAACCCTTTATGATGGGTTTTTACAGTTTTTTTTCTACAACTGATAACAACTTTTTCAATACTACTTTTTCAATACTACTGTGGATCCCATTTTGAGGCAAAATGCATTCAATGACCACCTCTCTTAATATTAATTTAGTGCTGTCGTTCTCAAACTCCCCATGTGCATATGTGACGCTCATTACATGGGAAAAGGTATTGTGCACTATAGAATACAGTGAAGAAAAGGACTCCCATGAAGGCCCCCTCCCTCAGCAGAAAAGAAGGCCAACAAGCCATCCATCTGCTGTTAATCCCCAAGGTCCCCCTCGGCGGGTCCTTTTTTTTCATGACACTGTGTCTCAGGGGATCTTAATATTTAAGAACCTATTCATGTGTTATACCAGATTAACGGGAATACTCTCAGCTAACTGACGATACAAACCATTTTCCAAAACAAAACACAAGTCTCATAAGAAGCATCTAAATGACCCCTGAGCGAAAAATGCTAACACACTTTGGCACAGAACTCAAGATAAAAGTACGCTTATTACTTATCGTAGCTGCACATACAAGATATCCGATTAAAGCTGAGGTTCCACAGATTATTTAGGTATATAGTATCCTCACTGGTTGATCCGAACTCGCGACAGGGGAAGCAAACACAGACATCACAACACGTACCTTTACGTAGCTTTTACGGGAGATCCTCTCACTGTAGCTGTCAATCTGATCAAGAGACGTGTTCAATGGCATTAAAACGAGAAACAACGCGGCTGAATCGTTTAATCCATAGGTTGATAATGTTTCTGTGGAATAATTGTTTTTATTTATAATCCATAATTCTATTTGTATGTAAAAATCGGAGAGTAAAAGTTAGCTGCTAATGGTAGCCACCGGAGTTATCGCAGCTTCCGGTCTTGGCTATAAGGCAGTCTCACACACACACATTACCAAATAAGGAGTATGTGGGAGTTCCCCTCGATTCCATTGGCTCTGACGGTTAGAAAGAGATGTCAATCTGCAAAATCGAGCAAGGGGGGCCAGAGATATGGAAAATCCACCCAAATGACCCCAGAAGTGTTTTTTTTTTTGCTAAATCTCTCTAAAAGGTCAAATGTCACTTGTTTTGCATCAATCTTGATACAGGGTACTTATTATATGTTGTACTTTGGATTCCTAAAGCTTTTAGTCTACCATCCCATCATTCATGGGTGGTATTCCCTATAAGTAATTGTTTTCCTTTTGGACGGACACGATCATTTACATTTTTTTACTGTGTTCAATCTGAATTTACTTTAAAATAAAAACATCTATATTGATTCTGACACTTCTACATCCAACTCACAAGTGTAACCTTGCTTTGAGAAAAAAGATTATTAATTTACCCCTTTTAGAAGATATGGTCATTTGTTCTGGGAATGTCATTTGGAGCCTGAGACCTGAAAAACAGGCTCGGGGCTGAACCGGTTGTGAAGTCTGCCGTTTAGTGGCGTATTGGTGCTGCTGCTGTGATAACAGCATCACACATGTTTTAGATGTATCTTCTGGAGGGACCTTCCAACAAAGCTGTCTTCAGGGCAGGAAGACGCTTCTTCAGTCTTTGTAACAAAGAGCAGCGTCTGGTGGTCTTGCGGTTGATGCCTCTTCACATGTCTATGTATAATGTCACTTTTCCAATAAAAGACAAATATTATGACACATTTCATTTCCACCCTCCAGTCGGAAGCTGCGTCCGCTCCTGTGGCCCCCTCCTCCACCAACATCCTAGGTTCTGCTGATGACGCCTTCCAGTTCACGATTGAAGGAAACAAAAACTCCACAAGCTTCCTTTAGGGTGCTTCACCTGGAGCAGCCTCCTCACTTTGTTCTGACAGGTGGAAACAATGGAGAGTAGATTATATGTGTTGTCTCCTTGATCCATATGTAATCCCATCTCCCTGAGGATCAAG
This sequence comes from Harpagifer antarcticus, assembly GCA_902827135.1. Classification (NCBI taxonomy): domain Eukaryota; kingdom Metazoa; phylum Chordata; class Actinopteri; order Perciformes; family Harpagiferidae; genus Harpagifer; species Harpagifer antarcticus. Next base: position 81,165 of record CADEHL010001089.1, on the reverse strand, counting down.
TGTTTTTAGGCTAAATGAGCAATCCTTTTTGGAAGAAGATCTACTGACTCTTTTGCAGTGGGAGTCCACTATTTGGGGATGTCATTTCCAGAGTTGATGAGACAAAGAAAGGATTTTGTTTCTTGAAGAGTAAGCATAGGGAATAGAAGTGTATTTTGATCATTTGATGAGTACATCTAAACAGCTGGGTTCAAGTTAAAAATATGTTTTAGCACATGCTTGTGTTTTTATCTACATTTGATTTATTAATCCTTTTTTCTGTTGTTGATTTGAGAGGAAGCCAAGCAATCAAGCAAAAGTACTTGTACTCGAGGAAGTCGAAAGAGTCAGAGCCAGAATCAACAAAAGAAAAGCAAGCAGTCCACAGAGCCAACCATTGGCTGCCAACCCCTCAACAGTAACTCCTCCCAGACTGCCCAATATGAGAAACGCTTCACTGGCAAATAAGTTGCCTTGGGGTGTGTTCAGACTAAAGACTAAGACAATTATTCTTTTTTATTTGACTATGTTTTCAGTCTGTGATTTTGGCAGTCGATGAGAGGATAAGACACTGACTGTAAAGGTGTTTAATATATCAAACTAATGTAAGTGTCACATTCTGTACACACCTTGAGGTAACATTACTTCAGTGAATCACCATCTCAGGTTGGCTTACGTTTCAGTGTCATTTAAGACTCTTTCTTGGTGGCAGATCATATGAAACCCACATTAAGGTCCTTTGTATGTCAGGAGCATCCACTGTCTGGAGGCAGGTCGGGGTCTCTAGTCAAGCACTACCACTTGGGTTATGCTTGGGCGGGTCTGATTTCAGATGTTCACTCAGATACTGACTTAACTGGAAGAACCGTTTGAAATTGATAAACCAACATCTACCTCATGTTTAGATTCTATGCCTCTTCATATGTCAACAGTTGTGTTTGTATTAGTCAATGTTATGATTGTGTAAAGAAAAATTGGTAATGGGTTTGGTGTAAGTACTCGGAACTAAAAAGTTAGAATTGTACCAGAAGAACCACTCTGACTGCCTTTTAGCGTGGCCTCATACCTCCTGACTATTACAGCAAAACAGCATATCACTCCATCCAGAGCACGTGTCCTAGACTTTATCACCAAACCAAGGAGCTGCATTAAGCTAGACAGTGCAGCGTAATGTTTGTCAGCTGCTGAGTCTGCCATTAAGATTTAATACACGCACATTGATTTTTACAGACCAAGTGCCACCACACCAATATACTTTGAGCTGTGGTACTTTGTTACTCTTTCATATAAGATCACTAAACAGTAGCTGGACGTTCCCGTCCCTCCTGATATCCAGATGGAGGCAGCAACATTCCTATATATCTAACATGTTCACCAAAAACACACTAACAGGTGTTCATTCATCTGTAAATAGCATCAATAATGCCTTTCTTAACAGGATTGTAGTCTTTGGTTTTGTCTCTGAAGGTGAGTTGACGGGTATGACCTTAGATTCATGTTGCGTCCTGCATATGGTGGGGAGGCAGCTAGCTTTCTTTAGCCACTAGTTCAACTGAACAGCCAACTAAGGTATGTTTTGTCTTTTCAAAATCCTTTTTTTTGTTTCATGTATGGCAACCTCAAAATGAACTGTGGTTGAACATGTTTTGTTTTTTTTGTAAATGTATTCAATGATACTAACATGTGTGTACATGTATTTGATGCTTAGGTATTGTAGAGTTGGAGACACCATCTACTGGCTTTATATGGTTGGTTCTTTGGTCTCTCCAGTTCCATCCCCCTATGGATACCATTGAACATTTGGATTCATACCTCTCATTTTATACCAACAAGTCAAATATACACACTGTATATGGATGTGCAACTCTGTCAATGAAACTATGCATGAATATGAGATTCTGGAGTGTGTTTAATTTCAAGATCACAATTACAATGATTGTACAGGAGACAGTTAGAGAGAGAGCTGGAAGATTATGACTTGATGTAACACTGATATAGACCCATTGGGAAATAACTGTATAATAGAGGATGGGTGAATTGAGAGACACTGTCCTGCTCAATCCTATATTCGGAAGGCAGCATTTTCTGTTTGGATTCCACAAGCTGTCACCATCAGTGCTAGAACTCTTCACACATTTACTTACTGTGTACTGTGTACACTTCTATTCAGTACTGTGGACAATCCCCACAGGAGCCATTTGAGGTGAAGTGTCTCTGGGACACAACGACATGCTGACAGCAGTGGGACTTGAACTTGCTACTCCCTGATTTGAAGTCCAGCACTCTATCCACTGAGCCACAACCACCCCAGACTTGATCAGATAACAGCTTTGACATCATCCCATTACACAGTGATTTGCCTGCTGGTTTAGGTGGGGTAGGTAGTCTAGGTTTGAACCTGTGTTTAACTATCTGATCGGTAGACGTTTGATGAGATGAAGAGTATTAGATATTGATGATGGATGGGAGGATAAGAATGGATGTGGGGGGGAAATGTGTCAGTTTAAGCCGGGTGCATGGTTTTATTTTTCCTGGTATTGGCTTTAACTCTTTGAAAACTAAAAACAACACATCACTTTTTAGAATGGATCCTTACATTTCCACAGCTAGCACATTCAGACAACACAGAAACGTACAACAAAGTAATCCACTACAGTTTGTACATGGAGCCAAATTCTACTTGGATACAACATTCATGTCATACTTTTCCCAAACTAACAGCAGAACCTCCTGTGGTTTCAACCACTTGATGTAGAACCAGTTATTTCTGGTTCCCTATGAGGACTGTCATTCACTCTCAGATTGTTAAACAGTGCAACAGGCCCTCGCTGGCAGTGGATAGGCTGCATAGATTGAGTGTACTGAATACTGAGTGGAACTGAACAGTGTGCTCGCTCTGACTGGCTTCATTCAGGCAGCTCGTATAAACACATGCATGAGCAAACAAACATTGATCACCTACAACTGGGGAAAGAAAGACGCAACAGAATGATGTTTAGACTGGGAGAGACTTTGTTACAAGTAGAAGTCCTGCATTCAAAAAGTAAAGTATTATCATCAAAATATAGGTAAAGTACCAAAAGTAGTCATTGTGCAGATTGGTCCATTTCAGAAATATATATATGATATGTTTTATAATGATTGATCATCAAAGTGTTCTCAAAGCTGGTGAAGGAGCAGCTAGTCTGAATGACTTTGTAGACTGCAGGGTAGCTGGTGAAGGTGCAGCTAGTCTGAATGGCTTTGTAGACTGCAGGGTAGCTGGTGAAGGAGCAGCTAGTCTGAATGGCTTTGTAGACTGCAGGGTAGCTGGTGAAGGAGCAGCTAGTCTGAATGGCTTTGTAGACTGCAGGGTAGCTGGTGAAGGAGCAGCTAGTCTGAATGGCTTTGTAGACTGCAGGGTAGCTGGTGAAGGTGCAGCTAGTCTGAATGACTTTGTAGACTGCAGGGTAGCTGGTGGATTTACTCCAGGTGGAACTAAAGTCTGATTCAACACTTGGTTATATTTCACATCATTCATCCAGATCTGTAAAGTAACTAAAGGTATAAGTACATGTAGTGGAGTAAAAGTACACATTTGACCTCTGACTTGAGCAGCACGTCCTCTCAGGACAGTTATTCTGCCCGTCTGTCGCCGTGTCTCAGGACCGATCTGCACATTTTAAACAAACGTCCACTTGATGAACAGATGAGATAAAACGAATGATTACATTTAAATTCAACCAGTGGTCCTGGTGTTACTTTAGACAGAACTTTACCTAATGAAATATATATTTAACATACATATGTATACACAGTATATGGTGCTATGCAACATTAAATGCAGCACAAATCAATGTTATAAATGTTTGTATGCAAGTGTTTATTATTTATTACATTGAGATTTTTGACGAGGAAGAATCTTTTTCAGTTTGCTCAGACAATATTAGAACAGCTGCTGTTCGGATGTTGGAATGACCATTCGGAGAGAATTGTGGAGTTTTGCAAAGCACTAACTGAAGGTAATATACCCTCTGCTGCAGTTCTGCACATACTCCAGATCGACACAATATTTTCTGATGGCATCTTCATGATAAAAGAACATTGATTGAATGCTGCACACATACATCTGAGTGTAAAGTTACCAGGCTTTGTTTTCCACTGGAAGGCTTTAAAAACAAAAAAGGTAATATTTTCCCCAAAGACATTTTTATACAAGAGTTTAACAGTGATATTTGGAATGTGTTGATCTGAAGGCACAATATTACTGAGGACAAATGACACACACACTGAGCTGCTGATCACTGAGCTCACTAACAGGAAGGGGAATGCTGGTACATGAGCAACACTGAAGGATCTATCCTCTCTACATCAGTCTGCATCAGAAAGAGAGTAGGACCAACCAGAATGTTCTCATGAGAAATGCCAGAAAGGTCTTCACCTAAATGAAAGTAAAGTATATTACTATATATTTACGTTGATAACAGTGTTTGGAATATTTTTTAAAGCTCACTCATTAGCTTTCTTTCCAAGAGTGGGATACAAACGTTGATATCATTTCCAGGCACATGTGAAGAGTATCCGTCTTCTCCTCTCATTCCTGAATTGGGATAAAACATGGTAACATTGAATACAAAGGCTGTGGCACACTGTTTGGAGAAACAGTAAACAAAAAAAAACTAGACTAAGAAATGTCCACTTTAAGTAATCAAATCGTGTCAGTAACAAATCATATCAAAAATGTCTGCCCTGAATGTCCAGAAGACACCAGCGCTCCATCGTCTGTACATGTGGCATTGGACTTCTGCCCGTCCCCTTTTCACTCCTCCGTCCTCCTCCACCTCTCCATCTCTCTCAGCCTTCTCTCCAGGGTCTTCACCTGCTCCTCCAGGTGAGCGGTCTTATCGACTGCCGTGGATCTCTGCAGAGAGCCGACCCCAAGCAGCACACACACACACACCAGCACAGCCAGCCGGACCACCATGGTGTGTGTGCCCACACTGTGGTCCCTCAGGATCAGCCCGAAACACACCAGAGCCACGCCCACTTTCAGCAGCCACATAGCCCGCCTCAGAGTGGAGGCAACCAATCGGAAGACGAAAGAGATCAGCGAGTAGCCAATGAGAGCCACGATCACCCACTGGGCAACAAAGCTCACCCCCTCTGGGCTCACTCTGCTGACGGGGAGCTCAGCTGAGGATAAACAGGAGCACAGGGACAGCGATCAGTAATATCCTGCTGCAACCACTTCTATACTATCCTGCTGCAACCACTTCTATACTATCCTGCTGCAACCACTTCTATACTATCCTGCTGCAACCACTTCTATACTATCCTGCTGCAACCACTTCTATACTATCCTGCTGCAACCACTTCTATACTATCCTGCTGCAACCACTTCTATACTATCCTGCTGCAACCACTTCTATACTATCCTGCTGCAACCACTTCTATACTATCCTGCTGCAAACCACTTCTATACTATCCTGCTGCAACCACTTCTATACTATCCTGCTGCAACCACTTCTATACTATCCTGCTGCAACCACTTCTATACTATCCTGCTGCAAACCACTTCTATACTATCCTGCTGCAACCACTTCTATACTATCCTGCTGCAACCACTTCTATACTATCCTGCTGCAACCACTTCTATACCATCATGCTGCAACCACTTCTATACCATCATGCTGCAACCACTTCTATACCATCATGCTGCAACCACTTATATACCATCATGCTGCAACCACTTCTATACCATCATGCTGCAACCACTTATATACCATCATGCTGCAACCACTTCTATACTATCCTGCTGCAACCACTTCTATACCATCATGCTGCAACCACTTCTATACCATCATGCTGCAACCACTTCTATACCATCATGCTGCAACCACTTCTATACTATCATGCTGCAACCACTTCTATACCATCATGCTGCAACCACTTATATACTATCCTGCTGCAACCACTTCTATACTATCCTGCTGCAACCACTTATATACTATCATGCTGCAACCACTTCTATACTATCCTGCTGCAACCACTTCTATACCATCATGCTGCAACCACTTCTATACCATCATGCTGCAACCACTTCTATACCATCATGCTGCAACCACTTCTATACTATCCTGCTGCAACCACTTCTATACCATCATGCTGCAACCACTTCTATACTATCCTGCTGCAACCACTTCTATACTATCCTGCTGCAACCACTTCTATACCATCATGCTGCAACCACTTCTATACCATCATGCTGCAACCACTTCTATACCATCATGCTGCAACCACTTCTATACTATCCTGCTGCAACCACTTCTATACTATCCTGCTGCAACCACTTCTATACTATCCTGCTGCAACCACTTCTATACCATCATGCTGCAACCACTTCTATACCATCATGCTGCAACCACTTCTATACTATCCTGCTGCAACCACTTATACCATCATGCTGCAACCACTTATATACCATCATGCTGCAACCACTTCTATACTATCCTGCTGCAACCACTTCTATACCATCATGCTGCAACCACTTCTATACTATCCTGCTGCAACCACTTCTATACTATCCTGCTGCAACCACTTCTATACTATCCTGCTGCAACCACTTCTATACTATCCTGCTGCAACCACTTCTATACTATCCTGCTGCAACCACTTCTATACTATCCTGCTGCAACCACTTCTATACTATCCTGCTGCAACCACTTCTATACCATCATGCTGCAACCACTTCTATACCATCATGCTGCAACCACTTATATACCATCATGCTGCAACCACTTATATACCATCATGCTGCAACCACTTATATACCATCATGCTGCAACCACTTATATACTATCCTGCTGCAACCACTTCTATACTATCCTGCTGCAACCACTTCTATACCATCATGCTGCAACCACTTCTATACTATCCTGCTGCAACCACTTCTATACTATCCTGCTGCAACCACTTATATACCATCATGCTGCAACCACTTATATACCATCATGCTGCAACCACTTATATACCATCATGCTGCAACCACTTATATACTATCCTGCTGCAACCACTTCTATACTATCCTGCTGCAACCACTTATATACCATCATGCTGCAACCACTTATATACCATCATGCTGCAACCACTTATATACCATCATGCTGCAACCACTTATATACCATCATGCTGCAACCACTTATATACCATCATGCTGCAACCACTTCTATACTATCCTGCTGCAACCACTTCTATACCATCATGCTGCAACCACTTCTATACCATCCTGCTGCAACCACTTCTATACTATCCTGCTGCAACCACTTATATACTATCCTGCTGCAACCACTTCTATACTATCCTGCTGCAACCACTTCTATACTATCCTGCTGCAACCACTTCTATACCATCATGCTGCAACCACTTCTATACTATCCTGCTGCAACCACTTATATACTATCCTGCTGCAACCACTTATATACTATCCTGCTGCAACCACTTCTATACTATCCTGCTGCAACCACTTCTATACTATCCTGCTGCAACCACTTCTATACCATCATGCTGCAACCACTTCTATACTATCCTGCTGCAACCACTTCTATACTATCCTGCTGCAACCACTTATATACTATCCTGCTGCAACCACTTCTATACTATCCTGCTGCAACCACTTCTATACTATCCTGCTGCAACCACTTCTATACCATCATGCTGCAACCACTTCTATACTATCCTGCTGCAACCACTTCTATACCATCATGCTGCAACCACTTCTATACCATCCTGCTGCAACCACTTCTATACTATCCTGCTGCAACCACTTCTATACTATCCTGCTGCAACCACTTCTATACTATCCTGCTGCAACCACTTCTATACCATCATGCTGCAACCACTTATATACCATCATGCTGCAACCACTTCTATACTATCCTGCTGCAACCACTTCTATACCATCATGCTGCAACCACTTCTATACTATCCTGCTGCAACCACTTATATACTATCCTGCTGCAACCACTTATATACTATCCTGCTGCAACCACTTATATACTATCCTGCTGCAACCACTTCTATACCATCATGCTGCAACCACTTCTATACTATCATGCTGCAACCACTTCTATACCATCATGCTGCAACCACTTCTATACTATCCTGCTGCAACCACTTCTATACCATCATGCTGCATACCACTTCTATACCATCATGCTGCAACCCACCTTCCTATACCATCATGCTGCAACCACTTCTATACTATCCTGCTGCAACCCACTTCTATACTATCCTGCTGCAACCACTTATATACTATCCTGCTGCAACCACTTCTATACTATCATGCTGCAACCACTTCTATACCATCATGCTGCAACCACTTCTATACTATCCTGCTGCAACCACTTATATACCATCATGCTGCAACCACTTCTATACTATCCTGCTGCAACCACTTCTATACCATCATGCTGCAACCACTTCTATACCATCATGCTGCAAACCACTTCTATACTATCATGCTGCAACCACTTCTATACTATCCTGCTGCAACCACTTCTATACCATCATGCTGCAACCACTTATATACCATCATGCTGCAACCACTTATATACCATCATGCTGCAACCACTTCTATACTATCCTGCTGCAACCACTTCTATACCATCATGCTGCAACCACTTCTATACCATCATGCTGCAACCACTTATATACCATCATGCTGCAACCACTTCTATACTATCCTGCTGCAACCACTTCTATACCATCATGCTGCAACCACTTCTATACCATCATGCTGCAACCACTTCTATACTATCCTGCTGCAACCACTTATATACTATCCTGCTGCAACCACTTATATACTATCCTGCTGCAACCACTTATATACTATCCTGCTGCAACCACTTCTATACCATCATGCTGCAACCACTTCTATACTATCCTGCTGCAACCACTTCTATACCATCATGCTGCAACCACTTCTATACCATCATGCTGCAAACCACTTCTATACCATCATTGCTGCAACCACTTCTATACTATCCTGCTGCAACCACTTCTATACTATCCTGCTGCAACCACTTATATAGATCCTGCTGGCAACCACTTCTATACTTCATGCTGCAACCACTTCTATACCATCATGCTGCAACCCACTTCTATACTATCCTGCTGCAACCACTTATATACCATCATGCGCAACCACTTCTATACTATCCTGCTGCAAACCACTCTATACCATCATGCTGCAAACCACTTCTATACCATCATGCTCGCAACCACTTCTATACTATCCTGCTGCAACCACTTATATACTATCCTGCTGCAACCACTTATATACTATCCTGCTGCAACCACTATATACTATCCTGCTGCAAACCACTTCTATAACCATCATGCTGCAACACTTCTATACTATCATGCTGCAACCACTTCTAATAACCATCATGATCATGCTGCAACCGACTTCTATACTATCCTGCTGCAACCACTCTATACCATACCTGCTGCAACCACTTCTATACCATCATGCTGCAACCACTTCTATACTATCCTGCTGCAACCACTTCTATACTATCCTGCTGCAACCACTTATATACTATCCTGCTGCAACCACTTCTATACTATCCTGCTGTAACCACTTCTATACTATCCTAATGCAACCACTTCTATACTATCATGCTGCAACCACTTCTATACTATCATGCTGCAACCACTTCTATACTATCCTGCTGCAACCACTTATATACTATCCTAATGCAACCACTTCTATACTATCATGCTGCAACCACTTCTATACTATCCTGCTGCAACCACTTCTATACTATCCTAATGCAACCACTTCTATACTATCATGCTGCAACCACTTCTATACTATCCTGCTGCAACCACTTCTATACTATCCTAATGCAACCACTTATATACTATCCTGCTGCAACCACTTCTATACTATCCTGCTGCAACCACTTCTATACTATCATGCTGCAACCACTTCTATACTATCATGCTGCAACCACTTCTATACTATCCTAATGCAACCACTTATATACTATCCTAATGCAACCACTTCTATACTATCCTGCTGCAACCACTTCTATACTATCCGAATGCAACCACTTATATACTATCCTAATGCAACCACTTATATACTATCCTGCTGCAACCACTTCTATACTATCCTAATGCAACCACTTATATACTATCCTGCTGCAACCACTTCTATACTATCCTAATGCAACCACTTCTATACTATCCTAATGCAACCACTTATATACTATCCTGCTGCAACCACTTCTATACTATCCTGCTGCAACCACTTCTATACTATCCTGCTGCAACCACTTCTATACTATCATGCTGCAACCACTTCTATACTATCCTAATGCAACCACTTCTATACTATCCTGCTGCAACCACTTCTATACTATCATGCTGCAACCACTTCTATATCCTGCTGCAACCACTTATACTATCCTAATGCAACCACTTCTATACTATCCTGCTGCAACCACTTCTATACTATCATGCTGCAACCACTTCTATACTATCATGCTGCAACCACTTCTATACTATCCTGCTGCAACCACTTCTATACTATCCTGCTGCAACCACTTCTATACTATCCTGCTGCAACCACTTATATACTATCCTAATGCAACCACTTCTATACTATCCTGCTGCAACCACTTATATACTATCCTGCTGCAACCACTTCTATACTATCATGCTGCAACCACTTCTATACTATCATGCTGCAACCACTTATATACTCTCCTGCTGCAACCACTTCTATACTATCCTGCTGCAACCACTTCTATACTATCCTGCTGCAACCACTTATATACTCTCCTGCTGCAACCACTTCTATACTATCCTGCTGCAACCACTTCTATACTATCCTGCTGCAACCACTTATATACTCTCCTGCTGCAACCACTTCTATACTATCCTGCTGCAACCACTTATAACCATCATGCTGCAACCACTTCTATACTATCCTGCTGCAACCACTTTATACATCCTGCTGCAACCACTTCTATACTATCCTGCTGCAACCACTTATATACTATCTGCTGCAACCACTTCTATACATCCTGCTTGGCAAACCAACTTATAACTATCCTGCTGCAACCACTTCTATACTATCCTAATTGCAACCACTTACATACTATCATGCTGCAAACCAACTTCTCTATTACTAATCATGCTGCAACCACTTATATACTATCATGCTGCACCACTTATATACTATCATGCTGCAACCACTTCTATACTATCATGCTGCAACCACTTCTATACTATCATGCTGCAACCACTTCTATACTATCCTGCTGCAACCACTTCTATACTATCCTGCTGCAACCACTTCTATACTATCCTGCTGCAACCACTTCTATACTCTCCTGCTGCAACCACTTCTATACGATCCTGCTGCAAAACCACTTCTATACTATCCTGCTGCAACCACTTCTATACTATCCTGCTGCAACCACTTCTATACTATCCTGCTGCAACCACTTCTATACTATCCTGCTGCAACCACTTATATACTATCATGCTGCAACCACTTCTATACTATCCTAATGCAACCACTTACATACTATCATGCTGCAACCACTTCTATACTATCATGCTGCAACCACTTATATACTATCATGCTGCAACCACTTCTATACTATCATGCTGCAACCACTTATATACTATCATGCTGCAACCACTTCTATACTATCATGCTGCAACCACTTCTATACTATCCTGCTGCAACCACTTATATACTATCCTGCTGCAACCACTTCTATACTATCCTAATGCAACCACTTACATACTATCATGCTGCAACCACTTCTATACTATCATGCTGCAACCACTTATATACTATCATGCTGCAACCACTTCTATACTATCATGCTGCAACCACTTCTATACTATCATGCTGCAACCACTTATATACTCTCCTGCTGCAACCACTTCTATACTATCCTGCTGCAACCACTTATATACTATCCTGCTGCAACCACTTCTATACTATCCTAATGCAACCACTTACATACTATCATGCTGCCAACCACTTCTATACTATCATCTGTGCAACCACTTATATACTATCATGCTGCAACCACTTATATACTATCATGCTGCAACCACTTCTATACTATCCTGCTGCAACCACTTCTATACTATCATGCTGCAACCACTTCTATACTATCCTGCTGCAACCACTTCTATACTATCCTGCTGCAACCACTTCTATACTATCCTGCTGCAACCACTTCTATACTCTCCTGCTGCAACCACTTCTATACTATCCTGCTGCAACCACTTCTATACTATCCTGCTGCAACCACTTCTATACTATCCTGCTGCAACCACTTCTATACTATCCTGCTGCAACCACTCTATACTATCCTGATGCAACCACTATATACTATCCTGCTGCCAACCACTTCTATACTATCCTAATGCAACCACTTACATACTATCATGCTGCAACCACTTCTATACTATCATGCTGCAACCACTTATATACTATCATGCTGCAACCACTTCTATACTATCATGCTGCAACCACTTCTATACTATCATGCTGCAACCACTTATATACTCTCCTGCTGCAACCACTTCTATACTATCCTGCTGCAACCACTTATATACTATCCTGCTGCAACCACTTCTATACTATCCTAATGCAACCACTTACATACTATCATGCTGCAACCACTTCTATACTATCATGCTGCAACCACTTATATACTATCATGCTGCAACCACTTCTATACTATCATGCTGCAACCACTTATATACTCTCCTGCTGCAACCACTTCTATACTATCATGCTGCAACCACTTATATACTCTCCTGCTGCAACCACTTCTATACTATCATGCTGCAACCACTTCTATACTATCCTGCTGCAACCACTTCTATACTATCCTAATGCAACCACTTCTATACTATCCTGCTGCAACCACTTCTATACTATCATGCTGCAACCACTTCTATACTATCCTGCTGCAACCACTTCTATACTATCCTAATGCAACCACTTCTATACTATCCTGCTGCAACCACTTCTATACTATCATGCTGCAACCACTTCTATACTATCCTGCTGCAACCACTTCTATACTATCCTGCTGCAACCACTTCTATACTATCCTGCTGCAACCACTTATATACTATCCTAATGCAACCACTTCTATACTATCCTGCTGCAACCACTTATATACTATCCTGCTGCAACCACTTCTATACTATCATGCTGCAACCACTTCTATACTATCAGCTGCAACCACTATAACTCCTGCTGCAACCACTTCTATACTATCCTGCTGCAACCACTTATATACTATCCTGCTGCAACCACTTCTATATATCCTGCTGCAACCACTTCTATACTATCCTGCTGCAACCACTTCTATACTATCTGCTGCAACCACTTCTATACTATCTCTGCAACCACTTTTTATAACATCCTGCTGTAACCACTTCTATACTCCTGCTGCAACCACTTCTATACTACTGCTGCAACCACTTCTATACTATCATGCTGCAACCACTTTAGATACTATCAATCTGCAACCACTTCTATACATCCTAATGCAACCACTTATACTATCCTGCTGCAAACCACTTCTATACGATCCTGCTGGCAACCACTTCTATACTATCATGCTGCAACCACTTCTATCCTATCCTGCTGCAACCACTTCTTACTATCCTGCTGCAACCACTTATATACTATCCTGCTGCAACCACTTTCTATACTATCCTGCTGCAAACCACTTCTATACTATCCTCTGCCTGCAACCACTTCTATACTATCCTAATGCAACCACTTATATACTATCATGGCTGCAACCCACTTCTATCTACTATCATGCTGCAACCACTTCTATACTATCCTAATGCAACCACTTACATACTATCCTGCTGCAAACCACTTCTATACTATCCCTGCTGCAACCACTTCTATACTATCATGCTGCAACCCACTTCTATACTATCCTGCTGCACCCACTTCTATACTATCCTGCTGCAACCACTTATATACTATCCTGCTGCAACCACCACTTCTATACTATTCCTGCTGCAACCACTTCTATACTATTCCTGCTGCAACCACTTCATACTATCTGCTGTGCCAACAAACTTCTATACTATCCCTAATGCAACCACTTATATACTATCATGCTGCAACCACTTCTATACTATCCTGCTGCAACCACTCTATACTATCCTGCTGCCAACCACTTATATACTATCCTGCTGCAACCACTTCTATACTATCCTGCTGCAACCACTTCTATACTATCCTAATGCAACCACTTCTATACTATCCTGCTGCAACCACTTATATACTATCATGCTGCAACCACTTCTATACTATCCTGCTGCAACCACTTATATACTATCCTGCTGCAACCACTTCTATACTATCCTGCTGCAACCACTTCTATACTATCCTGCTGCAACCACTTCTATACTATCCTAATGCAACCACTTATATACTATCATGCTGCAACCACTTCTATACTATCATGCTGCAACCACTTCTATACTATCCTAATGCAACCACTTCTATACTATCCTGCTGCAACCACTTATATACTATCCTGCTGCAACCACTTCTATACTACTCCTAATGCAACCACTTCTATACTATCCTGGCTGCAACCACTTATATACTCTCCTGCTGCAACCACTTATATTACTCTCCTGCTGCAACCCTTCTATACTCTCCTCCATGAAGAAAAGGGACATCTATTTATCCAAACTCCCAGGATCCATGTTCAGTTACTAAATGAACTTCATGTTTAACCAAAAACATTCATTTTTAATACGGCTAATATAAGACTGCGACCAACTATTATTTGTATTCAGCCAATTATTTCCTTGATGAAGTATTTGGTTTGATGGAACGTCAGTCCAGAGGGACACCTTTAAATGTGAAAAGGTGATTTATTACAACAAGAGACCAAAATGAGCAAATCTTCACTTTTGAGATGTTCTGGTAGCAGCAAACTTGGTTTTTCCAGCAACTAATCATTTCTTGCTCTTCAATAACACCGAGTTATTAACAATATTACCCTTGTTTTATGTTTTTCTGAGTGATTGTTACTTATACTATGCATCAAAAAGTAACACAGGTCAGTTTCTGATCCGACCTCTTTTAGAGATGAAGCTTTAATTCTGAGACTGGACATCCGCAGTCCGAGTCATGCAGGATTGAGTTTTAGCCTAAATCAGTATTTCAGTTACCCCCCTTTAGCTTAGCGGTGTCATGTGACCATGATGTAGATCCTTACTTCTAGCGATTGTTTTTAGGCTATTTGAAAAGTGGTGTAAATATGTGGCGATTATCCTGCCAAGTATCTTAACGTGTGTTAGCCCCTGATCTTATTCTCTGTGATACTCAGAAAGCCTTTATATGTCCCACAGAGGGGAAATGTATGCTTCTGATGCTAACCTCCGGCTCGGCCTACAGGAAACTCTGATCACTGCACCACTTTCTACCTGCGATGGAAAGTAGCTGATGTGGGTGGTGTCTACCTTGGATTCCAGCAGCCTGCAGGAAGTGTGACGCATACTGTAGGAGAACATTCAGACCCCCGGACAAACTTCCTGCCACAACACCCAGGACCTGAGAGAAAGCCTGGAACAGGGGGGGGGTAGGTTAACACAGGAGACATGCCTAAGACCAGTGGTGGAAAAAGTGCTCAGATCTTTTTTTCTTCAGACCTTTACTTGAGTAAATATACTAATATCACCATTTAAAAACACTCAATTTCAAGTTAAACTGCATTGCAGAAAAAACTCTTAAAAACATTAAAACAATTTTAAAGCAAAGGTGCTAATCTGCACATTGGGAAATATGTTTAACAGATAACTTCTTAGCAAGATTGATGCAAATTCATTTGCTTTTACATCATTTTCGGGTGGTTTAATACATACCAAATCATCATATTTAAAAGTATTGTGTGTTCAAAATCTGCATTTTAAAGTAACTAGTAAAATATTATGTAAAATAAATGTAGTGGAGTAGAAACTACAAAATTGGCTTTTCAACATGTTGTGGAGAAAGTAGTTTAAAATACTCGGGTAAAGTACCTCAAAAGTGAGCTTAAGTATAGTATCAGTTTTGCACTGCACCAATGGAACCCGGAAGTAACCTACACTTTGTGTGACCGTGTTACAGCTGATGTTAAACTGTCCACAGATAATTAAACATTATTTTTGCCATGTCGTAGCGGACATTGTCCTGTGTTCCCGGGCTAACATCACCTTGTGCACCGACAGCAGCGTCTGCTCCCCGGCCAGCCTGCCCAGGTAGCTCCTTCCCTCTCCGGCTAGCTCAGCTAGGGTCTCCCGCAGATCGTGGATCATCCCGGGGCTCTCTAACACCTTCTCCCCCGATACAGGGTTAGACAGCCACAGGGCGCCTAAGCACACACAGCCCATGGACAGCTGTTTGATGTGAATAAGCGAACATATTGAAAGCGGGTCAAATCAATTTAGAAGTAGCCTAAGGTAAACAGCACCGGAGGCTTCACAGGATGTGGGAAAAACGAATAAAAAAGAGATGAGTGCCCCCCACTGGGCTGAGGGGGCAACACGTTTCCATGACGGCATTACTTTTCCTCCCCAATAACACCAACCCTGTAGGCTTGTTTGAGATGAGCTGCGGCGCTTGCTCGAGAGTAGACGAGAATAGCCGCTATTTGATATGCTGTTGTAAATACTCCTGTTGTCTGCTGTGTTCAGACTCAAGTCATGTTAGTGATGCCACATTCAGGACATTCAGAGTTAACAGAAGACCTACGCTGCAGCTAGACTGCAGAAGCATTCGTTTTTTGTTTTTGAGGATGGAACAATTTCACCCACAGATGAGGAGGCTAGACCTACAATTGATTTATTATGGTTTATAATGTCATGTCAAGACGAAGAAGAAGATGGCTGAACTGTTCAGTGTCAATCCTGTGGAGATGGAGGTTATACATCTCCAAAATCATGTTCAGCTTAAGTCTCAGCAAAACTCACAACATTTCTGGAGCCTTGTAGACCCAGAAAACGATAAGAACATGTCTGCTTTATGTGGTTCTACATACCTTTGTGAAGCAGCTTTTTCTGACATGAATGAAATCTAAATACAGAACAAGACTGGTGGACTCCATGCAGCGCCAGTCCTCTCACTAACTGTGAAAAAGAGGTGAATGCACTTATGTTACACATGTGCCATAAGATGCTTGTCAGGTGGTGATTCATTAAGGCAGCGTTCTCAAACTCTTTCTGTCATTCCCCCACTTTGAACAGGTGGGCCTTTTCAAGCCCCACCTGTTCCTCATCACTCCAATAAATGGTAGGCCAAGCTTAAAATGGTCAATTTGTATCGTTCTATAACAGGGGTCTCCAACCTTTTTTAGGATGAGAGCTACTTTCAAAAAATAAAACAAGTCGTGAGCTACTTTTACTCCTCTTTTTTTTTTTTTGCCGTGTATATATTTAGCACATTTTTACATTATTATATGCTTACATTTAACCTTTGAGTGCTGTTTGGGTCTGTGGGACCCGTTTGTAGTGTTTACTAAAATCAAATATATGCAATTTCATTATTTTAACCTGCTTTATTTGGGGGTGGACGTTACATCCTCTAGGGGGGTATGGGGGCATGCATCAATCTGGTGCACTTTGAGCTAGGGCTGCAATTAATCACATTTTAATCGCAATTACGATTTTGGCTTGCAACGATTATGAAAACAACATAATCGAAATAAAACGATTTTATTTTTTCTCTGTGTTTGTGTTTTATTGATTCCTCTCTGTTTCATTCTTTCCTGTTGTGAGTGCTGGATCTACAACACCTTCAAAGACCCACTTCACCCCCACACTCCACTCAACACTATGCTATAAATATTGTGCATATGAAAAGTGAAGTTTTTCAGTCCTTTTGAGAGGGACATGATCATGTGGCTGCTGGTCATAAACATTACACCTCCTTTATGGGGTTGATGGATGGAGAGAAAGGTCAAAGAAAAAATTACCCACTCCACAGACTCACTCCCCCTTCCCCCCAAAAAAATTCTGGTAACAAATGTAATGGACCAGCCAGACAGTTTCAGGTTACCAACATTTTAGGTTACTTGTGAAACTGGGGCAAATTATAATATGGCTGGCTTCCTTTAAAAGGTATAATAAAAAATACTTAGCATAAGTCTTCTCTCAAGGTAGTCAAGGAATTAAATGAGGCGTTCAGTGTGTGTCCTTATTAGATGACCGTTTTCATCACCAGGTAGACAAATAGGCAGAGTCGTCATCGCTGGTGGGGACGAGACTGCCTACAGGTGGGACATCGACCATCTGGAGATCAATGGTCTCCAGACAGTGGAGATTGTGGCCGACCCCTCCCACCCTGGACTCAAACTTTTGTTTCCGCTCCCCTCTGGCAGGAGGCTGCACTCCGTCAGGACCAAACCCTCTCACCAACAGTTTCTTCCCCTCTTCTACCGGCCTCATCAACAAGGCCCACGACCCCCACTGACACTGACTTTGATCCACCCCAGATAAACATTATGCATTACAATAATGTGCATCACATCATGCAAACAACACCTTGTTGCACATTTCTTCTCCACATTACCTCTTTTTAAACAGCACAGCCCTCCACTTTAAATACAGTATAGTATGTGTCATATCATATGTCAAAATTGTGAATTTGTAGAATTGTAGAATTTGTATTTCTATTTATAGACTTCTTCTTTCTGTGTCTTTATATGCAACATACAAAAGCAAATTCCTCGTATGTGTAAACCTACTTGGTAATAAATCCGATTCTGATTTTAATTTTAAGAATATTGGCCTAGCTGTAAATGTGCAAATTAGGAGGTAGTTGAGTTTAGATGATTTAATAATTAATGCATTTTGAAAGAGTGGCTCAATGACAAATACGTAGCCATTTGTAAAGGTATCCATTGACGGTAGCACTGGCTGCAGTAGATCGGACATTACCGTCACAGGGGTTTCCCTTACATCAGCTGAGCACTGGAACCTACCATTACCTTGCGACACAGGGGACACCAGAGGGATAACGGGCCCAGGAATAACATATAAACACCAAAAATGTTTACCCAACAGTAAGTATTTGAATATAGTTAATGTACACTAGGAGTTTGTTAAGGTTTAACGGTGTTGTTTAAAAATATTTTAAATGTGTCCCCCCCCCCCCCCCTCAAACCGTGGAACGTCGATGGTTCCTAAAATGGCAGCCGTTTCTGTCAGTGTGAAGTGAAACTTTCCTATTTTTAGACAACATTTGGTCATTTTCTGTCGTTATAGGTCGACTGAACTCTTCTGTTTACTACAGTAAACATTACCGGAATACAGAGGCGTTGGACAGTTTTCGTCAGGAGCGAGTGGAGACATTCTTGACTCCGTTTTCCGTCGCGGAATTGCTGGGCTTCCCTCGGAGTGTCAGTGCCTGACATTGGCTTCATACGGACTGCTGTCATCAGATCACTGAAGCCGAGCCGTCAGGGTGGACTGCATGTCGGCCGAGGAACTAGCTGGCTTGCCGCTTTAAGTGCGTCGAAAAAGGACTCGACAGCATTCCGTTCAGCGGGATTGAGTTAGTGCTGGTCGGAGATTCTGTCAGTGGAAATACCGAGGTGGTGTTGGATGTCACCAGCAGGCAGTGTCAGGCTGAACTGGGTTTGCTAACGTCATGTAAGTACCACTTTATTTCCCGCCGTGTTGTTGCTCTGCTGTCCAGTGTTAGTCTGAACAGCCTGCTCTGTTCGTGGCCTGCAGTCACTTGCCTCGATAGTTTGAATGAATGCTTTTTAAATAAAAGCTATAAAGTAAACAAACAGTGTACGGTATGTAGCATTCGAAATCACCAGCGTTTACTTTTGACCAGAATTGCCGAAATGTGTCATATAACGTTACCATCGGTTGCTATTTTATTAAGGGTGTGGCTGCAGGGGACAGGGTCTGTTTTGTATTGATTTGTTATCAATGTCTTGATTAGTACATTGCTAATCGTTGTCTATTAAAGGTTAGTAGCGTTACAATACAAACGTTAGGCCTTTGACTATCACTTTCCGTTTCAAAACATTGTTTTTAACTCTTATTTCCTGGTTCCTTTATGACGGACAGCCATCCTGGCAAATCAAATGGAGAAGCTCCAGGACCTGAGCCAATCAGAGCTCCAGGAGCTCCTGGACAACCCGGAGAGGGTAGAGTCTATGGCTCTGGAGTCTGACGAGGTAACAAGTGGGGATTTACATCATATAAGGCTTCCATTTTTACAATACAGTATGTAATAGCTTTCAAATAAGCTCGAGCTAAGATGAACGAATGTATGGAGAGTGGATTTGATGAATTATTTTTTAAATATGTTTTCTTAAAAAGAGTGTTTGTAAAAAAAAACACAAACCATCCAAAATTGCAGTTCTAATAAAAAAAAGTGCAGTTGTTTTTGAAACCCCGAAGTGACTGGACAGTCTTGGAGGGGGGAGTGAGTAAATAAGGCTTTCCCTTGTAACCACTGTGGAGAAATGTTCAAACAATATGTTTGTAATGGACACCTCCTACTTATGTAAGTGTGTGGCCCTTTTAGTTTCCTTCACACCACCCTGCACTGAAAGAAGAAGGACCGCTCACAGTTCAACATAGTATACCCAGGATATCTTTGTGCTATCTGGCTTCATTAACCCTACAAAATGCAATCCTGCTAACTGTACTACGATGGTAGTTATCAACTTGGTTAGTCAAGCCGGGGTTCTTAGTCTGGATATGAGTGTGTTCACATAAAAAGGCAGAGTTATATGAATATGACCATTCAAAACATGGACAAGCATACTGTGTACATTCAATCCAGGCTTTGTGCATGTTGAAATGAAACGGTTTTATAATATCATTGCCCTGTCAAAGACACGAGGACATCCGAATTCAATTACATTGAAGTATTCTTTTAAATGAAGGTGTTGCTTGAAGGCATCTTATGCAATAGAATATAAGCTACACGCTGCTTTATTTATCTAAAAAAATAAATAGTACAATGCGGTAAGCAGGCTTACTTTCATATCTTAAAGACAGTGGGTTATAAACATTTCCTCAAAGCATTATCTAACGTGTAGTTTATTTTTACTTACTTTAAATGTTCTTCTGTCCAGCACCTATCATCTAAATATTGTTTTAAATCTTAAAACCACTTGCTGCGTACATAAAATCATGTTTTCTTTTTAGTTAAATGAACACTTCTAATGCATCATTCTGCGGCACTGTAAGTGCACGGCAACACCTGGCTCACGCAGCGGACACAGGAGTGCCCATAAGATGTGATCATATCTACGATGTGATCAATCAGGCACTGCTGAGACTTAAAGTAATACATTGCTCATACAGTTACTTCTGCTGTGAGTAATGACCCATTAGTTTAATATTGTATAATGATACAATATCAAAGTTAGCCTGCTTACCAAAACATTTCATCATAGTCAGATGATCTATAGATTAGTTTACACATTTGTGAATGTGTTTTGCAAGCCATCCTGTATTTCTGGATACAACTCAATACCCTTAATCACCGTTTGTATTTGTGTAATATATCAGATGTAGCAGCAAAAATCATAAAGAAATAAAACCAACAATGAAATGAAAAGTCAAGCTGCCGCTGAGGCACTAGATAGCACATGGTACTCAGGGAAGCATCCAGCCAGACAAGAACGTGCTTTATGTGGATGTTATACCGTTGATCCCATATCAGAAGTACACAGAACAATAGTTTACATTGTTCCCCCTGCAGCTGTTCCTGTGGCTCTCCTCTTGGCTAACCCTGTGCAGCTAATCCCCGCCACCAAGTGTCAAAAATACAATTGCATTATATATCTCAACAAAACAAATTGACATGCCAACAATAAACATAATAGGCTGCTCCATCAGATTTGGAGGGTTTTGTCAGTTTGCTCTTGGCAATATGCTGCTCGACCTTTATTTGATTTAAGGTTGTTCTTTCACCTCTTACACTTTGCACAGACTGAAGACCTTCCACACCTTCACGTATGCACTGCTTAGATCAACCCAACATACATCTGTACAGCATACACACAACACCCCCTGTTCTGATCCTTGCAGCAGATAAGGAGAAGCGCCCTGTTAGCAGAACCTTTGAATGTTATGATATTGACCCAGTTGTACACACTACATACTGTTATTTGCAATTCAAAACATGAACACAATACCCCTCTAAATGTAGTGCTATCTAGAAATACCCTAAAATGTAAAACTGCCATAATCCTATGCCTTTCCTTTTCCCTTCAGATCCAGAACATCCAGCTGGAGAGAGAGATGGCCCTGGCCTCAAACCGCAGCCTGGCTGAGCAGAACCTGGACATGAAGCCCCGTGTGGAGTCAGAGAAGGAGGTGCTGGTGGAGAGATATTCTCAGCTAGAGGCCATCAGAGAAACCTACAGACAACACTGCTCCCTCAGAGGTAAGTGGGAGGGAGGGGTATCTACAGTGCCAAAGTGAGTCTTGATCTTCAGGGAGGAGAAAGGAATGGGAGAGGTGGAGAGGAACCAGTGACCCATGAGTTGTGACGGTTCCAACTGAAGCTCTCCTGCAGTCCACCTGAAAGAGCTAAGACATTATGATTACTGAGTGAAATACATTGGCAGGAATAAACATTCATTTGAACAATGAATGAATTTAAAATACTCTCCTTACCCAAACACAATAGAAGAAACCACACACTATAATGTTGAGAAAGGCTTTGGTCCCAGGCGTATGTTTAGTTATTGAGGTTATTATAAATGTCAGACACTTTGAAGTTTGAAGAATATATTGTATATTCCAGCTGGTTTTAATGGTAAAGGAAATATATAAATACAGTAAATGTCTCATAAATATAGACATTGAGAGATGGATTAATACATTTCAATTAACATCTAATATTAACAGTTAAGCCCTTTGCATATACAGTCTATGATTGTTTGTTTGTAGCCTTTATTTAACCAGGTGAAAGCCCCTTGAGATCAAAAGATCTCTTTTTCAAGGGTGACCTGCAGGACATTAGTTACACATGTAACATCAAAACAACAGAACAACAATAAGGATGACATACAACATAATGTACAGTTTACAAACTCTATTTACAGTGACAGGTACCATGAGTATCAAACAGCACGTCACCCAGCCCAGTTTTCAAATAGGCGCTGCATGTTTTTAAAAGTGAACGATATCATTGTCAGACCTGAGGACTCCTCTGTTCTCACATGCCTCGCTTGTGAGAACAGAGGGCGGAGCTTAATAAGCTGTTAGGATGAAGCGTGTGTCCCAGGCCAGGGCCCCTCCCTCTGCTGCTCGGGCGGAGCTTTCTTCTCTTGTTTCACCACCCATCGGGGGGTTGTGGGGAGCGTTTCCCTGGCAACCATCAGAGGACTGAGGGTCTTATGCTGTTCCCTCCGGAGCTGCACACAATGAATGAGTCGACCAACGAGTATGGGCATAGATTTGTCTCATAAATATTTGTGAACATAAAAATAATTTGTGTGTAAATATGTGATTTGTAAATGTAAATCACTATCCACAAATACATTTTAAAAGATTTGCAAACTCACAAATGTGCAAATGTAAAAGGATATGCAAATACGCTAAATATGTTCACAAATAAAGAAAAGATCTGTAAATACTATAATTAATTTACAAATAAACAAAAGGAATTTGTGAATATCTCTTAACATTGACAACTTTCGATCAGGCATTCATGAATCCATTTTGTATTTGTCACCAAGAATGTGCTTGTGCATCTCAAACCTCTGCTTGTGGATCTTTTTACACACACAGAGTTTGGAGACAACTTTCCGCCGGTCTCGACCGAAATCTGCTCGTGTCACTCGGTTCTTTTCGGAAACCACGTGATGGCCTGCTGATGACGACATTTCAAGGTTTCAAGGTTTCAAGTAAGAGCATGATGGCTTCCCTCTGGAGTCGACGCTCGCAGCGCATATTCTACGTATTTATTCAGTTCTTTTTGATTATAAGGCGTACAAATATCATGCAGATAACCACCGAATCGCTAGAACTGTAGTTCTCCAGCGGGTACCTATTGTGAGACTTTACCCGACGACTCACAGCAGCCAATAAGGCCGCTCAAAGCAGCTTGACTTTGCGTTACACTGTGTGGGATTTGGTTGTATCGTATGTCGGTCAAGTAAATCTCGGCCGGGGCAGCTGCAGCTATGTTGGTCTGAAATGACAAATGGACACTAATTCACTAAGGACCTACCGACCAAGACAAAACCATAAAGCACGTGTCTCCCATCAGTTAACGTCTGTGAGGAAACAAGACAGAGACTGAGAAATGGCTAAAATAAACATAACGGTTACGGACGCGCTGGAGATTATTTTCGCTAGCACTCGTGAAAATGGAGCATCAGAACCAGAAGGCTTCGACCCTTCTGAAGAAGAAGAATACAGGGACAACAAGGATCCATTTGGACATGGGTAAGTGTAAATATTACAGCAATAGTGTACTTTCACTTTGTGTGGAATACCGCAAAAATGAAGAATAGCTTTTATTGAACTTTTTCTTGGGACAAAATAGACGCTCAAATAGTTAACTTTTACTCTGTTATCGTTTTTTATGTGTAAAAGTTATTTTGATATGTAAACTGAGGTTACATGTGTAGATGAAAAGATTATCGTTTATTCGTCCAACAACGGAGACATTTACAGTGGCTATAGACACTGTTTTGTACAGAGGGGACTTTGTTATAAATGTATTTATGTGTGTGTGCCTTGTGCCTTGTTATTAAGCAACATGCCACTTGAACTATATTTTAATGAACTTAGTACTAATTATTGTCCTACATTTTAATTTGTTTTCAGAGAGGTTTCACATCTGCCTGGGCCTAGCGGCCCACAGGCGGCGTTATCCAGGAGCCAGAACCTCCAGCTGTGCCTGCCCCAGGTCAAGATACACCTCGGCACAAAGGCCTCAACCACAGCCACCAGCATCAACCCGGCCAGCAAGGAGGTCTCGTAGAGCACACGTACCTTCCACACAGCCACCATCATCAACCCGGCCAGCAAGGAGGTCTCGTAGAGCACACGTACCTTCCACACAGCCACCATCATCAACCCGGCCAGCAAGGAGGTCTCGTAGAGCACACGTACCTTCCCACACAGCCACCATCATCAACCCGGCCAGCAAGGAGGTCTCGTAGAGCACACGTACCTTCCACACAGCCACCATCATCAACCCGGCCAGCAAGGAGGTCTCGTAGAGCACACGTACCTTCCACACAGCCACCAGCATTCAACCCGGCCAGCAAGGAGGTCTCGTAGAGCAGTGGTTCTCAACTGGTGGGTCGCGACCCAAAAGTGGGTCGCGGAACCGTTTGGAGTGGGTCGCGGATGTGTGAGTGAAGAAAAAGAAAATTGAAAAAAAAATAGAATTTAAAAAAAAAAAATTTGGGGAAAAAAGTCAAACTTTATTTTGAAGGCCCGATTTTCTAACGCTGTGCATGCAGTCGGCGTTGGACTGGAATCACGGAGACCATAAACGGTTTTGAAAACTTCTGTCACGTAGTGATCATCTTCTCAATAAAATATCTTTGCTGATGTTTTTTCGAGTCTTCTGGCCAATCAGAATCAAGATTGTTGCCGGAAGTCCCCACGGAGAATAACTTTGCGGTGTAGAACTCTTCTTTATACATCCATGGGTACAACTTCAGATACAAATGAACACATAATGAAATATGACCCCCGGTCTGATGACTGACAGGTCACAGAACAATGGGAGCTATCTACCCTAACCCACAATTTTTAAAGTAAGTCACACAGATCTCCTCTTTACTCTTCTCGCCAGCAAGATGTCAGAACAAAGTGAAAAACAAACAATGGCATAAAATATTATTAACATGTCGGGTAGTAATACATCTATTTATTTTCTTTTCAGAGTGTACCAGAATGCATAGTTTATGTTAGTATTTCTAAAAATCTCCTGGGGGAAAATCCCCCCAGACCCCCCTGCTGGGGTTGGGATTTCAGCATGTTTGCCTTTTTATATAGTTCAGCTTTGATTCCATCATCTCATTAAACCTTTTTGAAAGCATACTTTAGGGATATAAGGGATATATGCACTGTACTTCACTTTTATTAATATTGTATGCTGAAAAGCGTATATTACAGCACGTTTTTTTGTTGAATAGATTTGAGTGCTTCAAAAATGTTGGGTCGCGATGTATTGACCAAGTAAAAGTGGGTCCCGAGGCCTGACCAGTTGAGAACCACTGTCGTAGAGCAACGTACCTTCCACACAGCCACCATCATCAACCCGGCCAACAAGGAGGTCTCGTAGAGCACACGTACCTTCCACACAGCCACCATCATCAACCCGGCCAGCAAGGAGGTCTCGTAGAGCACACGTACCTTCCACACAGCCACCATCATCAACCCGGCCAGCAAGGAGGTCTCGTAGAGCACACGTACCTTCCACACAGCCACCATCATCAACCCGGCCAGCAAGGAGGTCTCGTAGAGCACACGTACCTTCCACACAGCCACCATCATCAACCCGGCCAGCAAGGAGGTCTCGTAGAGCACACGTACCTTCCACACAGCCACCATCATCAACCCGGCCAGCAAGGAGGTCTCGTAGAGCACACGTACCTTCCACACAGCCACCAGCATCAACCCGGCCAGCAAGGAGGTCTCGTAGAGCACACGTACCTTCCACACAGCCACCATCATCAACCCGGCCAGCAAGGAGGTCTCGTAGAGCACACGTACCTTCCACACAGCCACCAGCATCAACCCGGCCAGCAAGGAGGTCTCGTAGAGCACACGTACCTTCCACACAGCCACCATCATCAACCCGGCCAGCAAGGAGGTCTCGTTAGAGCACACGTACCTTCCACACAGCCACCATCATCAACCCGGCCAGCAAGGAGGTCTCGTAGAGCACACGTACCTTCCACACAGCCACCATCATCAACCCGGCCAGCAAGGAGGTCTCGTAGAGCACACGTACCTTCCACACAGCCACCATCATCAACCCGGCCAGCAAGGAGGTCTCGTAGAGCACACGTACCTTCCCACACAGCCACCATCATCAACCCGGCCAGCAAGGAGGGTCTCGTAGAGCACACGTACCTTCCACCACAGCCACCATCATCAACCCGGCCAGGCAAGGAGGTCTCGTAGAGCACACGTACCTTCCACACAGCCACCCAGCATCAACCCGGCCAGCAAGGAGGTCTCGTAGAGCACACGTACCTTCCACACAGCCACCATCATCAACCCGGCCAGCAAGGAGGTCTCGTAGAGCACACGTACCTTCCACACAGCCACCATCATCAACCCGGCCAGCAAGGTGGTCTCGTTAGAGCACACGTACCTTCCACACAGCCACCAGCATCAACCCGGCCAGCAAGGAGGTCTCGTAGAGCACACGTACCTTCCACACAGCCACCAGCATCAACCCGGCCAGCAAGGAGGTCTCGTAGAGCACACGTACCTTCCACACAGCCACCAGCATCAACCCGGCCAGCAAGGAGGTCTCGTAGAGCACACGTACCTTCCACACAGCCACCATCATCAACCCGGCCAGCAAGGAGGTCTCGTAGAGCACACGTACCTTCCACACAGCCACCATCATCAACCCGGCCAGCAAGGAGGTCTCGTAGAGCACACGTACCTTCCACACAGCCACCATCATCAACCCGGCCAGCAAGGAGGTCTCGTAGAGCACACGTACCTTCCACACAGCCACCATCATCAACCCCGGGACAATCAAACGTACCTCCCTCCAACACAGCCACCAGCAAGCCCTGCACCATCACCCCCACCTGCACAGCAGCCAGCCCCCACTGTCTTGGAAGATGGACAAAGACCCTGCCACTGTTCCCCCGGTCTTACATTTATAATAAGTTGTTTGTAGAAAGAGTTCTGATATTGTAAATTGTAGATTTTCCAGTTTCTTATATTTTTATAAATAGTTGGTTGAAAAAAAAAACATATTTATAATAAATAGTTGGTTGGAAAAGAGTTCTAATGCTGAATTTGTATTTGTACACATCACACAACGTTGGTATGTCATATGAAGTCATTCAGTCCTGCTGTGGGGAAAGTAGATTGATAAACAACTATTTTACTCAAAATTCGAATTTAAACATTTTCATTTTAGACATGAATTAGAAATATATATACAGTGTAAGTCATATATTACACATATATTCATATATTAAGCGACCTTGGGTTTCCTGAAAGGCGCTATAAAAATATTATTTATTATTATTATTATTACACTACTTTTGTGAACCTAAGACTTTGATAAACCAAATCTAAACCACCAGAAAAATGGATGACATGAGTAAATCTGTGTTTTCACAAGAGTTTTGAAGATTTCAAAAAAATCAGATGTCAAATGTTCAGCTTTAGAGCTAATTATCTCATCACACAAGGTGAGTGACTTTATACCTAGAACAGAGACTGTCCTGAACACTTTGATATGTAACACACGGGGTGCCATGTATAACATTTAAAAGGTGATTTAAGGAGACATCTACAAAAGACTCAAGAGGGTTTTTGTATTACAATAATGAACAGCAATACACTAGGTGCATTCTTTATCACCATCATGTTCTAGTGATGCAGTTACAAAGCACTTCACATTTTATTAATCGCCCTAGTTTTACTTTACCATTGCAGTGGTAAGGTCATCTGTAGAAAAGCACCGTATTTTGGCCAGCCTTCACAGTAAGGCTACATTAAATGTTGTAATATTTATTTTGTATACTGTGTATATATACTTCCTGTGTATTGCTTTTGTTTGTATTTAATTGGATTATGTTTATTCTTGTTTTCCAACTTTTCCCACACATTTCCCAATGATAGGTAGGCAGGCAGGTAGTAGGCACAAATGTGTGGAAAACAAGTATTAACATAATACAATTTAAATACAAATAAAAGCAATAAACAGGAATATTGTGGTGATTGACATTATTCACCCACGGATCTATGGGTTGGGGTATTGTTCCGCACGGACATTGAAGTGAGCCGGACTTCCTGTTTCCGCCCTTCTTCTCCCCGTGCATGAAAGTGTTTACGTGTGTGTTCGAATGCTAAATAAAAGTGTAGCTTGTCGCTTCGATACGCCGCCTCCGACTCCCGTCTCTCGGCACCACATTGGTGACTCCGACATAAGTCCCGTTGAAGGATCCGAGACTGAACCGAGCATGGCAAGTAACGCCGTTTTTTTTCAAACTGCCAGAGTTTTGGGAGACATCTGCGGCTGCATGGTTCGCTCAGGCGGAGGCTCAGTTCGCCCTCCGCGGAGTGACTGACGACGCAGCACGTTATTTTCACGTCGTTTCAGCGCTGGGGAGCACCACTGCGACCCGGACGGTGGGCTTTATTACATCTCCTCCTGCCCAGGATAAATATGCAGCGTTCAAGGCTTTCCTGCTAAAGACTTTCGAGCTGTCACGGCCGGAACGAGCCCGACGCCTGCTCGCTATTCATAGCCTGGGGGACAACAAGCCTTCTGACCACATGGAGATGATGCTCAGCCTGCTGGGTACGGAAGAACCTAATTTTTTGTTCATAGAACTGTTTCTTCGGCACATGCCGCCGCATGTACAGACAGCGCTCGCTAACACAGCTATTACTGAGCCCCGCGCTTTGGCCGAAGAAGCCGACCGGTTCTTCCTGGCAACCCAGCGTTTTGCCCCGGAGGTGCTTGCCCCGACACGCAGCGGGCACCTTCCCTGGTACAGGCATGCCACCTAGCAGAAGCTCCGGGGCCGACGTCAGCAACTCCAGCCCTGGCCTGTGTTATTACCATGCACGCTACGGGGCGAAAGCGAAGACGTGCCGTCCCTCCCTGCTCCTACAAGGTAACGGGAAACGCCAAGGCCTGCGCTCCGGTAGTGGCCGCGAGCGTGGGCACATCCAACCGGCTCCTGTTCATCAGGGACACCCTCTCTGGTCGCAGACTTCTTTTGTGACACAGGAGCCCAGCGGAGCGTCCTGCCGGCTACCGTGGAGGACGCTGCCGGGGTAGGACACGGCCCACCTTTAACGTCCGCTAACGACACCCCTATTCGCACCTATGGCACAAAGACCAGTGGACCTGTGCTTCGAGGGTCAGCGGTTTAAGTGGGATTTCGTCACGGCTGACATCTCCTTCGCTCTCCTCGGCGCAGACTTCCTGTGCGCTCATGGACTGCTGGTGGACGTCAAGAACAGCCGCCTGGTGGACGCACGGACGTTTGCCTCGTTCACGTGTACACGCGGCGAAGCGTCATTCAGCGGGCTCTCCAGCTCACTCTCACAGGGCGACAAGTTCCAGCACCTTCTCAGTGAGTTTCCCGTCTTGACGCAGCCCACCTTTTCCTCTGCCACTACCAAACACGGGGTAGAGCACCACATTGACACTGAAGGCCCCCCTGTCTACGCTAGGGCCCGGCGGCTCAACCCTGACATGCTGGCAGTCGCCAAGGCGGAGTTTCGTCAACATGGAACGTCTGGGCATCATCCGCCGCTCAGACAGCCCTTGGGCTTCGCCGCTTCACATGGTCCCTAAATCAGCCGGTGGCTGGCGACCGTGTGGTGACTACCGCCGCCTTAACGACGCCACTACGCCAGACCGCTACCCGGTCCCCTCACATCCAGGATTTCTCTGCACACCTGGCGGGCAAGCTGGTTTTCTCCAAGGTGGATCTGGTGCGGGGCTACCACCAGGTTCCGGTGCACCCCTCGGACGTCCCCAAAACTGCGGTAATTACGCCGTTTGGGCTTTTCGAGTTCCTGCGTATGCCGTTTGGACTTAAGAATGCAGCTCAGTCCTTTCAGCGGCTGATGGATTCAGCGCTCAGGGACATGCCATTCATCTTCGTCTATTTAGACGACATCCTGGTCGCCAGCTCCTCCTCCGAAGAGCACCAGGCACATCTCCGCGTCCTTTTCGCAAGGCTCAACCAACACGGCCTGATTATCAACCCGGCGAAGTGTCAGTTCGGGTTGTCCTCCATCCATTTCCTCGGGCACCTCATCAGCAAGGATGGGGCCGCCCCCCCTCCCGTCGAAAGTGGAGGCCGTGTCTGCCTTTCCACGACCGCCTACAGCTCGGGCGCTCCGAGAGTTCCTCGGGATGGTGACGTTTTATCACCGGTTCATCCGCCGGGCGGCCCACACCATGCGCCCGCTATACGAGGCCCTCAGGGACAAGTCCCCTGGCCAGGCCATTGACTGGACGACTGAAAGGGAGGTCGCTTTCAACGCCACCAAAAGCCGCCCTGAGCGAAGCCGCCATGTTGGCTCACCCGTCACACAGGGCCCCCCATCGCCATCACCACCGACGCGTCTGACTACGCAGTGGGCGCGGTGCATGAACAATGGGTCGACGGCGCCTGGCAACCGCTCGCCTTTTTCAGTCGCCAGTTGACTCCCAGGGAGCGCAAGTACAGCGCTTTCGACAGAGAACTCCTTGGTCTCTATTTGGCGGTTCGCCACTTCCGTTTCCTGCTGGAAGGCCGGGAGTTTGCGGCGTTCGTGGATCACAAGCCACTGACCTTCTGCATGTCCAAGGTGGCTGAGCCGTGGTCCGCCCGACAGCAACGCCAGCTTTCGTACATCTCCGAGTACACCACGGACATACGACACATCGCTGGCAAGGCTAACGTGGTCGCGGACTGCCTCTCCAGAGCGGTCATCGGAGCTGTGCAGCTGGGCCTCGATTACCTCCGCATGAGCGCTGACCAGGCCTCTGACCACGGGGTCCAGACCCTCAGGGCCTCGGTCACGGGATTACGCCTGGAGGAGGTCACGGTCGGTGACTCTGGCGCAAAGCTGTGGTGTGACGTCTCCACGGGCCAACCTCGACCGCTGGTCCCTGCGGACTGGCGTCGACCCGTTTTTTGAGGCGGTTCACAATCTTTCCCACCCCGGTAGGAAGCCGTCCGTGAAGTTGTTGTCGCAGAAGTTCGTGTGGCAGGGGCTTAAGAGGGACGTGAGATCCTGGGTCGACTCGTGCGTGGCCTGTCAACGGGCCAAAGTCCACCGCCATACTAGGGCCCCTTTTGAACTTTTTGCGGTTCCTGAGAGGAGGTTTGACCATGTCAATGTCGACCTCGTAGGTCCGCTTCCCCCCTCTCACGGTTTTCACCTACCTTTTTACGATGGTGGACAGGACGACACGCTGGCCCGAGGCCGTTCCCCTCGCCTCGACATCAGCTTCCGACGTCGCCCGCGCTTTCATCGGCACGTGGGTGGCGCGCTTCGGGACCCCGTCTGACCTCTCCTCTGACCGCGGTTCTCAGTTCACCTCGGAGCTGTGGAACGCTGCTGCTGTGGGTTTGGGGGTCAAGCTGCACCGCACCACCGCATATCACCCCCAGGCTAACGGGCTGTGTGAGCGGTTTCACCGGTCCATGAAGGCGTCACTGCGTGCCGGCTTGACAGACGGCAACTGGGTGGATAAGCTCCCGTGGGTTATGCTCGGCCTCAGGTGTGCCCCCAAAGAAGACCTGCAGTCCTCGTCGGCGGAGCTCGTCTATGGCCAGACGCTACGGGTCCCCGGGGAATTCATTCCCACCGCCACTGTGCCCTGGTCTGCAGCCGGGGCAGCGCTCCTCCCTGCTGGAGACCGCCGGGACATTCACGCCCGTCCCAACGTCGCAGCACAGCAACCCAGCTTTCCGGGTGTCCCCCGGATTACGGTCGGCAGAGTATGTTTTTATTCGCCACAACGCCCACCGCGGTCCCCTGCGCCCCCCTTATGACGGTCCGTTCAGGGTCATACGTCACGGGGACAAGAGCCTGGTGGTGGACGTTGGTGGCAGGCCTGAGACTGTGTCCGTGGATCGGATTAAGCCTGCTCACGTGGACATTTCCAGGCCGTTGGAGTTGGCTCTGCCCCCACGCCGGGGCCGCCCTCCCATGGCCCGCCCCCCGTCCCCTGTGGGTCTGCCCTCGCCTGCGGCCCCGCCTTCCTCGGCTCCTGTGGTCCGTACGCGCCGGGGTCGGGTGGTACTTCCTCCCAGGCACGAGGATTTTGACTATGGGTGAATACTGGGGGGGCTTGTGTGGTGATTGACATTATTCACCCACGGATCTATGGGTTGGGGTATTGTTCCGCACGGACATTGAAGTGAGCCGGACTTCCTGTTTCCGCCCTTCTTCTCCCCGTGCATGAAAGTGTTTACGTGTGTGTTCGAATGCTAAATAAAAGTGTAGCTTGTCGCTTCGATACGCCGCCTCCGACTCCCGTCTCTCGGCACCACAATATACATAAACAGTAGAAAGGACACGATCAATATTACAACATTTAGCCTTACTGTGAAGGCGAACCTAAATACGGTGCTTTTCTACAGATGAATAAGATGTGAAGTGCTTTGTAACTTTGACCTGCTTGACTGAATACACAACAATATGAAGAAAGAGTTTTCTCTTATGGGCTCAGAACAGTCTCGTAATACACACATGCACACAGAAGGATCCACACTTGTGTTTTTCAATGCACACAAATGTGTTCCGTTTCATATACATGTAAATAAAATCCAAATACAGAAAAAAGTTTTACATATGTATTTTTGATCCTCACATATTAGTTTTCCGTGTAAAACCCCTGAACCTGCAACACAACCCGCTTCCTGTGCACGGATCGCTGTGCATTCGTGTGTGGGCTTTTTGAGACTCCCCTGACGGTCAGCCGATTCGTACTTGTCATTTTTTCTATCTATAGCCAATCAGATGTCTCTCCATTCTAAGCCAATCACATGAGCGCGCCCCCACGAGGGTATTTCTTGCATTCATAACGTAGAGCTTCATGTACGCATTTTGCGCAGTCCGGTCAGTTCGCTAAACAGAGGGCGGAGCTTCAGTTGATCATGCAGAGCTGCTTGTCTCCGTCAGATTCAGCAGCTGATCTGATCTCTCTCTCGCGCCCGGTTATACTTCACTCGCGTTTATGTCCATATCGATCAGATCCAGCTCTCCTGATCGGCCTTTATAGAGAGCACCGATCAAACTATTAAGAGTGAATATCGGCCGATAATGACCTTCGGGGCTCCCCCCCCCCCCCCCCCGTTGACAGTTCACTGTCTATCACTGGCTTCGTAGTGCACTGCTCGATTAGGCTAAGCTAACCTGTAGCTGCTCCCTCCACACTCACAACAACTTCATACAGACATAAATACAGCAGCTGTATTCGCCATACATGAAACACACATTTAAAACGGTGCTGCCTACTGTTTTTGTGTACACAAGCATTCATCAATGGTTCGGAAAGTGGCGCTGTACCTTAATAATATAAAGGCTTGTATTTGCGTGCATTTCCTGTTCGGAAAGTGGCGCTGTACTGAGAGTGGAGGTGTCCTGAGACTAGCGCCTGCAGGCAGGCTCCATGGAGCTATCAGCTCCGGACTGCGCAAAATGCGTACATGAAGTGCTACGTAATGAACGCAAGAAATCTACCCTCGTGGGGGCGCGCTCATGTGATTGGCTTAGAATGGAGGAGACATCTGATTGGCTATAGATAGAAAAAATGACAAGTACGAATCGGCTGACCGTCAGGGGAGTCTCAAAAAACCCACACACGAATGCACAGCGATCCGTGCACAGGAAGCAGGTTGTGTTGCAGGTTCAGAGGTTTTACACGGAAAACAAATATGTGAGGATCAAAAATACATATGTAAAATCACGTGGTTTCCGAAAAGAACCGAGTGACACGAGTAGATTTCGGTCGAGACCGGCGGTGTGTGTAAAAAGATCCACAAGCAGAGGTTTGAGATGCACAAGCACATTCTTGGTGGACAAATACAAAATGGATTCATGAATGCCTGATCGAAAGTTGTCAATGTTAAAGAGATATTCACAAATTCCTTTTGTTTATTTGTAAATTAATTATAGTATTTACAGATCTTTTCTTTATTTGTGAACATATTTAGCGTATTTGCATATCCGTTTTACATTTGCGAGTTTGTGAGTTTGCAAATCTTTGAAATGCATTTGTGGATAGTGATTTACATTTACACATCACATATTTACACACAAATTATTTTTATGTTCACAAATATTTATAAGACAAATCTATGCCCATAAACGACTCAATAATAGATCACCATTCTACTTTGGCCGTGATTGGGAAAGACGTTTAAATAAGCTTTGCAGCATATTTGAGATCAAGTGGCACCCCGAGCTTTTTTCTAGAAAATGTTAAAAAGAAAACTGAATTTGAAAATCCATCTTATAACCTGCGTCTCTCTCTGTCTCCTCCTCAGATGGGATGGTGGGTCAGTTGTCCCCAGAGGCTCTGTTCTCCAGACTGCAGACAGAGGGCAGCAAATCGGAGGGAGAGTCCGAGGTACACACCAACATGTATTCCCTGCACCACATCTCAATGTAATGTGAGGGCTATGTTTGAAGGGTAATGTCAGTCCTGTTCTATTCTATGAGGGGCCATCCACGCCCTAACTCATACTGGTCCTCTCACGCACATACATTCTCCTTATACATACATTCACTCTCACACGTATATATTTACACTCACACATTCATACATTTTGCTCTCATATTCATATATTTTAATGCTCATATTTATACATTTTGCTCTCATGCACATTCATTCAATGTTTACATTTAATATTATAAATAATACATGCATGTATGAAGACAACAGGCTTGTTTGAGACGCGTTGCGGCTCGCCTCCAAAGTAGACCAGAATAGCCGATCGCAGCGGGGGAGGTCTCAAAAAGCTCGCCTGAAGTCGGACAGCTCGGAGTCGGTTTCGTCTTCTTCTTCTCTCGATTTTTTGGCGGATTGCAAACAACTGTAAGATGCATACCGCCACCTCCGGAGTCGGCTTGACTCGGTTTGCATTTATAAAGAATGCACACATGTGTTTAATCGTTAATGTCAGATATAAGTAAATACATTTGTTCCTGCTCAAGATTAGATTCAACTTTATTGTTATTGCACAGATTACAGGTACTGAGACAACGACATGCAGTTTAGCTTCTGACCAGGAGCAACAAGCAGTGAAGTGAAAAGTAATGAACACAATCTACAGAATAACAGATAGAATGAATTGAATGATGAATAAACAGTGAGGGGTATGAATACACTAGATATCAGCCTGTGAGCAGTATGAACAGTGTGTATTAATACACTAGATATCAGCCTGTGAGCAGTATGAACAGTGTGTATTAATACACTAGATATCAGCCTGTGAGTAGTATGAACAGTGTGTATGAATACACTAGATATCAGCCTGTGAGCAGTATGAACAGTGTGTATTAATACACTAGATATCAGCCTGTGAGCAGTATGAACAGTGGGTATTAATACACTAGATATCAGCCTGTGAGCAGTATGAACAGTGTGTATTAATACACTAGATATCAGCCTGTGAGTAGTATGCACAGTGTGTATGAATACACTAGATATCAGCCTGAGAGCAGTATGAACAGTGGGTATGAATACACTAGATATCAGCCTGTGAGCAGTATGAACAGTGTGTATTAATACACTAGATATCAGCCTGTGAGTAGTATGAACAGTGTGTATGAATACACTAGATATCAGCCTGTGAGCAGTATGAACAGTGTGTATTAATACACTAGATATCAGCCTGTGAGCAGTATGAACAGTGGGTATTAATACACTAGATATCAGCCTGTGAGCAGTATGAACAGTGTGTATTAATACACTAGATATCAGCCTGTGAGTAGTATGCACAGTGTGTATGAATACACTAGATATCAGCCTGAGGAGCAGTATGAACAGTGTGTATTAATACACTAGATATCAGCCTGTGAGTAGTATGCACAGTGTGTATTAATACACTAGATATCAGCCTGTGAGTAGTATGACACAGTGTGTATGAATACACTAGATATCAGCCTGAGAGCAGTATGAACAGTGTGTATTAATACACTAGATATCAGCCTGTGAGCAGTATGAACAGTGTGTATTAATACACTAGATATCAGCCTGTGAGCAGTATGAACAGTGGGTATGAATACACTAGATATCAGCCTGAGAGCAGTATGAACAGTGTGTATGAATACACTAGATATCAGCCTGTGAGCAGTATGAACAGTGTGTATAATACACTAGATATCAGCCTGAGAGCAGTAATGAACAGTGTGTATTAATACACTAGATATCATCCCTGAGAGCAGTATGAACAGTGTGTATGAATAACACTAGATATCAGCCTGAGAGCAGTATGAACAGTGTGTATTAATACACATAGATATCAGCCTGTGAGCAGTATGAACAGTGGGTATGAATACACTAGATATCAGCCTGAGAGCAGTATGAACAGTGGGTATGAATACACTAGATATCAGCCTGAGAGCAGTATGAACAGTGTGTATGAATACACTAGAGATCAGCCCTGAGAGCAGTATGAACAGTGTGTATGAATACACTAGATATCAGCCTGAGAGCAGTATGAACAGTGTGTATGAATACACTAGATATCAGCCTGAGAGCAGTATGAAACAGTGTGTATGGAATACACTAGATATCAGCCTGAGAGCAGTATGAACAGTGGGTATGAAATACACTAGATATCAGCCTGAGAGCAGTATGAACAGTGTGTATGAATACACTAGATATCAGCCTGAGAGCAGTATGAACAGTGTGTATGAATACACTAGATATCAGCTGTGAGCAGTATGAACAGTGTGTATTAATACACTAGATATCAGCCTGTGAGCAGTATGAACAGTGGGTATGAATACACTAGATATCAGCCTGAGAGCAGTATGAACAGTGGGTATGAATACACTAGATATCAGCCTGTGAGTAGTATGAACAGTGGGTATGAATACACTAGATATCAACCTGAGAGCAGTATGAACAGTGGGTATGAATACACTAGATATCAGCCTGTGAGTAGTATGAACAGTGGGTATGAATACACTAGATATCAACCTGAGAGCAGTATGAACAGTGGGTATGAATACACTAGATATCAGCCTGTGAGCAGTATGAACAGTGTGTATTAATACACTAGATATCAGCCTGAGAGCAGTATGAACAGTGTGTATGAATACACTAGATATCAGCCTGTGAGCAGTATGAACAGTGTGTATTAATACACTAGATATCAGCCTGTGAGCAGTATGAACAGTGGGTATGAATACACTAGATATCAGCCTGAGAGCAGTATGAACAGTGGGTATGAATACACTAGATATCAGCCTGAGAGCAGTATGAACAGTGTGTATGAATACACTAGATATCAGCCTGAGAGCAGTATGAACAGTGTGTATGAATACACTAGATATCAGCCTGTGAGCAGTATGAACAGTGTGTATTAATACACTAGATATCAGCCTGTGAGCAGTATGAACAGTGGGTATGAATACACTAGATATCAGCCTGAGAGCAGTATGAACAGTGGGTATGAATACACTAGATATCAGCCTGTGAGTAGTATGAACAGTGGGTATGAATACACTAGATATCAACCTGAGAGCAGTATGAACAGTGGGTATGAATACACTAGATATCAGCCTGTGAGTAGTATGAACAGTGTGTATGAATACACTAGATATCAGCCTGTGAGTAGTATGAACAGTGGGTATGAATACACTAGATATCAACCTGAGAGCAGTATGAACAGTGGGTATGAATACACTAGATATCAGCCTGAGAGCAGTATGAACAGTGGGTATGAATACACTAGATATCAGCCTGTGAGCAGTATGAACAGTGGGTATGAATACACTAGATATCAGCCTGTGAGCAGTATGAACAGTGTGTATTAATACACTAGATATCAGCCTGAGAGCAGTATGAACAGTGTGTATTAATACACTAGATATCAGCCTGTGAGCAGTATGAACAGTGTGTATTAATACACTAGATATCAGCCTGAGAGCAGTATGAACAGTGTGTATTAATACACTAGATATCAGCCTGTGAGCAGTATGAACAGTGTGTATTAATACACTAGATATCAGCCTGTGAGCAGTATGAACAGTGTGTATTAATACACTAGATATCAGCCTGTGAGTAGTATGCACAGTGTGTATTAATACACTAGATATCAGCCTGAGAGCAGTATGAACAGTGGGTATTAATACACTAGATATCAGCCTGAGAGCAGTATGAACAGTGGGTATGAATACACTAGATATCAGCCTGAGAGCAGTATGAACAGTGTGTATGAATACACTAGATATCAGCCTGAGAGCAGTATGAACAGTGTGTATGAATACACTAGATATCAGCCTGAGAGCAGTAGTGAACAGTGTGTATTAATACACTAGATATCAGCCTGTGAGCAGTATGAACAGTGTGTATGAATACACTAGATATCAGCCTGAGAGCAGTATGAACAGTGTGTATGAATTAGGGCTGTCCCGAATACCATTTCTCGGGCTCCGGATATTCGGTAGTAATCAGCAGCGAATATTCGAATATTCGGTGCGGAGATTTTTTTCATAACACGCTCCGAGACACCTGACAACACACTGTTAAGCAGAAGCGCAGAAAGAGCATACTATTACGATTTATATTTATTTATTGTCTCAGTACTCGCATACATTAAAACTAAATGTGTCCTCTGCATGTAACCCAGCCGCAGTGCAGCGCCGGGGATATAGGCGTAAACAGTAAACGGTATTTAAATAAATGAAGAACGAAAAATAAATGAACGAACTGTATGCCAATAATTGCCTTAGCCCCAGATGTTCCCACATCGCTCCTATTATTTTCACTATTCGGATAAAATTGAAAAACTAATATAAAAAAACAATTCGGTTGCTTGCTTGCAACTATTTTCCAAGGATAGTAAGAGCACGATTTTATCATGTGTAACGTTACTGTTTAAACGGCGGATAACGCAGCTTCATCATGGCAACTTGACAACAGCTAAGCTAAGCTAGGCTACTACTTACAGCATCCGGTGACTTTTCAGAGTTGTTGTGCCACCGGCCAGTTTCTTGTCGCATATTTGGCACACTGCCTTCTTCTTACCGTCGTCCAATTTAAAATGGTCCCACACAGCTGGAGTCTTCGGCATTTTGTGTTCAGGTGTGTGAAGCGAGGTGAAGCGAGGAGAAGCGTGCCGTTTGCGTTCGTGACTGTGAGTGAACGCGATGTCAGGAGCACAGGCTGAGATTGTATATATTTCCGCATTTTAACAGTGCAATTCAAAAGTATAAATTTAGTATAAGAATATGGAAATTCGCCTTTATTGATAGCATACATTTAGGGGAAAACATTTTTTTTGGGAAAAAAATAAAAAAACGAATATCCGAATAATGAAATTGAAACCCGAATAGTTGGCCAACGAACGAATATTCGAATAGTCGAATATTCGGGTACAGCCCTAGTATGAATACACTAGATATCAGCCTGTGAGCAGTATGAACAGTGTGTATTAATACACTAGATATCAGCCTGTGAGCAGTATGAACAGTGTGTATGAATACACTAGGTATCAGCCTGTGAGCAGTATGAACAGTGTGTATTAATACACTAGATATCAGCTTGAGAGCAGTATGAACAGTGTGTATTAATACACTAGATATCAGCCTGTGAGCAGTATGAACAGTGTGTATTAATATGCTAAGATATATAAAGTATGAAAACGGTAAGCAGTGCAAGTATAGTATAACATATATAGATATTAATTTCATGATGATAAACATTGTGGAACAATGATGAAAAGCATTTTGCGTGTATTATAGAATGATCACACCGGTGTGACAGTACTCTTCAAAGGGTTCACGAAATATGACTACTACTCTTACTGTTTAACATTTTGGGTTACTTCATGTTACTTCATATTAAGGCTAATAAAAATGGCAAGGCTGTAATGCTAACTAACGTGCTAGCTACTAGCTAGGTAGCTAACTTGATCAGCCACTCCTGGTCCTTTCATCAGACGGGAAGCGAAAGAACGAGCAAGACCCATTGCTGGTATGATAACAGCCTGGTACTAAGCACACAGGCATCTTGTTAAAGTGATCTTATCTGAGCCAGCGCCATAGAGATATAATCTATCTGTAGCTGATCTTAGCTCTCTCTTAGTGGAGCAAAACAATTGTGACATCACTTACGCGACTCTGGATTTGTAGTCTTTCTAGTTGCGTATTTTTCATAGTCTTATATTTCAACAGTTTTACGACAAACTGTGACTTTAATATGGAAATGATTTTTGAAGTTGACAAACATCATGTGTAATTCATGGCACAATTCAAACGGGATCGGAAGATCATCTTTCTCTCTCCATCGACTTCAATACATTATCTTTCCGAAATAAGGTCCCATGGAGCGGAAGTAGATGGGCGTGACTTCGCACAGCGCGATAATGACCTGCCTTCCGTTTCCACTACACTTTCTCTCACACATACATTCTTCTCTTGCATACATACATTGTCTTCATACATGCATATATTATTTATAATATTAAATGTAAACATTGAATGAATGTGCATGAGAGCAAAATGTATGAATGTGTGAGTGACAATATATATACGCGTGTAAAAGGAGAATGTATGTGCGTGAGAGGACCAGTATGAATTAGGGCCTGTACGGCCCCTCATAGTATTCACACGTGCACGTACATGTACACGTACAGATAGTAGTGTCTGATAAAGCTGTAGCCCTGCAGGATAGTAGCTGCACATCATGGTTTACATGCCCTGCTCCTGCCAGACACAAAGGCCCAGTAAGTTGTTTATTTCCTCGCCCACAGTTAGTTTCCCCCAGTAACAAACAGTTTACTGTGTTTATTATTTATTATAGTATGCAAAGTTGAAACAGTTTTATTAGAACGATGAGCACACTGATCATTATTAGGGTCCGCTAAGGAGAGCCCAGTCCACCACAGGAGCACAGGGGTACACACTGTTCCTCTGAGCATTAAGACCAGAAAGTACATAGGACATGGGACCTCTCTCTCTGGCAGCAGCCTCTTGCTGTGTGAGCATCCTGTTAGACCGTCAGGAGACACACTGAGAAGTTCCTGGGTGGGGGGAGGAGTATTGAGAACTTGTTTGGGGGGAGTTCAGTACTTGTTACTTGGATTAGCTGCTTAGCAGTAAGCGTTTCTGTCCCTTGTTGTGCGTCTGTGTGCAGGCTCTAGCTGATGAGTTTCTGGAGGGCTCTCTGCCATTGGACTGCTTCCTGGATCGCTTTCTCTCCCTGCGCTCCCTCGCTCACAAAGACGAGTGCGGATAGAGAAACTCCAGGAGATCCTACGACAGAGGAGCGATGGCAATCCCAACGCCATGACCTCCTTAATAGGAGTCAGCCAAGACCCCGTTGCCAAACCTTCCCCATGGAATCAACAGACAACTACGGCAACATCATCAAATCCGCAGCAGCCAAACTCCAAACCTCAGTCCTCCAGCTACCAGAACGCCTCGCAGCCTGCCTCCTCGTCTGCAGGGGGCGCTGCTGGCCTCCCCTACAGCCCCTACCCTGTCTCCCAACCCAACCCTCCCCCTGCGGCAGCATCAGGCTCCGGCCCAGCCAACCCCCCATCGCAGTTCCCTCCGTACCCAGGTTCTGGTTCACCTTTCACCCCTGCGGGGAGCTTCTCTGGCCCCAGGCCTGCATTTGGGCCTCCGGATCCAGCTGCTTGCCCTTACCCCACCCAGCCCTCCTTCCCTGCCCCACACCCAGGCTCAGCATTTGGCCAGTACACCCCCAGCCACTCTCATGTTGGCCCCGCACCCTACCCGGCCTCCTACAGCTATGGGGGCTACAGCTACCCCACCGGGCCCCCGTATTCCAATTCTCAGTCCCCCACAGGGAGACCCATCTACAGACCAGGATATGGAGTTCCACAGCCATACTCATGAAAGCACTACTGCTCTTCTGTCTCAATTCTTCCACTATTTTGCTATCTCACCTCTTTGTCCTCTTCTCCCCCTTATTCCCAGTTTCCTCTCCCCCCTCCTCTCTCCCCCCTCCTCTCCCCCCTCCTCTCTGCCATGCTGAGAGAGGTCTCTGGCTTTATTTATCTCTGTTGCACTATTTCTCTCCTCTACATATACGTTTGTTGATCTCTCCATCTCTCTCCCTTTCCTTTTCACTCCCTCTGTCACCCTTATGACTCCCCCACACTAGTCTCAGGTTGTTGCGTTGTGTTAAAGCACTTGTATCTGGCCCTCTCTCCATCCCCCCCTCTACTCTTCCATTCCTTGTGCGTGTGTGTGTTGCTATTTGGCAATCAGAAAGTCCTTATAAACACACAAGTGCATTCCCTTTTTGTAACATCTGTGTCCGCTCAGAATCTGTCTGCTTCACATTGTTATTCATGAGCACATTGAGAAAAGACTCCAATAGAACATGTATGTCCTTGGGCTTATGACATGCAATTAAATTGGCAAAGGGATGGCTGTCACAAAGATGTCTCTTGTATTAAGTTTATTTAAGATTAAACATATG
This sequence comes from Harpagifer antarcticus, assembly GCA_902827135.1. NCBI lineage: Eukaryota > Metazoa > Chordata > Actinopteri > Perciformes > Harpagiferidae > Harpagifer > Harpagifer antarcticus. The sequence goes on along the minus strand of CADEHL010001089.1, from coordinate 37,787 downwards.
CTTGCTCCAACCTATTACATACAATAACCCTAAATGTGGGAGGTGTATTTGATATATGCATAGTCACCTGTGGGCGGAGGGACCACCGGTATTTCCGTCAACCAAAGAACCATGTGACGATGATAGTGCTTCAATTTGTTTTCATTTATCTTATTTATTGTTAACGTCAGAAGAGTAAGTTGGCTCCAGCAGTTTGTCCCCTCGTCCGTGATAAGCCTGGCGCAGCAGGAAGTGGCGAGGCCAAGTGACTAGCAAGGCTTGTTGCTAAACTAGTGCAGCTGGCTAGCTAACCACTGACACACTAGCCAAGGTGAACATGAGAGTGAGCGGAAGCTTCTTTCCTGTTTTCTCTACTGGTTTACTCCCTCTGGTATGTGTTCTCAGAATGGGCTAACTCCAGGCTAACTCCAGGCTAACTCCAGGCTAACTCCAGGCTAACAAGCTCTTTAGATATATAGAGGTCAGTTTTCTGTCCTGGGTTAGGATCAATAGTTAGCAGGTACGACAGGTCTCTCAGTAGCCTCATATCAGCCTTGTGCCAGGGCCCCACAAACCAAGCAGCCCCTGCAACACTTCACTTTTGGAAATGACCCAAAGCCCATTTCAAACTGAAAGCTTGTTAGCTGTAACAACTTTGATAAATGATCACTTTGTATACATGATATTACGATGGTGTGAACAGCTTCCTGTTGAGCTCTATGCTCCTCTGATCCCATGTTATAACATAATGAGAGCATGTTTAACACACATCTCCTTCCTGTGTATGTGGGGAACGTATTCTTTAAGTCTTTCCTCAAGGCCTGTCTGCATGTTGGACCCAAACTGGACCGGTAACTGGACATACAGGCAGCTGTCATATTCACCTGTGGTTAGCTGTCCTTGTCATGTCTTACATTTGTAGTTTTATGTATGTCGTTTATTCCACAACAATTACAAATAGCTAGCAAGACAAGGCAACAGTGCAGTACTACCAAGTGTTTGAAAGACATGTCAATAACCGGAAGGCAGATGTTTGCTATACCATAAATGAACTATCTAACTTAAGCGACAAACGTTAGCTAGAGATTGTACACATGTCCAACAAATATAAATAAATACAAAGTCTCCGAACTGATGTGTTTCAGAGTGTCAAAGCTCTTCCCACGTTATGCTTAGGTTACCACATGTTTTATGGGGCCTGTTGGAATCGGACCATTCCCAGCCAAACATAGATTTAGGTTTAGAGTAGCCTGTCACATAAAGACCCTAATGTGGACAGTGACCGAGCGTCTGCCTGCAGACCCAGCCTCATCCCTCTCCACATCTGCTTCTTGAATATGACCTGATTCTTGACAATGATTACAAAGGGAACATTGTTTTATTTCTATGAGTCCTCACTATCAGTGACTATACATGACTTGTTGAACAGGAAGTGTTGTAGCATAAAGGCTGTGCAAGAGTTTGATGTCATTCTGACAGTCTATGAGAAATACATCCAATCAACAAAGGCTGTAAGAGAAACATTGATGTAAGAATGAAGGTATTCTTCTGAACCCTTAGCATAACGGCAGTTATGTGTCAGAGTACCATCCTTTATAAAGAATATAGCTCTCACTAATGGATGTAATACTGGTTAGTAAATCAAGTTTTTAATCTTTATTGGTTGTTAGCCTACCTTTAAAGCCCTTCATAAATCCTTGCCTGAGTATGTGTGATGTTATCAGTAACTCCTTTCTGCTTTTAAACTACAGATTTTCTAAATCAAGTTGGGGAATTTAACCTTAGACATGTTGTGTAAACTTGTTGTTAGGACCACCTGGAGCTCCATCTGCATTATACCAACAGGAGTCACTGTAGCACCACCACCCATCCTCTCCACCATGTATGTACTTTGATTCATACTCCCATCATAGTGCGTGTGCTTCAGAGCTACAACAATGCATGCAGAATGAGTAGGAACGATTACTTATAAGGATACCTGCTCCTGACAGAATGGTGATGACATCATTCTCCACTTCTAAATGACATGTTCAGTTCAGCGCTTCATCACTCCTCTCACTCAACTTCAGCTGGCTTTGACTCAACTCAACAACGTGAGTAGATTGAGACCCGGAATACTCTGGAGCATGACACGTTTTCATATCCAAATGGCCACGAATGATTCTAATGAGGAGAAACAGTGACACTGAAGAAGCACAAAGGCGATGTCTCTACAGTCAGCATTATTATTAGTCAAAGGGAAAGAACATTCAGATGTGCTTTCTTGTGATGGATGAAGCATATGATGTTAAGATGACTGCAGATTGTTAAATAACCTTTCGTTTGCCAACTGGCCATATCATTGTTTTCACAACCTCAGCAGACCAGCCTTAACTGCATGTACTTCTTATTAGAACTGTCACCAGTACATGTCTGCAGAAACACACTAGGTTCAGATGTGGCCTCTGGGTCTTCAATCCTTTCAATAGCTGAATACACAGACAATCATTTGGATCAGTGAGCTCCAGTTCTCCTACAACACCAACCATGTATCAAATCAAAATCACATTTTATTTGTAGAGCACATTTAAAAACGATTTTGTTCGAGCCAAAGTGCTGTATATGTCATTTAAACACATAAAAACACATTACATCAGAATAAAAGACAATAAATCACAACAGATAAAGCAACACATGGAACAGTCAGGAGTCGTGCTCCGCTCTGACTAGAAGGCCAGAGAGAAATCGTGTGTCCTTAGTGTGGATTTAAAAGCCCCTAGGGTCTGGGCAGACCTCACATGGAGGGGCAGAGTGTTCCAGAGCCTGGGGCCAGCTGCTGCGAAGGCTCGGTGCCCTCTGGTTTTGAGCCTAGTCTTAGGCACTACCAGCAGCAGCTGGTCAGCAGATCTTAAGGCTCTGGGGTGTAGCGCTGGAGGAGTTCTGCTACATAGGCCGGAGCCAACCCATTTAGTGCTTTAAAAACAAAGAAAAGGATTTTAAAATCAATTCTGAACCGGACTGGAAGCCAGTGCAGTGAGGCCAGAATGTATACACACCGACTGTACACTACACAACCATTCCAACACAGGCTAGTGACCAACATTCAGCCAGCACAGAGTTTCTGATAATTGATCACAGTCTCAAAGCAAAACTGCATTAGATTGTAGCCAGCAGTGGAAGAAGTACTCAGATCTCAAACTTGAGCAAAAGTAGAAGTACCAGAGTGTAGGAATACTCTGTTACAGTAAAAGTCCTGTGTTATGTATGTGTCACATCAGGTGTGACTGTGGCCCCTTTCTCACTTCTCTTATTTTTAATTTCCTCGCTCCTCGGTCTCGGTCTCACCGGAAGTTGATTTGTCTGCGCCATCTTGAGTAGCGTCCCAATGGCCTTATTTCTGCCAGAGGAGTGAGGACCGAGGAGAGAGGAGCGATAATGGAGGAGCTATAATCGAGGAACCACCAGACCATCCTCCGATGAAATCCTCAGACACTCGCCCCGCCCCCTTACTGTGTATCGCTCACTGATTGGACGATGCAGCGCATGCACTGATCTGATGCTTCTTGACATGAGAGCAGTTTCCCAGCGGAGTGAAGAAAACACATGAACCTCACGGGAGTCACTCCTCAGTTTATACCGTGTTTTGTTTCAATTCATGTTTCATTTAGTTACAAATATGTGATATATCTGAACAACAAAGTGGTCAAAAATCATTTTATTCATTGTTGGAAACATTTTCATGATCGCTTTTTTCGTTTTACATTTTCATTTATTGTCATTTCCATTCAGTCATTAAGTGCTATTAAAATGTTAATGTGCTACATATCCACACAAACAAACAAGTGTGCAATCCAATGAATGTTAATCTAATGGGTTTTGATAGATACTCTTTTTCTTCTCTCAATTATTTCTATTGTGCACTCTGATCAATATTAATCAAACTATTGTTCGTTTATACATTTTAAGAATGGCGTTTATCTTTTTTGAGAATGAGTTCTTATTGTATTTTATTTATTTGGGTCTAAAACAGATGATACAAATGTTTGTGTCAGTATATGTGTACTAACAGAGGCGGGGGTGTTTGTGAAAATAACGGGGACAGAGCTGCTGTCAGACGATCAGCTGTGCAGCGTCATCACAAACGGACGTCGCTTCACATGACGCTCCGGAGGAAAGGACGTCCCATTGCTCTTAAAACTCATTTCCCTGCTTCTCGTGGTTTCCTTGCATCTCTCCATGCTTCCCTGGTGGGAGGGACTAGTGGCAGGGAAACAACGCAAGTGAGGGACGCAAGGAATCCATTTAACCGAAGTGAGAAGGACCCTGTGCCTTTAAGATGGAATCGGGAGGCGTCTATTGTTTTTCCAACCCAGTTTAGATTTAACCACGCCCACTTCCGCATTACGCAAAGATCGACGTAGCTCTACACGATAGCGTCATAGACTTCATCTTCGGCAGTTTAGCGGTCGCGGTAAAGCAGGATATTGAATAGTTGTTTTTTGTCTTTCCAAAGGATTTGTTGACTGAAAGTAAACGATCCTATAATCAAAGCTATATCGAAGAGTCCTGAGATTGTATTACTGGTGTTTTATCATCTATCATGGGCGTCGCAGCCATTATATGAGGGTGGGACAAGTCCCTCCCACTTTTTGAAATGATTAGTTTGACCCTGGATGTATAATAAGGACTGTATACAGCGTGGGAGGCGGGGCCTCATTCATTCCTATGAGAGTTGCTCATTAGCGCATGATGATAAAATGGCCCAACTTTTGAGAGAGCGAAACGTCACAGATTACCCGTCATGTCTGAGAAGTACCCGTATGTGCACTCGTAGAGCATGCGCAACTTTAACCAAAATGCTCGTTCAATTTGCGTACACGTAACAGCACCGTACATTCATGACAGCATGGTAATGGTTGTTATTATGATGGATTTGATATTAACGAGGCGGCAGTTAGCAGCTAGCTAGTAATTATGCTAATGTACACATCAATCGTTATATACTTATATTACGCTGTAACAGGATCTAGTGATATATATATATATATATATATACTTATATATATATATATATATATATATATATACACAGTGCAATAAACTTCTTAGTGCAATAACAAGCTACAGGGACGTTAATCTAACGTCGGTAATATTAACTTTATTTAATACAACATTTAAGGTACAAGATTTAATCATACAGCCCATGTAGTATAATATTTTACAAATGATGAATTACAGCAAACATGTGCAATATCCATTAGTACAGCTCCGTGGGCTGGCAGTAAGGCGATATGGTCCGTTGTTATTGTGCATCCATGGGTAAAGAAGATCATAGACTGTATATATAAATGGAAGTAGGGTCCGTGACGTCACCCATAGGATTCTGCAGAGTTGCCGTGAAGCCCTTAGTAGGCGGAGTCGGCTACTAACGGCTCGACAGTGACGTCAGAGTCTAACTCCCGCCTTCTCCAGCCTGCTCCAAATAGAGAGGCGAAGTCACGCCCATCTACTTCCTGTCCATGGGACCCCGGAAGCGAAAAATTATACATTGAATTCAATGGAGAGAGAAAACGTATCTTTTGATCCCGTTTGAATTGTGCCACGAACTACACATATGATGTTTGTCAATCTTAAACAATCATTTACATGTCAAAAAAGTCACATTTTGTCGTAAAACTGTTGAAATATAAGACTATGAAAAATACGCGACTACAAAGACTACAAATCCCAAATCCCATTCTGGGTCGCGTAAGTGATGTCACAGACGATAAAGCTCCAAGACTGGTTCACTTTTACAAGATGCCTGTGTGCTTTGTACCAAGTTGTAATCACAAAGTGATCACACCACTTGCTCGTTCTATCACTTCCCGTCTGATGAAAGGACCAGGAGTCGCTGGATCAGACATATCAGGTAATATCATAGGTAATATACATGTTTTGCATGGAACATAGTCAAGTTAGCTACCTAGCTAGTAGCGATGAGTAGCGAGCACGTTAGTTAGCATTACATTACTTAGCCTTGTCATTTTTAGTAGCCTTACCATGAAGTTATTAATTTATTACATGAAGTAAACCAAAATTTTAAACAGTAAGAGTAGTCATGATGGTAAGTATTTCGTGAAACATTTGAAGAGTAGCCTACTGCGCCCTCCACCGGGTGCTAAGGAAGCAGTTCAGGGAGAGTCGAAGGCAGGCGGGCAGCTTTGCATGACATTCTTCTGGACGTGTTTCATTGTGATGACAGTGAGGGCGAGTCAATCTGTTTGTTGGAAAGACAGTCGTTGAGTGATTACTGAGAGAACATTGTTAGAAGAGATAATTATTCAAAGTGTTGTTACTTTAAAGTGTTGTTACTTTAAAGTGTTGTTACTGACCTTTTTCTCTTTTATTTTCTTTACCTCACCTGTAACTGCTGAGACGTTGAGGAACATGCACACTGACCTGCTCTGGCAACCTGATTTCCACTGTACGTAATAGTATTTGGTTATGGTATATTATTTATATACATCAAAGGCACAATGCACCCCCCAGAGACACACATGTATTGAGTGGGATATTGTGCATAGGTCATGTGAAATCATCTTTACATACTAGAAAACTGTAGGAGCGGCAACTTGTTTTGAAATTGAATTTTTAATATCCGATAAAGTTGATCTGTTTTCTTTCTTCTTCTCTCTTCCAGCTCCATCCATCACCGCTCTGTTCCTGCAGGTCCTGCTTGCTAATCAATGCTCATATGTTTTTACACAATTACAAATAAAGTCAATGTATTGTATGACATGAAGTTGTGCTTCATTCGGAGTCAATAATAAATTCATTCTGCCTTCAACTGCACAATGACTGTGGACTGCACCGACATCCATGTAGCTGCCCCCCAGTAAGATGAACCAAGCAAAGAGGGTCACCATCATGCCCAAGGACATCCAGCGGAGAGAGGGACTGACCTGAGACCAGCACACCCAAACACAACGGCTCTTTTAAGAGCCACACAGTTTCAAAGAGTTGCAATCCTACATTATTATAATGATTAAACTGGTTCATGTATCACTTAGTTTACTGAACCGTGATGAATGAGAGAAATTAGTGAGGTAGTGGTTTACTGAAGTTACAAAGACATTAATATATGAGTAACAGGTCAGTGTAAACACAAGCTTCTGTCAATTATGGATCAAACTATTTATATCAAAATATGTAATAAAGTTCTAAAACAAGTATTCGGTATATTCCTTGATAGCTTTTGGAGAAGGTTGTTTTTAAGTTTACTAAAATCTATCGTTTCAACTGTTTCACTTTATAAAAAGGGAACAGGTGAGTAGAGCATTGAGTTTCTTATTCTGTCAGTAAATTATCCAAATGAATGTTTTACATTATTTGAGTCAACCCTAAACAAATTGATTGTACCTTTTTAATAATGACCTTACATGGTCGGCAAAGTTAAATTAACTTCAGAAAATCAAGTCTGTTCTGAGAAAAAACTAATAAATGTTTAAAGATAGGAACTAGCCATCCCACTGACAAACAGAACGTAGAGATTTAAAGGCGTAGTTGCAGTTCAGTCCTACGTTTCATTTGGATTCATTTCTCCAGCAGTCAACTATTTTCATAAAGAATATATATATTTTTCAAAGTCAACTTTATTGTCAATCTTACTCAGTTAGACAGAGAGATCAAAAATACGTTTAAATAAAATTATACAATTTACAGATATGTATATATATATCCTATATACACCATCATGTATAATGATGGTGTATGATGTAGAAGGAAGTGTGGTAGATAACAGGTAAATATAGAGTTACATACAGATCCATGTTACAGCAGAAGATGGAAGAACTAAGAAGCACGCAGTATAATAATAATTACATGCAACAATTAAATAACTGCTCAGCATCTCCACCACAATCTGCTATGTCCTGTTTTCCTCCCCTCGGCATAACACCCCATCACACATAGGAAACACAACGCAGAGTCCGAGGGTGTTAAGAGTATGTTTATTTACATGTCCTCCTCTCTACTGGCCAACACAGGGAGCATGCTGGGCGTAGAAGTTCTCCAGGAGGAGGAGATTTCCATGCCATGCAGGGTCTTTGGGGATGGGGATGATGATCGCCTCCTTCGTGGTCCACACAACAAAGTAGCAGAGACTCCGGTCTGTGATGTGCAGCTGCACTTGGACCTGGTGCCAGTATGGGTGATTCTCCTTGAGAATATATGACCCACCCTCCTCACGGAGACAGAAGGATGGTAACTGGACTGGCTCCGTGATGGTCATGTTCCTCTGGCTGTGTGGACACTTCACCTCCAGCAGGGCAGATGGCTGCACAAGTCCATCGGGTGATGCTCCCAAAACACCCGACTCACTCACAAAGAGACCAGACTCGAACACTGTCCCCCGATAGGCCTCCACAAAAGCCTTCACCCCTTCGGCCTCGTTTACAACCCCCCAGTTGACAGTTGGCGATGTCTCTGGCCAGTGGGTTGTATGTCTCCTCTCGCTGTTGGTAAAGTTGAGACACCGGCTGGACTACTTATTAAAGAGCCTGTGACACGAGTTTCCCCCATCATCCAAACCCATCAATTTGAGTAAATATTGCCCCCTTGAAAACTGTTACTGAACTGATTTTGGATATTTGTACTTTGATAACCGTTAATCTGCCCTTCAATGTTGACCATTTTCTGGATCTTCTCGGGGATTCTTCAAGTCCCGCCAAATGATGTGACGTCATTGCGGGCACAGCGCTCCAGCTGCACCGTTCAGGATCCCAGCATCTGCATGTAAACGCACGATGGCGCACACAGCAGCAAGCTCAGACAGCGATGACAGTTTAATTTTGAACGTGTCTGAGAGCTCATATGAGGCTGAAGGATCGGTTTATGTTCTGTTAGAGGTTTAGGAATTAGGTGCGTCAATATGGGCGATCATACGGTCATGTAGCCAGTGGTGGAATGGGACTAAAAATCATCCCGGGACTCTCGACCGGCCCACTTCGGTACCGCTAGTAAATTGTCAACGGGGGGAGTGGGAGAAGTCAGGGGCGCCGGGTGCTGTAGGCTAGGGAAGGCTAAGCCTTCCCAAATATTTGTGTCACTGCATCCTGGTAAAATACAAATAAAATGTATGATGTCTGTGTCTTTGACATTAGCGCTGCTAGCCACCTGTGCCCTGTACTACGAAGCCAGTTCAACATACCCTGGATATGTTTGAGTAACAAACTAACTAACAACAACAAACTAACACACGAGATCTCATAAAGCGGTCCTACGACGCTGGTTATCAACTTGGTAAATCAAGCCAGGGTTTCTCTCACCAGCTGAGAGCGCGTTCACGCGTTCAAGACACGAGTGGATCTGACTTTAATTATATTTGACTCTAGTGTTTCGTCAACTTAATGTGTTGCTTAAAATAATACTTCTGCATACAGTATGTGACACTGTAAGTGTTGCACGGCCAGATACGGCTGGAGAAGCTGACTCGGAAAAGGAAATATATGATATATTATGATATTATATGATCGATGATCTGATTGATGGGATAATATGAATGATAAGTGCGACACGTCGACGTCTTCTCTGCATACGGCAGTTTAAACTGTATTTCCTAATCCTGTAATATGACTTGAGAGATTTAAACTCCGCACACTGAGCTCTGATTGGTCACTGAGCTGATCTCTTTTCTATAGACGCGGAGGCGGGCAGCGTCAGGTAAAACAAGTTATTAAGCCTTCCCAAACCTGAGCCTCACGCGCCGCCTATGGGGGATGTGATAGTGACTTATCCGACCGGCCCACTTCGGTACCGGCCCACCGGGATTCGTCCCGATGGCCAGTCCGCCACTGCACCCAGCCCACGTAAACTGTCAACGGGGGGAGCCTCGCTGCGGGGAAACGGTGGACCGAGAGTCCCGATCGGAGTGGGAATAATAATAATAATATCCGTGCATTTTATCCATTAATTTCCCAACATTGTGGTAAAAACACACGTTTAATCCATGTTGGTGTTCAACTACAAAAAGCATCGGTTTGTTTTCTCATCAGGAAATGCAGACCGGCTCAAACAAACGCTTTTTAATCATCATCCTCATGATCATTTAATGTATCATATGTTCGCCGAATTGACATGAAAGCACTAATAAATGTAGTTTCATCCACTTGAGTTTACAACTACAAAAATAATCCATTTGTTTTTATATCACATCCTACGGGAGGAAATTCAGCAGCTCTCACTACTGATTTGTAATCCTAATTTAATCATCATCTTCACCACGATCATTTATGTTTATGTTCGCCGAATTGACATGAAAGCACTGACGAATATGAATATACTAGAGTCAACTTCATTACAACGTTATTAACGAGCCTAAACTCAGTAATTCACCATTTCTACGCATAACAACACACGTTGTCCGTGTTTGGCTCTCTCCCCGCACAGTGAAGCGTTCCCGCATTGACGTCACTTCCGGCTTCCCCCAAAACTTAAAAATGAGTCGAAGGAATTTCCCCGCGATGATCGAAATTATTGATATTTATCTGAACGGTATCGCAACTTCTTTTTTAAACTGACGGTTCGAGATGACTAGTAGCCCAATATGTCATTGCACAACAGTTGTTGGGATGCTGTCACAGGCTCTTTAAGTGCCAGGCTTCCTCCACTGGCACTCAGCATCTGTGGAGCTGATCTGCCACATGGCAAATATTGCCAATGCTGCAGCGTGGTTGCATTTGTCCATCCCCCGTGCCCAATCACAGACAGCGCTCTGCATCGCGTCATCATCTCCCATGCAGATCTGTACACATAAAGTAAGTACCATTTGTTAGCATGCTATAATAGATTGAATGAGCAATAATACAAGGATGGTCCGCATCTGGGGGGGAGGGTTTATTTCTCCATAGTTTTGTCCTCTTGTCTGATTGTTGTTATTGTTTGTTTTTTCTGTATTGGTTGTGATTGTACATTGTATTTTTCTAACTGTGTATGAATACATATTTGAAAAACATTTGATCAACAATAAAAAAGGATTTGGTCAGGATCTAGACTCAGTGTGTAGTTTATTAATTAATGCTCTCTACATTAGGAACACACATACCAGTGTACCAGAGGGAGTCACACACATACCAGTGTACCAGAGGGAGTCACACACATACCGGTGTACCAGAGGGAGTCACACACATACCGGTGTACCAGAGGGAGTCACACACATACCAGTGTACCAGAGGGAGTCACACACATACCAGTGTACCAGAGGGAGTCACACACATACCGGTCCCGGTGTACCAGAGGGAGTCACACACATACCGGTGTACCAGAGGGAGTCACACACATACCGGTGTACCAGAGGGAGTCACACACATACCGGTGTACCAGAGGGAGTCACACACATACCGGTGTACCAGAGGGAGTCACACACATACCGGTGCACCAGAGGGAGTCACACACATACCGGTGTACCAGAGGGAGTCACACACATACCGGTGTAACCAGAGGGAGTCACACACATACCAGTGTACCAGAGGGAGTCACACACATACCGGTGTACCATAGGGAGTCACACACATACCAGTGGCACCAGAGGGAGTCACACACATACCAGTGTACCAGAGGGAGTCCCACACCATACCAGTGTACCAGAGGGAGTCACACACATACCAGTGCACCAGAGGGAGTCACACACATACCAGTGTAACCAGAGGGAGTCACACACATACCAGTGTACCAGAGGGAGTCACACACATACCAGTGTACCAGAGGGAGTCACACACATACCAGTGTACCAGAGGGAGTCACACACATACCAGTGTACCAGAGGGAGTCACACACATACCAGTGTACCAGAGGGAGTCACACACATACCGGTGTACCAGAGGGAGTCACACACATACCGGTGTACCAGAGGGAGTCACACACATACCGGTGTACCAGAGGGAGTCACACACATACCGGTGTACCAGAGGGAGTCACACACATACCGGTGTACCAGAGGGAGTCACACACATACACACACGTCGATATAAAACTGGCCGCTTCAATCTGAAGAGCAACTCAAACAAAACACGGGAGTGTACCTTGTTCTTGTGAACACTAATGTTATCCACAGCATACACAGAGACCACGAAGTTCTTAAGGAGAAAACTAGTTGCTAAAACTAAACACGTTAGTGTACCTTGTTAGCTAATGTCAGCTAGCTGACATTAACGTTACACATTGCACTCATATTACTTACCGAAACCTTGTAAAGCCGGTCCCGCATGCTGGCTCTTACAGAACCGACTAACTCCCCTTGTGTATGTACAGCTCTCAACGTGCCCAGACTTGGAGTGATGTTCACCTCGTTCTGAAAGAAACAGGTGACATGTGCTAACGTGACGGCCGTCTTTGTGATGGTGACGCGTATTGTGCGAGACCAGAGACCTGTAGTTCACTGAGCGGTTTCACACAAAAAAATGTGTAACTTCACAGTTTTACGACACATTTTAATTTTTTTGACTTTCAAAATGTTCTTTTAAATTGACAAACATCATATGTGTCATTCGTGGCACAATTCAAAACGGGATCAAAAGATAACCTTTCTCTCTCCATTGACTTCAATGTATAATTTTCCGCTTCCGGGGTCCCATGGAGGCTCCCGGAAGGGGAGGGACTTCGCCTCTCTATAAGGGCAAAGAGGCGGAGCTGAGGCGGAGCCGAGGCGGGACAGGGCGGGACCTGCTGCCAACGAGCGTGACGTTCCAGACCTAGCTCAGGCTAAGAAGCTAAGCTAACATGCCCTCAGTATTAAGCTAACAACCTATGCTAACAACACAGTCTATGCTAACAACCCAGCTTGCAGTCACCGCTCCTCGTTCCCGGCATATTCTGAAGGTAAGATACCCTGTAACTTTACAAAACTTGTCCTTTTGATTTAAATGTTCTTGAACCTACACTATACAATTGTTTTTTAAGTGCTTCACCGTTTTTCAAATATAAATGTCATTTGTAACTAAACTTTGTAAACTAGCAGAGATATGGCCAGTGTTGCGTGAATTACATTTAATTAATGAAATATGACTGTAGAAAAAGAAAGGTGCTTTTATATTGATTTAACCATTTTTATTTCTTTCAGCATTAAGAAAAAATAGATGGCAACCTCCTCCACGCCAAACTGCACAACCTGTAAATTGATGGTCCTGGCTTACTTTACATGACTTCAGATGGTTGACATTACACACAAACATACTATACATATATGTATATATATATACATGTGTGCACAATTGTAGATAAACAGCACACAGTATATAAATATATATATATAAACGGTGTGCTGTTAATCTGTTTTTTGAGGTTTCTCATTTATTTTCCTCCCATAGTGACTGTATGGATAATCGGAGACAGCTATGTCCGGCGTGGAGCCCAGAGAGCTACAGAGACCATCGGCAGCAACCTTGGCCTCGACCTGAGGGTGTGCTGGTTCGGTTGGGGTGGACTGCGCTGGAGAGGTGTCCTCCCTTTCTTTTCCTACTCCCTGCGAGGAAGAGCAGTCCCGGATGTCCTCCTCATCCACTGTGGCGGCAATGACTTGGGGGATGTGCCCAGTGTTCAGTTACTGAACCAGATGAAGGAGGACCTGCACCAGCTTCACCATCGGCACCCTGGCATGAAGATCATGCTCTCCCAGATCAACCAGAGGCGCCGGTGGAGGGCTGGAAGGCCCGGAAGTTTGTTAACAGTGTTATGGCTACTTTTATTCATAGCCTAAATGGTGTCATTGTTGACCACTCCAACATTAGACATGACAGTCCTGGGCTTTTTTTGCGAGATAGAGTTCATTTCACCCCTAGGGGAAATGATATATTTTTTAAGTCACTAGCCAATTGCCTGAAAGACCACCTCCAAAGACTGTGAACTGCTTAGTCAGTATCACTGTCTTTGGATGTGGCCTTTAGAGTATGTATTCTAAGGCCCTTGCTAAGCCCAGACTGTCATGGCTAATGTTGAGTTAGATATTACATCTGTAGCCATAACACTGTTAACATGGCTGCTCTTCCTCTTCCCCACATCCCACCCCCCCCTCTTCCCCCAATGGACTCCGTAGCTCTCCAGGCCCATGCTGGGCATGGCTGTCTGTCAAACCTTTTATTTTGTATTTATTATGATGTTTTTTGTTATTTTATTTGTTAAAATAATTCTGTATTTATGTAAATATTGAAAATAAATTACATTCATATTTTCACTTCTTTTGTCTACTGCTTACTGAAAATGTTAGCTATCACATCCAAATGGGACTATCAAATGAAAGGATAAGCTTACCATACAATACAGAAAACATTACACATTAAGGCTCAAATCTTTTCCCAAGCCGTAGCCGTCTGAAAAGAGTCCCAAGTTTAAAAACACAATGAATACTACGCTGTCATTTATCAGTGACGATGCAAACACCAAGAAGGTCTCCCCTAATCCCATGTACTCTGGAACTATGTCATAAGCATACCATAGCATGTAATTATGCAATACCCACAATCCCCACAGGGTCGTAACGTCACAGAAGATAATACCTTTTAGAGAGTTTCCAAATTGTTCAGTATGCAGATAAATATTTGTTTTACAATAGAAACATAAATGTTCCCACATGAGCATCAACTTGAAATCTTTTGTCAACAAATAAAAAACATCTTAATTTCCTTACGACAACATTTTGTTTATAACACCACTACATTAACAATAAGCATAGGAACATGATAAATGTCAACATTTAAGATTGTGCTTTTACTCTTTATTTAATCAGATCTATTTCACATTGTGATAAATACACAAGCCATATTGAAAGTTACATCTTGCATTTTATGAAAAGTAAAGGTTACGAATCATTTTATGACTTAAGTACACTAGAAAATAAATTAAAGATGTGCAACAACTGTATCAGTAATTAAAATGATATAACTTATGTACAGGGTTGGGACGGCTCCTTGCCAAAAACACAGCCAGTAACTTCATGTGAGTATCAAGATATAAAAGTAATGTAACCTGATGACTTTTGGATTACCTCAATGCAATGCAAATAAACACAGGAGAGAAGAAATATTAATATGATTTTTTTACTTAAATGTATAATATAATACCATAAAGCAGATTCAGGCAGTAGGTGTATAGATTCACAATTAAAGTATTCGCCTACAGAACAGTACGGCTTCCAGAGAAGAGATACAATTTGATCATTTTACAACAAACAGCTCTTTTTAGGTTTTGAATAAGATTGTAATCCTGAGTTAAAAAGTCAAACTAATCTGATTACATGTTTTCCTATGTAACTAAGGATTACACTTTCCTTTTTTCTATACGATCTTGATTCGTGTTAGATGTAATCCATTACTGCCTAAGCCAATAAAAGTCATAACTTTTGGAAAATTGTCTCAAGTTATAAATGATGCCTTCAATCTCTTTCACGTGGAGAAGACATCTCATTGGCCGAGGCGTTGCAACTTCCATCAAGCGTCCTCCATGAAAGAAAGATCACATGTTAAACAAGTGTGCACAAACTATTCAGTATGACCCGTCTTAGTTTAAAGCCCAAGTGTAAGAGTGAACAGAGGCGGAGTCTCAAACTGCTGCTGCCCAAACCAACAAGCATTGACTGTTGGAATGTCATTATGCTCCACATGTGGAACAACAAAGGCTTCTTCAGGTCTTGTATCATAATGATATTATGTATGATATATTGCTCTGATCAACAGCAAGACTGTTTTCACCACTACCATGGTCTACATCTGCAACCTCCTCATTGCTGTTAACAGTCGGACTAGGACTGTCACTTACCTCGTCATTGCTGTTAACAGTCGGACTAGGACTGTCACTTACCTCCTCATTGCTGTTAACAGTCGGACTAGGAGTGTCACTTACCTCCTCATTGCTGTTAACAGTCGGACTAGGACTGTCACTTACCTCCTCATTGCTGTTAACAGTCGGACTAGGAATGTCACTTACCTCCTCATTGCTGTTAACAGTCGGACTAGGACTGTCACTTACCTCCTCATTGCTGTTAACAGTCGGACTAGGACTGTCACTTACCTCGTCATTGCTGTTAACAGTCGGACTAGGACTGTCACTTACCTCCTCATTGCTGTTAACAGTCGGACTAGGAGTGTCACTTACCTCCTCATTGCTGTTAACAGTCGGACTAGGACTGTCACTTACCTCCTCATTGCTGTTAACAGTCGGACTAGGAGTGTCCACTTACCTCCTCATTGCTGTTAACAGTCGGACTAGGAGTGTCACTTACCTCCTCATTGCTGTTAACAGTCGGACTAGGAGTGTCACTTACCTCCTCATTGCTGTTAACAGTCGGACTAGGAGTGTCACTTACCTCCTCATTGCTGTTAACAGTCGGACTAGGACTGTCACTTACCTCGTCATTGTTACTCACCCTGCTTTTCCTTCTAGGCTGTTGTTCTTTGCCTTTGGTGAAATAGAAAATGGTGGGCACTGCAGTGTTTTTCAGGCATCTCCTTCCCTCATAAAAATAATAAACAAAAACACATAAAATAACTTTTTGAGGTCTGTAGATACTGCTTTCTTTTGAATAATGTTGTTTTAAATGTAAGAGTGCATTATAAAAGACAATAGAGAGCCAACATGTTAACTATGCAGTTAATCCATTCAACAATGACGTGTTTCCAAGATTCAGATTCAAAGGATGTATGTCATAGCACATAGGCTACAGTGTAGGAATGGCAATGAAAATCATCTGTCCCGAGCTCGTCCAACAATGCAACAGAGTTATATAAGACATAAAACAATGAAATCAATTCAAGATTAAGAATAATAAATTAGTGCAGGCAGAAATCTATATACACGTAAATATAATAAGACATATGCAAGAACAGAATGTAAAGATAAATATTGTATAGTAAAATGAAATTAAATCCTTTTATTTTTTACAGTGATAGCTGTTAAGATAAATAAGTTATAAGATGACAGACAGATGAAAGAATGTTGCTATTAAAATAATGTAAAAAAAGGTAATATAATTCATCTGTTTTTAAGATAGAGTATGTGGGGGAAATGGCAATTCTCTATCTATGATAAAGAGTCTTTGCATAAATTGAAGAGAAATGTGATGGTTTGCAAAAAAATTCGGTTTCTATGTTTCTATACTTAACTGGCAAAATCTTAATTTGGCCTTTAATCAAAAGAGCATTACTCATCACTGATGTGCAAGCTGTGCCATAACAATTATTTAGCATTGTATGATGTATAACATGTATTTAATTAGTAACAACAATTTACACTCACAAATAGAACCAAGTTATTTTAAAGAAAAGGATCTGGACCCATGAGTCCGTGCTGAAGTGATGACTCTCAAAGTGTTCACTGCACAGGCGAGAAGAAACGTTGGGGGTCCATTTATTCCTCCGGATGTTCAGCACCCACTGGTCCAGCCTGTCTGGATCACCTAAAACCTGTATTCAAAAGTACATGAAAACCGACCCAAAGACAACAGGAGGGTTAATGCCATATTCTCTTAATAACGCATGAACAACTTTTACAAATATGTCTATATAGTCTGTTGGTAAATGTCATCTAGGCCAGTGGTTCTCAACTGGTCAGGCCTCGGGACCCACTTTTTACTTGGTCAATACATCGCGACCCACCAGTTGAGAACCACTGATCTAGGTTGCACATTTCCTGCTGAAATACATGCATACCAAGTCACTGCGTGGCACTTTGGTTTAGATAAAACAGTGTAGTTCCACTATATAAACGTTACATTCATAATCAAACGAGACAATGTGCAAGATAAATAGCTATTTGTTGTTATTCTTAATGCTTGTCATTCACACGTTAAGAAAATAAAATAAGTACCGATACATAGCAGAATAATTGTGGCGGTGTTCAGCTTAATAAACCTTGCTCAACATCATTTCTTTAGCTAATACTATAGCAGGCTGCAGGCGAACCAAGTCCGCGTTTCGATGCACTCCTTGATCTCCAGTTATAACGCCGGGCTCCGCCGCTGGCCGAAGCTAACGGAGCCGCAAAGGGCTAGCTACGGCTCCGGTTAGCTTCGGCGGCGTGGACTCCGGCGGCCCCACTGGGATAATTGGGTCCCCTTTTAACATTTGCTCCCATTTAGCATTATGGGCGTCATAGCCATAGACTATAAAAGTCTTACCCAAGGCTGAATCATAAACTAAACTTTATATATATATATATATATATACACATGTGTGAAGGGTTACGTCCTTAGCTGGCTAATAAGCTACATAACAAGCTAAGCTAACAAGCACACAAACACCTGCTAACGGGGTTAACATGTATAATATTATCATTTTAGACTTCTTGGAAGTTCTGTTAGTACATTCAAGCGCACAGCACCACATTTTAATTGTCTGGTATTTGTAACAATATTCCCTAACAGGCACGATCACCACGAACACAGCTAAAGGGTCAAGTACAGTAACTACAACTAACTAACGTTGTAGCCTCTATGGTTGTAGCCTAGCAGAGTGGACAAGTTGCTGTTAGCTGACAGTGAGGCATGTACGTGTCCATCAACGTGACCACGCCTTAATTTATGCACAAACTTTAAGACCTAATATAAATAAAAGGGTCGTGTTAGAAAACAATTCACTCACAGATCCATAATCATGAAGGTGGAATCTAACTATATCGATAATAAAAATGTATGGAGCCAGGGGTAGAAACATGTCTCTGATGTAAAGTTGGGCATTTTAACATGAGGGTCTATGGAGAGTGCTCCTTTCTGCAGCCATCGCCTATCGGCCAATATATGAACTGCAGTGTGTGGCACTTCCGTATTGGCTTCACGGCTCTACCCCACAGTTTGCCGCTTGGTAAACACGTAACTTGAACGTGCCGGGCGGCGAGGTCCCGTGGGTTAGATGCGCGTTCATAATACAGAGGGAAATAACTCTCAGAATAACGTTATTAGCACATTTTTACAACTTGCGGAATGAATGTTTTAAATTTTTTAATAAGGGCTATACAAGTGTTCATACTGGGTAGTTTAATTTAAAAAAAATTATCCAACGAGTTACAGACCACTCTTTCCCAATGTAAGTCAATGGGAAAAAGTGTTTCCGGGCCCAGCAACCTAAAGGAAGTGTAGTACCGCCGTTTGGCCACAACGAATATTCTCATCAGACTCCGGCGCACTTCCTGGGGGCTTGGTTTAGACCCCCCCAATTTTACCATGTGGAAAGTCCGTGAATCGGTCTATCCACTCGCCGCTCTTTGTAGAGCGCTGTGTCAGTGCTTCATTATCAAATCCATTCCACTTGCTTATTGAGAGAATGCCCAAATCAATGAAACTCCGTTCCATGTTTTCACTGCTACTTTGTACCAAGGCAGATTCTCACATAGCGCGCATGTTCAAGGAGTGTTGTCATAGGTGAACAGCTCAGATCTGTTGAATGAAGCGATGCTGCTAGCGGAGGTAAGGCACACACCAAGTGTTCAGGACATTGTTAATTCAGCGAAAATCAAAGCTGACGATCTCTTGGTTTGATATGTTTTCTCCCTCAGACAACATGGACATAAGAACATTTCAAAGAAGAGGAAAGTAAGTAATCAGCTGGTAGCAGTTAATCAGTTTCGTCTTTATGTCATGATAGAGAGATACAAATACTGAATAGTTTAGATGAGAAAAGGCATCGAAATGCCAGGTTACTAGTATTTATCATGTAAACAGGGAACATGAATAACCGATCTCTCTGTGTTCACGTGAACACCATGATGTCCATGTAGAGACGCAGTTAGTGTGTTTTACTGGAGCCTCAGTTCGATAAGAGATTATTTTATGAGTTCTTTAACTTCGGTACTCTCTCTCAAAATGATAATGTGCATTATGTTTTAAGTATACTTCTTATCATTGAGAAGCTTGTTGTGTGTATAGGCAATTTCCATCCTGAATATTCAGTTAACTGTTTATTTTCTGTGCACATTACATAGATAGCTAATATTCTACCTACTGCTTGGGACTTTGAGTCTTCAAAATGTCCAATGTCACCGACTGGGACTTACTTTAGAGTCAGTTGTATTTACATTCAGTATGACTCGTTATGATTCAATGTGAAAGAGTAGACTGCTCAATAAATAATGATCACTTCACCACCTCTCTTGACATCTAGGCGCTTGAGAGTGAGTCAGAGACAGAACACAGGGACAGTGGAGAGAGGTCCGGTGCTGAGGTGAGTGATGAAAGGGAAATGACAGTTTAGAGTAAATTGTGAAGTGGACTCTCATCCCAGAATGTTAAGGAAATCAGTGGGGATATTGAACAGGAAACATTTATTTGAATATCTAAGTCAATGATACCATTCCTAGGTGAACTTAACATCTGTATGGAGTCAGATCAGTCTCAATATTAATAAATGCTTACAGAAGGATTCACAAATGTATTTTGCGATTTATATATAAATGACTCTCCACAACAATATCTCTCAATGCACTCACAAATATTTATTGTTGTATATAAATGTACAAAAAATGGGCATTTAAACAGCTTTTATTAATTCAAAGACGGCTCTGAATTAATAATCAAATATGTTTCCTTTCTTTACTGGATGAAATTACAAAATGCACCCATCATTTTCCTCATGCTAGTAGAGCCACATCAAAGTATCAAACTGTTAAAATGCACCAGAATACAGGAAATCTATTTTCTTTTTCTGGTGGGGAACCCCCACACCCCCCGTTAAAAATGTCCCCCCGCATTCAGGATGCGTCCTACGCCCATGTCATCTATAAATCGCCTGTGTGTATCCTCATATGTCGTTTAAAACGTTTTAAATATCTTATTAGTTGGTGGTGTAAGTGCAGAATATTGAATATAACCTTGACTGTAATCTGTGTACCAGTGGTGAACCGTGGCGATCACAACTGGACCTTCTGTAGACACACAGATGATTGGAATCAGCTCCCTTTGTAGCCACACTTCACCACAGGAGAGGCTCTGTCTTTAGGTTTAAACTGCTTCACAGTCAGGTGTATCCAGGACGCTCTCTCCGCCACTCCAACTGCAGTCGGTGTAGACAGGAGTGCTTGGTAGGGACCCTCCCACATGGGCGAGTGCCAGCTCTTCCTCTCTATCGCTCTGCTGAACACCCACTCTCCTGGTTTCACTGTCTGTGTAGTGTCAGGTACTTCCTGTGCAGAGGGGACAAGCACATCATGATCTCTTTTCTTCTCAAAATGTTTGCCATATATTCTGCTGTGTTTGAACTCATACTCTCGTCCTCTCTCTCATACTCTCGTCCTCTGTCTCATACTCTCGTCCTCTCTTACAGATGGTTTGAACTCATACTCTCGTCCTCTCTTACAGATGGTTTGAACTCATACTCTCGTCCTCTCTTACAGATGGTTTGAACTCATACTCTCGTCCTCTCTTACAGATGGTTTGAACTCATACTCTCGTCCTCTCTTACAGATGGTTTGAACTCATACTCTCGTCCTCTCTTACAGATGGTTTGAACTCATACTCTCGTCCTCTCTTACAGATGGTTTTAACTCATACTCTCGTCCTCTCTAACAGATGGTTTGAACTCATACTCTCGTCCTCTCTTACAGATGGTTTGAAGTCATACTCTCGTCCTCTCTAACAGATGGTTTGAACTCATACTCTCGTCCTCTCTTACAGATGGTTTGAACTCATACTCTCGTCCTCTCTTACAGATGGTTTGAACTCATACTCTCGTCCTCTCTTACAGATGGTTTGAACCAGGGCCGTATTCACCATATACATTGGGGGGGACACATCCCCCCCAATATTCAGATACACTCAAAATGTCCCCCCCAATAAATAGCAACAAAAAAAAAAAAGTTTTAATTTTTTAATTAAAATAAAATTGCTATTCTATGACTTCTTTATTTTGATTATTTGTATACTTGAAAATCTATATTTTCTGTTATTGTGAACTTCACCAAAATGATATTTCTTTTCATATGTAAATTGGTTCCTTATTTTGTACCCGGGGGTGTATTTCGCTGTTGCACGTCTGAGTCCACCTTCAGTTAGCTCAGTGCTTCTCAAAGTGTGGTCCGCGGACCACTGGTGGTCCGTGAACGCCCCCTAGTGGTCCGTGAGTATATTGGTAACATTTCACATTTGAAATAAATAAATACATTTGAGTTTTCCGCACTCTCGCGGGAATATCTCCGCAATGGAGCGAGGTTAAGTTTCACTTTCGATTGCATGATATAGCCCCGCGCAACAACTTCATCACACATGTTGCCACTTGTTTGTACCATTTTCAGGCGATTTGTAATCTGTTCTAGAAAAACGATGTGTTTTTGGATATTTATGGAGTTAGGTGGTCCGCGAGTGTTTTTTTATTGGTTAAGTGGTCCTTGGTGTGAAAAAGTTTGAGAAACACTGAGTTAGCTTGATGCTCCAAGCAGGTCAGGCATGTTTTAATTTGCCCTCCATCAGATCTGGTATCTTTTCTAGTTAGCCCTAAAGTAATCTATATTATTTTATTTCGTAATGGTAATGTTAATTAACCCTCCGGTTTAGCTTCTTTGTGTAAGTAACTTGTAGTTCTGATGTTAAAACCAAACTTTTCAGGAATAGTAGCTAACTAGCTGTGGGCTAGCTGGTTTCAGTTGTTAGCCAGGGTTTGGCGGGCTAGTGTCAGCTATGTGGAAAATGATGGCGTCGTTTTGGATGTAATCCAATAGATATTTATTCATGTGGATTATTTCTATTTTATTTTGTAATTTGTAGTGTGTGGAAAGATTTAAAACTGTGATGTGTGACACCTATGGAATACCAAAGGTGCCAGAATTAATTAAATAATAAATACTCTACAATTATTATGAAATAGTATTTCATAATCGTCAGAAGCATTTAAAAGATACTCACACGCAGGAGGTTTGCAGTGTGCATCATAGCTTGTGCTGGGTTTAGAACACTCAGAATTGCTAATAAACATGTTTAATTATCTTATATCCAGCGCTGCTGACCCGTATTCATCACATCAGCAACTGCAGATCGCCGAGGTCAAGCTGTAAGCATGAGCAAGAGGAAGGGTGGCAGTGACATAAGACAGTTTTTTGGGCAGCCTCAGAAAAGAAAAAAAGTAAGTTAAGAGCAGTGAGAAAGTGAGTATTGTTACCAGTCAGATTGCTTGTTTACTGATAATATTTCTTCCATGTTCACTTTGGTGTGTTCAGAGTAAAGAGAGAGAGGGAGAGAGAGAATGTGAGCATGGCGACCAGACAGGGAGAGTGTGCGCTGGTGACATGGAGGTAAGTCAGAAAGGAGCTATATTGATGGTTAAGACAGAATAATGACAACATAGCAGTCTAATGTTAATGTTAATTTAAGATGAGATCATCCTCATATGTATTTCAGATAATACCATCAAGCAGGGAGAGTGAGTTTGACAATGAGAGAGAGAGCAGCCAGGCAGGCGAAAATGAAGGTACAGGAAAGGAAGGAGAGGAGCTTGGACTTTGCCCAAATCATCCAAATGTGAAAGTCATACCTAGTCAAACCCTATCAAATAGAATACTCTACTTTCAGTAGAAGTGGTTTGAAGATCATACATGGCTCCATTACAGCCCCTCTGTAAAAGGGGTCCTCTGTTTCTATTGTGCTAAATACTTTGCAGCACAAAAGTCTAAGCTTGCGTCAAAAGCAGATTCAGCGTTTGTCAAGACTGGTTTTAACAATTGGAAGAAGGCACTGGAGAAATGTAGTGTGCATAAACACAGCCAGTGTCACAAATTAGCTGTGATGACTAGGATTCAGGAGCCAGAGCCTGTTAGTGTGCAACTTTCACGTGAGCTTGAAAGACGGCAGCAACAAGCAAGAAGAAATCTGATGAAGATTGTTGAGGGTGTGAGGTACTTGGCGCGGCAAGGTCTGGCTTTTCGAGGCGATCAGAAGGAGAGTGGGAATTTAAGCCAGCTTCTAAAGTACAAGGCAACGGGCGATGCAGAGCTGACTTCCTGGCTAAAAGATCCCCTCGATTTCACCAGTCCGGAATTGCAGAACGAACTGTTGAAGGTGATGGCCAATACAATCATCGAAGAAATTGTGTCGGAAATAACATCAATGCCAGTGGTCCAGTTCGCAATTATCATTGATGGCACCCAAGATATATCAGGAGTTGAGCAGGAGTCAATATGTGTGCGCTCTGTAGATGCAGATCTACAACCAAAGGAAGAATTCCTGGGAATCTACCAAGTGTCATCAATAACAGGGCAAAATATAGCCAAGATGGCATGTGATGTGATGACGCGCCTACAGCTTCCTCTGTCTCAACTCCGAGGACAAACTTATGATGGTGCCGCAAATATGGCTGGACGATTGCAGGGAGTACAAGCCATTTTAAGGAAAGAACAACCGCTGGCTGTGTATTGTCACTGTGGTCCCCACTGCGTGAACTTAATTACGCAGGCTGCCTGTGGAGCCTCTCCACTCGTAAGAGATGCAATGGGTCTGGTCCATGAATTGGGGGGCTTCTTTAATCAATCTGGCAAGTTCAAGTTGATTTTCCAGAATATCGCAAAATCAGAGCATGGTTCAACTTTCACCTCATTGAAGCCTCTCTGTCCCACCAGGTGGACTGCCATCCGCTCAGTTCTCAAGCAGTATGAGTCAGTGCTGATGGCCCTTGAAGAAATGGCATCATGCAGCTCACCTGAAACTTCAGCCAAGGCCAATGGTCTTCATGGAACATTTCTTAAAGGGAACACTGTGCTCGTCCTTTTAATGGCTGAAGACCTGATGGGGGATTTGGAGTGCCTGAACACCTCCCTGCAGCTTAGGAAACAGACCGTTTCAGGCATGTTGGAGGCTGTAGACCAAGTCAAAACAAGCATGCAGGTCAAACGAACGGAGGAGCATTTTGATATATTGTTCTCGAAAGCAACTGCTGTGGCAACAAAGTTGGACCTACAACCAATTCAGATCCCTCATGTCCGCAAACCTACAAAGCGTTACACCGGTCAGGCTGCAGCCCATATCCATCCCGATGCCCAGTCCTTGTACAGAGTCCAATTCTACAATGCCTTGGACACAGTGAATACTCAATTCATAGAGAGGTTTGAACAAGCTGGATTCCACAAGCTGCAGCAGCTTGAAAATGTGCTGCTACACGGAGACATGGACAAGGTGGTAGAAGAGTATCCTGAATTGAATTCAAACCTACTGCAGGTGCAGCTGGTCATGTTTGGGGCTAATTACACCTAAGTCTTTTTGATTTTGAATGAGCGGCAAGCAGCTAGTGCGAGTCGTGGCTGTAAAACAAAAGGGCAATAAAGTGTTCCTGTTTCTACTGAAATTGCGTGGCACAGACCTTTCTATGGATTGAAATGCTTTAATGTGATTATGGTTATAGTTGTACTTTATTCATCCCTAATCTCTGCCATTACAAACAACAAAACAAGAAAAGCTAAACTAGATAAAATAGGGCAATGTAATACAATGCACAATTAGACATTATGGTAAAACATTTTAACCAGTTAAGCCCCAAGCCTGTTTTTCAGGTCTCAGGTTTGAAAAGGACATTCCCAGAACAATTGACTATATCTTCACTTCTAAAAATGGTTAAATGAATAATCATTTTTCTCAAAGCAATGATAAACCTGTGAGTTGGATGTAGGAAAAGTCAGAATCAATATAGATGTTTTTAAAGTAAATTCAGATTGAACATAGTAAAAAAATGAAAATGATAGTGTCCGTGCAAAAAATAAACCATTACTTATTGTGAAAACCACCCTTGAATGATGGGATAGTAGACTAAAAGCTTTAGGAATCCAAACTATAACATATAATAAGTTCTCTGTATCAAGATTGATGCAAAACAAGTATTTTCAAGGCACACCTTTATATGATCATTATAGTTATACAAAATAAGAGAATAACAGAATAACAGGTATGAAATCATTCCAACTCATACTACAGTTTAAAAAGGGAGTGATTTGTAAAATATGCATAAAGAAAAAGTAAATCTGTTCAGTTCTGTTTCACATGGGTGTTGTTGAGATGTATCCATAGATTTAGTCCCTAATGTTGCTCTCAAAGTGCACCAGATTGATGCTTTTAACTTCAACATTTAAAAAAAAATCTTCCCGGGGGAGCATGCCCCCGGACACCCCTAGAGGAGGTTAGGTCCCCCGCCCGCCCACCCCCCCCCTTCAAATTGTCCCACCCACATTGAGGATGCTTCCTACACCCATGCCTGAGACACAGTTTCGTGACTATTGTTGTGTTTTGCCCCCACGGGCAGGGGCATGGGGTTTAACAGGTTTTAAAGTATCCAATGTGTTAGTGATTTTTTATGTATTTTGCTTTAGAATGGCAGGAAATTAGTATTCAAATTTGTATTGAATTTTTGGTCCCCCCCAATATTGACCCCATGAATACGGCCCTGGTTTGAACTCTGTTAGATATTATAATGGATTTACGCTCCACGTTTCAAATATCTCCGCGTCCTTCTCGAGCTGTGTTATATGGAAGGAATTCAGTGCCACCAAGTCAACCATACTCTACTTTAATGGCAATATTACAATGCACCAGAAATCATTACATTCAATACAATAATACATACAATAATACATACAATACAACACACATACAACACAACACACATACAACACAACACACATACAACACAACACACATACAACACAAATACCTGGTGATCACGTCAGCCGGCCAGCAGAAAGAGGCTGAACACAGCTGCGTCTCTTGTATTTATGCTGAAGCAATGGGAGGGATCATCCGATCTCTCCCCTTTGATTGGCAGCCCAAATATCCTCAACACCCCAAATCTTAGTTCCCCCACTCACATGTGGCGAGAGCATTTGCATACAGTGCAAGTCAAGACATGCTGCCACCTTCCCCCATAGATCCTTTGTCCTCAAAAGTCCAGATGGTCTCTCTAAAGTCACATGTGCTTGCTCAAAGTCCAGCTCACAGTTTTAAACCCAAATCATTCTCATTTTCAAGCTTATTCATTTGGAGCTAACATGAATACATTCAAATATTCCCTTACAACTCATACTCTCGTCCTCTCTAACAGATGGTTTGAACTCATACTCTCGTCCTCTCTTACAGATGGTTTGAACTCATACTCTCGTCCTCTCTTACAGATGGTTTGAACTCATACTCTCGTCCTCTCTTACAGATGGTTTGAACTCATACTCTCGTCCTCTCTCTCATACTCTCGTCCTCTCTTACAGATGGTTTGAACTCATACTCTCGTCCTCTCTAACAGATGGTTTGAACTCATACTCTCGTCCTCTCTAACAGATGGTTTGAACTCATACTCTCGTCCTCTCTTACAGATGGTTTGAACTCATACTCTCGTCCTCTCATACAGATGGTTTGAACTCATACTCTCGTCCTCTCTCTCATACTCTCGTCCTCTCTTACAGATGGTTTGAACTCATACTCTCGTCCTCTCTTACAGATGGTTTGAACTCATACTCTCGTCCTCTCTTACAGATGGTTTGAACTCATACTCTCGTCCTCTCTTACAGATGGTTTGAAACTCATACTCTCGTCCTCTCTTACAGATGGTTTGAACTCATACTCTCGTCCTCTCTTACAGATGGTTTGAAGTCATACTCTCGTCCTCTCTAACAGATGGTTTGAACTCATACTCTCGTCCTCTCTTACAGATGGTTTGAACTCATACTCTCGTCCTCTCTAACAGATGGTTTGAACTCATACTCTCGTCCTCTCTTACAGATGGTTTGAACTCATACTCTCGTCCTCTCTTACAGATGGTTTGAACTCATACTCTCGTCCTCTCTTACAGATGGTTTGAACTCATACTCTCGTCCTCTCTTACAGATGGTTTGAACTCATACTCTCGTCCTCTCTTACAGATGGTTGAACTCATACTCTCGTCCCTCTCTTACAGATGGTTTGAACTCATACTCTCGTCCTCTCTTACAGATGGTTTGAACTATACTCTCGTCCTCCTCTAACAGATGGTTTGAACTCATACTCTCGTCCTCTCTAAACGATGTTTGAACTCATACTCTCGTCCTCTCTTACAGATGTTTGAACTCATCCTCTCATCCTCTCTAACAGATGGTTTGAACTCATACTCTCGTCCTCTCTAACAGATGGTTTGAACTCATACTCTCGTCCTCTCTAACAGATGGTTTGAACTATACTCTCGTCCTGCTTACAGATGGTTGAATCATACTCTCGTCCTCTCTAACAGATTGTGTTTTTTGAACTCATACTCTCGTCCTCTCTCTACAGATGGTTTGAACTCATACTCTCGTCCTCTCTACCAGATGGTTTGAACTCATACTCTCGTCTCTCTAACAGCTGGTTGAACTCATACTCTCGTCCTCTCTACAGATGGTTTGAACTCATACTCTCGTCCTCTCTTACAGATGGTTTGAACTCATACTCTCGTCCTCTCTTACAGATGGTTTGAACTCATACTCTCGTCCTCTCTAACAGAAGGTTTGAACTCATACTCTCGTCCTCTCTTACAGATGGTTTGAACTCATACTCTCGTCCTCTCTTACAGATGGTTTGAACTCATACTCTCGTCCTCTCTTACAGATGGTTTGAACTCATACTCTCGTCCTCTCTTACAGATGGTTTGAACTCATACTCTCGTCCTCTCTTACAGATGGTTTGAACTAGGGCTGCACGATTTTGTGAAAAAATCTAATTGCGATTTTTCTGAAAAAAATTGCGATTGCGATTCGAATTGCGATATTTGTTTTTAAGCTACCCAACGGAAGTTTATTGTAAAATGCTGCCATATCTCCCGCTAGGAAGGTCGTATCAACGTGCTCCCGTCTCTAGCACCCCGAGCTATGAGTGAAATAACTAAACTTACATGAAACTTCCGTTGCTTTAAAGTCAAGCTTCAGTTTAAGATTCACCCTGTAATAGAAACATGTGATGGAGCATTAAAAAATACTTGGCAGGTGATTGGATCAATCCGTCTATCATGGGCTATTTCAGAGAGCATTATCACATGATACAATCAAACTATTATCAGCTCTAATTCTAATGAAAGGATGTGAACTTAAAATATATGGAATAACAAATGTATTTGGAACAACATATTTATTTATGTTTTTTTTTCAACAGCTGCCATTTTGTTTCTCTCAACAAGTCTTAGACACAAATTTAAATTCACACAAATTGAACAATTTCAGTAGGAAAATAAAATAGGACCTTTCTGCAAACAAAGTTATTCAAGTATGGCTCAGGAGCAGCATCTAAATATTGCACATACTGCAATGAATGTAAGTAAAGTGATAATACAAATGTAATTAAAATTGAAATAGATAAAGTGCAGAACAAATAAAATTGTGATTGCCACTTCCCTGATATCTCTACTTCTCAAAACTAATTTTTACAGATTTTTTGTCAAGAAAACCAGCATGTCAACCTTTGCTGGTTTCAGACATGAACGCTGACATGTGACCACGTTGCCTCCAGCACTGAACACTCTTTCTGATGGGGAACTCGTTGCTGGGATACACAAGAATTTGCTAACCAGCTTGCTCAGCATGGGAAAGTTAACACGGTGTACCTTCCACCAGGCCAGGGGATCTTCCTCTCCATCGATGGTGGGAGTCATTAGGTAGGTGTTCACCTCAGCTTCTATGGCACTCTCCAACTGCACAGCGGTTGAAGCAGGGCCAGGGGGCACAGCAGTGCTGCTCTTAAAGAAGCTGCCCAATGACCGCTTTGCCTTCTTCGAAGTGGAAGGCTCTGCCTCTCCTGCACTCGGAAGCACGGCGTCTGTGGTGCTGGCTTGAACCCTCTTCTCCTGCAAAACACAGATGAGCGTAGAGATGAGAACATACATTTTGCATCAATGTAATTCTGAGCAATTGGGCATTTTATGTAAACATAAAAAAAATTGACAATCAATTAAATCAAAATACAATATCATTGCATGTGGCATCTTGTGTTCACTAAACTGCACATAAATACAAGTTACCTTTCGTGCCACCTGTTCCATTTCGATCTTCACTCTTGCTTTGATGTCTGGGACTTTCTCTGCGCTCATGTAGTCTGTCTTGAATCTTGGATCAACAAACGAAGTGATGTCCAGAAGCTCCTGTGTGTAGAATTATTAGAGAATAGTTAACTCAGAGAATCTACATTGTATGCCTCCAAGCTTATCAATTCCTTTCATCAATGCAGGCATGTTTTTCTAATAGCAAAACAATGATCTCAGAGACAATAAAACTGTTGAAACCTTATCAATTCCCATCCCTACCTGTGTGGCTGGGTCGCTGTATTTATTCTCCATGTAGCCAAGGACCAGTGACTTTATTTTCTTGGTAAGGGCCGTGTCCTCGTCCTTTGCAGCCAGAGTTGATGTTTTCAGGAGATGCAGGACTGGCTTCAGGTACGATACGCTTACATAAGCTTCACCAGAGAGGGCATCTGTGAACTCCTGGAGAGGACGCAGGGCATTGTTGATGGATTCAAGGACTTCTATTTCCTGCCAACTGGGGACCAGGTGACTTCCTGTCTTCAGAGAGAACCTGAGACAAGGCCTTTCTCTGCTCCAACACCCTCCCGATCATTTTCTGCCTTGAGCCCCATCTTGTTGGACACTCTGTGATCAACGAGTGCTCCGGCAGATGCAACTCTCGCTGGGTCTCACTCAGTGCGGCCTTCTTTTTCCAACTGTGCGAGAAATGCCAAACCAAAGACCTACAAAGTCCTGTTGCCCGATTTATACGGTCTTTCACGGTCTTCTCTTTCAGAGCATTTTCTGAAAAATAAAATCATGAATTAATTAATAAATGAATGGTTTGAATAATTTTCGGTCATACTCATACAAATGTGTGTGAAAATACAGTAAGAAAAAAATCTAACATATCAAAAACCATTTCACACAATAAAACTGAAACAATTTTAAGACCGAAAAAAGGAATATGCTGAAGCCAAGGCTTATTTTTGCCGATCCTTTACTGTACAATACAATCTAAAACAAAACCCAGACAATCTCAAAGAAAGAAAGAAAAAAAAGACAAACCAAGCATTCATGCTAAATTATAATACTGTATTATTTTACTTTGTGTAATTCTCTGTTCAAATTTAGAAAAGTCTCAATTTCAAATCATCACTAAGATGATTCCATATTTTTACTCCCAAAACTGAAACACAACAAGAATTAACATGTATTCTTGCTTTACATGCTTTAAAAACACATAACCCTCTTAAATTATAATGTCCTTCTATTAATTTAAACATATTTAGAATACAAACAGGCAGGCTTTTGCTCCCAACACGAAAAACTATTTCTAAAGTTTTACTATAAAATATATCAGCACATTTTAAGGTGCAAGACTTTATGAAATAATGGATTGGTTAAATCAAAACATTATTTGAGTAAGGTACAGTATTGCATTTTTCAAATAGAAAATGTAATAACAATAATTATGGAACTGAGAGAGGTGAGAGAGGGAGACCCACTTACCAATCGCAAGATGCAGCCTGTGTGCAAAGCACTGAAGCCTTGTCCAGTGATTCAGTTCCACAGCTTTTACAACATTGGATCCGTTATCAGTGGTGATGCACGTCTGATCCTCTTCCTTCAGACCCCAGTTGGACAAGGACTCTCTTAGTCCATGCGCAATATTCTCTCCCGTGTGGTCAGCAGGAAAGTATACAGTTTGCAGGCAATGACTCTTCAACTCAAAGTCGTCATTTATGAAGTGCACGGTGAGACTGAGATACGGCTCGGTCGTTCTGCTCGACCACAGATCGGTTGTTGTCGCATAGTACTCGACATTTTTCAGCTCTGTCTCAAGTTTATTCCTACATTGAGTGTACATTTCTGGGATGGCCACTTGACTAAAGTACGTGCGGGAGGGAATAGCATATCTTTTATCCAGCGTTCGGATGAGTTTTTTAAACCCTTCGTTGTTCACAGTGTTAATTGAAACCATGTCTTTAGCGAGGTAGTGCGTTATCGAATTAGTTATCTCACGGTGCCTTCGTGAGCCCTTTTCATACGGCGTAACGGCCGCAAATGACTCTGAAACAGTAGCTTGCTTAGCGCTAGACTGGGCTACGGGACGAAACACTGCATTTCTGGCTGTGCACTCGTCATATACCTGCCTGTGGTGCCTTTTCAAGTGCTGATAAAGGTTTGTTGTGTTGCCTCGGGATGTAGCGACTTTTCCCCTGACATGTGGAGCAAAAAACCTGCTTTTGTCCCACATCTGTGGTCCCTAAACCCGAAATATGTCCAGACCACTGAAGTGCTGCTTTTTTTCGGGACTAAATTATCCAACGTTTCTTCTGGCGCGGCTGCAGCCATTTTAGGGTGTTAGAAATGTCTTCACACGTGGGCGTTTCACGTGAAGTGTTGCTGTTGGGCGTATACTTAGTTACCTTGGGCCACTTCTGATTGGTTAACAATGGTTGGTACATGTGGAGCACAGCACTTCTGATTGGTGTGGATGACTGACACACAACTTTTTTTAAAAAGTAAAAAAAAAAAAAAGTAAAAAAATCGCAGGCTTTGCGATTCGAAAATCGCATCATCTCGAATCGCGATTTCGATTTAAAATCGATTAATCGTTCAGCCCTAGTTTGAACTCATACTCTCGTCCTCTCTCTCATACTCTCGTCCTCTCTTACAGATGGTTTGAACTCATACTCTCGTCCTCTCTAACAGATGGTTTGAACTCATACTCTCGTCCTCTCTAACAGATGGTTTGAACTCATACTCTCGTCCTCTCTTACAGATGGTTTGAACTCATACTCTCGTCCTCTCTAACAGATGGTTTGAACTCATACTCTCGTCCTCTCATACAGATGGTTTGAACTCATACTCTCGTCCTCTCTCTCATACTCTCGTCCTCTCTTACAGATGGTTTGAACTCATACTCTCGTCCTCTCTTACAGATGGTTTGAACTCATACTCTCGTCCTCTCTTACAGATGGTTTGAACTCATACTCTCGTCCTCTCTTACAGATGGTTTGAACTCATACTCTCGTCCTCTCTTACAGATGGTTTGAACTCATACTCTCGTCCTCTCTTACAGATGGTTTGAACTCATACTCTCGTCCTCTCTTACAGATGGTTTGAAGTCATACTCTCGTCCTCTCTAACAGATGGTTTGAACTCATACTCTCGTCCTCTCTTACAGATGGTTTGAACTCATACTCTCGTCCTCTCTAACAGATGGTTTGAACTCATACTCTCGTCCTCTCTTACAGAATGGGTTTGAACTCATACTCTCGTCCTCTCTTACAGATGGTTTGAACTCATACTCTCGTCCTCTCTTACAGATGGTTTGGAAACTCATACTCTCGGCCTCTCTAACAGATGGTTTGAACTCATACTCTCGTCCTCTCTTACAGATGGTTTGAACTCATACTCTCGTCCTCTCTTACAGATGGTTTGAACTCATACTCTCGTCCTCTCTTACAGATGGTTTGAACTCATACTCTCGTCCTCTCTCTCATACTCTCGTCCTCTCTTACAGATGGTTTGAACTCATACTCTCGTCCTCTCTTAAAGATGGTTTGAACTCATACTCTCGTCCTCTCTTACAGATGGTTTGAACTCATACTCTCGTCCTCTCTTACAGATGGTTGAACTCATACTCTCGTCCTCTCTAACAGATGGTTTGAACTCATACTCTCGTCCTCTCTTACAGATGGTTTGAACTCATACTCTCGTCCTCTCTTACAGATGGTTTGAACTCATACTCTCGTCCTCTCTAACAGATGGTTTGAACTCATACTCTCGTCCTCTCTTACAGATGGTTTGAACTCATACTCCTCGTCCTCTCTTACAGATGGTTTGAACTCTACTCTCGTCCTCTCTTACAGATGGTTTTGAAACTCATACTCTCGTCCTCTCTTACAGATGGTTTGAACTCATACTCTCGTCCTCTCTAACAGATGGTTTGAACTCATACTCTCGTCCTCTCTTACAGATGGTTTGAACTCATACTCTCGTCCTCTCTTACACATGGTTTGAACTCATACTCTCGTCCTCTCTAACAGATGGTTTGAACTCATACTCTCGTCCTCTCTTACAGATGGTTTGAACTCATACTCTCGTCCTCTCTCTCATACTCTCGTCCTCTCTAACAGATGGTTTGAACTCATACTCTCGTCCTCTCTTACAGATGGTTTGAACTCATACTCTCGTCCTCTCTCAATGGTTTGAACTCATACTCTCGTCCTCTCTTACAGATGGTTTGAACTCATACTCTCGTCCTCTCTTACAGATGGTTTGAACTCATACTCTCGTCCTCTCTTACAGATGGTTTGAACTCACACTCTCGTCCTCTCTAACAGATGGTTTGAACTCATACTCTCGTCCTCTCTAACAGATGGTTTTGAACTCATACTCTCGTCCTCTCTTACAGATGGTTTGAACTCATACTCTCGTCCTCTCTAACAGATGGTTTGAACTCATACTCTCGTCCTCTCTTACAGATGGTTTGAACTCATACTCTCGTCCTCTCTAACAGATTTTTGAACTCATACTCTCGTCCTCTCTTACAGATGGTTTGAACTCATACTCTCGTCCTCTCTAACAGATGGTTTGAACTCATACTCTCGTCCTCTCTAACAGATGGTTTGAACTCATACTCTCGTCCTCTCTAACAGATGGTTTGAACTCATACTCTCGTCCTCTCTTACAGATGGTTTGAACTCATACTCTCGTCCTCTCTAACAGATGGTTTGAACTCATACTCTCGTCCTCTCTTACAGATGGTTTGAACTCATACTCTCGTCCTCTCATACAGATGGTTTGAACTCATACTCTCGTCCTCTCTAACAGATGGTTTGAACTCATACTCTCGTCCTCTCATACAGATGGTTTGAACTCATACTCTCGTCCTTCTCTTACAGATGGTTTGAACTCATACTCTCGTCCTCTCTTACAGATGGTTTGAACTCATACTCTCGTCCTCTCTAACAGATGGTTTGAACTCATACTCTCGTCCTCTCTTACAGATGGTTTGAACTCATACTCTCGTCCTCTCATACAGATGGTTTGAACTCAACTCTCGTCCTCTCTAACAGATGGTTTGAACTCATACTCTCGTCCTCTCTAACAGATGGTTTGAACTCATACTCTCGTCCTCTCATACAGATGGTTTGAACTCATACTCTCGTCCTCTCTTACAGATGGTTTGAACTCATACTCTCGTCCTCTCTTACAGATGGTTTTCACTCATACTCCTCGTCCTCTCTTACAGATGGTTTGAAACTCATACTCTCGTCCTCTCTTACAGATGGTTTGAACTCATACTCTCGTCCTCTCTTACAGATGGTTTGAACTCATACTCTCGTCCTCTCTAACAGATGGTTTGAACTCATACTCTCGTCCTCTCTTACAGATGGTTTGAACTCATACTCTCGTCCTCTCTTACAGATGGTTTGAACTCATACTCTCGTCCTCTCTTACAGATGGTTTGAACTCATACTCTCGTCCTCTTCTAACAGATGGTTTGAACTCATACTCTCGTCCTCTCTAAACAGATGGTTTGAACTCATACTCTCGTCCTCTCTAACAGATGGTTTGAACTCATACTCTCGTCCTCTCTTTACAGATGTTTGAACTCATACTCTCGTCCCTCTCGTACAGATGGTTTGAAACTCATACTCTCGTCCTCTCTTACAGATGGTTTGAACTCATACTCTCGTCCTCTCTTACAGATGGTTTGAACTCATACTCTCGTCCTCCTCTACAGATGGTTTGAACTCATACTCTCGTCCTCTCTCTTACAGATGGTTTGAACTCATACTCTCGTCCTCTCTCTTACAGATGGTTTCACTCATACTCTCGTCCTCTCTAACAGATGGTTTGACCTCATACTCTCGTCCCTCTTACAGATGGTTTGAACGCTCATACTCCTCGTCCTCTCAAACAGATGGTTTGAACTCATACTCTCGTCCTCTCTTACAGATGGTTTGAACTCATACTCTCGTCCTCTCTTACGATGGTTGAACTCATACTCTCGTCCATCTCTTACAGATGGTTTGAACTCATACTCATCGTCCTCTCTAACAGATGGTTTGAACTCATACTCTCGTCCTCTCTTACAGATGGTTTGAACTCATCTCTCGTCCTCTCTAACAGATGGTTGAACTCATACTCTCGTCCTCTCTAACAGATGGTTTGAACTCATACTATCATCCTCTCTTACAGATGGTGTGAACTCATACTCTCGTCCTCTCATACAGATGGTTTGAACTCATACTCTCGTCATCTCTAACAGATGGTTTGAAACTCATACTCTCGTCCTCTCATACAGATGGTTTGAACTCATACTCTCGTCTCTCTTACAGATGGTTTGAACTCATACTCTCGTCCTCTCTAACAGATGGTTTTGAACTCATACTCTCGTCCTCTTCATACAGATGGTTTGAACTCATACTCTCGTCCTCTCTTACAGATGGTTTTGAACTCATACTCTCGTCCTCTCTCTCATACTCTCTGTCCTCTCTTACAGATGGTTTGAACTCATACTCTCGTCCCTCTCTTACAGATGGTTTGAACTCATACTCTCGTCCTCTCTTACAGATGGTTTTCATCATACTCTCGTCCTCTCTTACAGTGGTTTGAACTCATACTCTCGTCCCTCTTACAGATGGTTTGAACTCATACTCTCGTCCTCTCTTACAGATGGTTTGAACTCATACTCTCGTCCTCTCTTACAGATGGTTTGAACTCATACTCTCCTCCTCTCTTACAGATGGTTTGACTCATACTCTCGTCCTCTCTTACAGATGGTTTGAAACTCATACTCTCGTCCTCTCTAACAGATGGTTTGAACTCATTACTCTCGTCCTCTCTAACAGATGGTATTTGAACTCATACTCTCGTCCTCTCTTACAGATGGTTTGAACTCATACTCTCGTCCTCTCTAACAGATGGTTTGAACTCATACTCTCGTCCTCTCTAACAGATGGTTTGAACTCATACTCTCGTCCTCTCATACAGATGGTTTGAACTCATACTCTCGTCCTCTCTCTCATACTCTCGTCCTCTCTTACAGATGGTTTGAACTCATACTCTCGTCCTCTCTTACAGATGGTTTGAACTCATACTCTCGTCCTCTCTTACAGATGGTTTGAACTCATACTCTCGTCCTCTCTTACAGATGGTTTGAACTCATACTCTCGTCCTCTCTTACAGATGGTTTGAACTCATACTCTCGTCCTCTCTAACAGATGGTTTGAAACTCATACTCTCGTCCTCTCTTACAGATGGTTTTGAACTCATACTCTCGTCCTCTCTACAGATGGTTTGAACTCATACTCTCGTCCTCTCTTACAGATGGTTTGAACTCATACTCTCGTCCTCTCTTACAGATGGTTTGAACTCATACTCTCGTCCTCTCTAACAGATGGTTTGAACTCATACTCTACTCTCGTCCTCTCTTAGATGGTTTGAACTCATACTCTCGTCCTCTCTTACACATGGTTTGAACTCATACTCTCGTCCTCTCTCTCATACTCTCGTTCTCTCTTACAGATGGTTTGAACTCATACTCTCGTCCTCTCTAACAGATGGTTTGAACTCATACTCTCGTCCTCTCTTACAGATGGTTTGAACTCATACTCTCGTCCTCTCTCAATGGTTTGAACTCATACTCTCGTCCTCTCTTACAGATGGTTTGAACTCATACTCTCGTCCTCTCTTACAGATGGTTGAACTCATACTCTCGTCCTCTCTTACAGATTTTGAACTCACACTCTCGTCCTCTCTAACAGATGGTTGAACTCATACTCTCGTCCTCTCTAAGATGGTTTGAACTCATACTCTCGTCCTCTCTTACAGATGGTTTTGAACTCATACTCTGGTCCTCTCTTACAGATGGTTTGAACTCATACTCTCGTC
>CADEHL010001088.1:495000-519276 GCA_902827135.1 Harpagifer antarcticus | reverse complement strand
CAGTATCAGCTGTTCAGATATGAAAAGCCCTGCATGTAATAAAACCAAATTCAATAAGGTAAACATATCCACAGCTTTTCCCTCTCTGCACTTCCTTGATAGCAAAGTGGACAGAATGTAAAGTAGCTCTGATTATTGATGTGTTGTCACGTTCCTCCTCCAAAATGAGACGCCTGCACCATCAATCATTAACAAAGCGGAAGACCTTCGACGGTATGAAAAGAGAAGTCCATTTGGACATTGTCAACGAGAATACGTGCTGCTATGATTCAAGTGATTTCCTCTCCTTCTGTTTTTATCTCCATGTTTTGATGAGGCCATTTTTCATGCAGACAAATGTTTTCTCCTGCACTTCTACTGATAGCTAGCTGGCAAGAGAATGTAAAAGAGACCTAGTATTAATGTGTTTTGTCAGGGAAGTTCTCCATCCAAAAGGCAGCGTCTGTCTCATTAATCATGAGCCACGGGGGAAGGTGTGGGAAGCTTCGTATGAAATAAACCAGCCCATTTGCATTTTCTCTACATAAACATGTCTACCGAGGTGCCGATTATTCTCTATGTTCTTGATTGTGGGAGGTGTTTGACAGTGGTTTTACACCAGAGTGATTTTATTTTAAAATATGAGTCACAACAAGGAGATCCAAGGCATCGTGACATGACAACAAAATAGCTTACAGTGTGGAATTATCCTCAGAGGATTTGGCGAACAACGATTGGAGACGACCATTTCATAGCTGTCCTATTCATCTGTGGCAAATGGCTGCTGTCTTTGTTTCATTTATGACAATCTTTATTCAGATCTGTCACTAAAGTACATCAACAGGGCTGATTTCTTGTTGCTGTATTGAATGATTTCCCTCCAAGATGCACTGAGGAGTTCACGCCGTCTCTGATGTTGTTCCAGATCCACTTGTGCATTTTGATAACAAATTCCACTTCTGTCAAGTACAACATGAAAAGCAAAATAACCGTGTCTGGGTCGACGGCACAAAGAGTTTTACTTCATCTTCGAAGACTTGCTCGAGTCCTCACTGACACTAAGAAAGTGGATCACATCAGGTCCAGTTCTGAAGTCTTTACACTGACTTCCTGTCTGTCAAAGAATAGATTTCAAAATACTGTTAGTGGTTTATAAAGCATTGAATGGTCTAGGCCAGGGGTCGGCAACCCGCGGGTCCTCTACTCTGGCTCCCTTGAGCTTAGATAAAAATAAGAAGGAAATAAATTAAAAATATTTGTAGGACTATTTATATTTTGTTGCACAACGGTTTCAAATGTTTCGTATCTTGTATTTTGAGGTGATACTGTGACATATATAAATAAAAACAAAACGGTTTTAATTAGGTCAACTCAAATATGCGTCACAATCCCGCTACGGTCCCGCGCCAGCGCCTTTTCTTGCAGGCGAATAACCTGACCCCCGGCTCGATGAGCGAACTATGGATACATCTAAGAAAAGTATCAGAGGAACACAGAGGGTTTAATTCTGCGTGGACCGCTATGTTTGATATGTGGAGAGAAGTTGTCAAAGGTGCTGCAGCCTTTACGTATCGAGGAACAACACGGCAGAGGAAGACAGCTGACGATCTTCAGTCAGTAAACTCTTTTAGGGTGCAGCTATAGGTTTTATTTATTTCAAAGTGGGCCCATTTGAATTATATTAATTTCCTTCAAATGTGCAGAGGACTCCCCGAGTGCTGTGTTGATTTGTTTTAAAGTAGGCTTGTGTATTTGTTTTAATTCTCCTTATGAGAGTTCTTTGTTTCTTATTAGAGGTTTTCTATAATGTAATAAATAATAAATGCAAATAAACTGTAGTTGTTCTCTATGATGTAACAATAAATACAACTTTATAAGCTATCAAATATGTTTTGCGGCTCCAGACAAAAGAAATGGGTGGAAAAGGGGGCAACATGGCTCTTTTGGTCAAAAAGGTTGCAGACCCCTGGGCTAGGCCCAAAATACATTTCTGACCTCCTGCTAAATGATGAACCATCCAGATCTCTCAGGTCTTCAGGGACTGGTCAGCTTTCTGTCCCCAGAGTCAGAACTAAACATGGAGAAGCAGCGTTCAGTTATTATGCTCCATCTGGAACAAACTCCCAGAAACCTGCAGGTCAGCTGCAACTCTGACTACTTTCAAATCCAGGCTGAAGACTTTTCTTTTTGTCGCTGTTTTTTAATTGAACTATTCATATCTTAAACTGCACTGTAACTTTTATCCATGTATTTTTTCTTTTAATGTTTATGTTATTATCTTTTCTTTTTAATGACTGATTTTAAATGCCATTTTCTTAATGTCTTTCATTTTTGTAAAGCACTTTGAATTGCCTTGTGTTGAAAGGTGCTATATAAATAAACTTGGCTTGCCTTGGAAGACTTTGCGATTTACATCACGTCTTCTGCCAACACATAATATTGTTCTTAAACCATAACCACAATTTGTTCTACGAGTCTTTGTGCCATTAAACCTAAAGCCAAACCACAAAGAAAGACCGATCAGTGAAAAGCTCATGGATCGAACTGTCTTTTCTGTCGTTCAGGAATACAAACGTATCAGAAAGCTGACTCTAACTCTTCCACTTACGGAGCCTACACACGGCGGTGTGTGTTGCCACTTCAACGCTTCTGCCCATTCACTTTGAATAGGGTCACGTCACGATTCGCCGAACTGCATTGTGGGAGCAAAGCGTATTCTTCTCTCGCGGTGCTCGCTGCAAAGTAGAGCAATGTTCTACTTTTGCCGCCTCGACGGAGGCGTCAGCCAATCGAATCATATGCCAGTGCAAGCTCTCGCCAATCAAACCGCATGCTTGTGTGTCTGGGGCGGGAGATTCATGTGATTGGTTGTTGGTCGAGTTTCAGCCCCCCCCGCCGGCAGGCGACAAAGCACGCCGCCGTGTGTAGGAGCCGTTACAGAGTCAATCAGCCCCGAGGCCATAAACCATCGTATATCTGCAGGGTATTGATATCGTTGTTGATCGATACCAATGACTCGACATTTCTGCCTTTCACAGCTGACTTTCTAGCCTGCGCTTTGTTCTGGAACAAAGACTCTCTGCCCTCAGTGATCCCAATCTTCACTTCAAATCTATACGCAGCTCCACAAAGGAAGGCAGTAAGAAACACAACTAGCTGTAATAGTTTTAAGCCATCGGTGTCCAAACTATGGCCTATTGAATTGGCAATCAGGAAATAGAAGTATAACTACAATGTGCTTGTCTTATATTGTACTCCTTAAATATATACAGTATGTACACATTGCAAAACTATATTACACAGTAGCATTCATGTGTTTTTCTAAGCCCACTTTTCAGATAAATTCAGTCTAAAGTTGAGAACTTTGTCTAAAAAATATTGGATGATATAAAAAAAGTATTGCTTGAAAATACACCTTTCATATTTCCCATTATTATAAGCAATCTGAGGCTTCTGTTGTAATGAATGAGCTGCAAAACAAATGAATGAATGTCTATGGAAAGCTGTGGTTTTTTCTCTTAAAGAATATCCAAAGTATAAAGAATAATAGACCTGCATTTGATTGACTTTGCTAACTTATAACTTCACTTAATAGGAAATATCCTCACCTTGTTTTTCTATATGTGGTCCT
The DNA here is from genome assembly GCA_902827135.1 of Harpagifer antarcticus. Classification (NCBI taxonomy): domain Eukaryota; kingdom Metazoa; phylum Chordata; class Actinopteri; order Perciformes; family Harpagiferidae; genus Harpagifer; species Harpagifer antarcticus. The sequence goes on along the minus strand of CADEHL010001088.1, from coordinate 515,666 downwards.
CATATATGAAGGACATATGAATACATCTACAACTGTCTCTAAAGTCTATTCTCTTGCCAAGAGTAGCTAATCAGACTGCAAACAATGCCATACAAAAGATAGTGACATGGTCGGGATATTCTCTAGCTACACACCAGAAACCACATAATAATGTATTACTGTTGAACTGCAACACATCCTGCTGACACATTCACAACAAAAGACCAGGGCTAAAAGGCTTTTCATGTGAAACAGAGGTCTTATTTTACAATGGAGGTCAATGACAGCTATAGAAAAAGGAAGCAGGACACAACAGCAGGAAGAAGAGCCAATCAAACACAACACATTTCAAGACTCTAGCTCTCACTGTTCAGGAGCTATATGAGGATAATCTATGTTCCGCTACAATGGGAGTGAATGATAGCTATATGAAAGGAGTAGTAGCAACAAATACCAAACTTGGTGCACATAAGCTTGGGTAAGAACCAATCACGCATGTCAAATGTCATGACTCTAAACCTCCACTGTTCATGGAGTTATGATCATCCCTTTGTTCTCGTCTTCATTTCTTCTGTATATCTAACATAGTAACCCGTCACCCTGCGAGTCAGCGTCTTGCATTATTTACTCTGTTGAGTTTGTAGTAATCACAACAGTGACAAAAGCAATTTGACATGCCAAATTGGAGCACAATTTCAAGAAATGGTTTGGCTTCTCACTTAAAATGTTCTAGCATCTCTAGAGAGTAAATGTCAGTTTCCCCAATTGTTGATTTTATCTTTTTTGGTGGAAGTCCTAAACATTGTTTGGCAGATTTCAGATGTAACGAGCTGCTGCTGAAATGACTGACTTTATGTCACTTTCATTTTTTACTAGTAAATCTGCATTAAGAACCTTGATCCATACTTAAAGATTAAAAAGTATTGTGTTTGAGGTAACATACTCCTGACCCTATAAAAGCATTGGGGAATACAATCAAATATCTAAAGGACATTGGACAAGTATGTTATTTCACAACAAAGACGAGGGCATAAAACCTTTAAATGTGAAACAGATTCGGTTTCTCACTGCAAAATGTCCTAGAGTAAAATGTCAGTTTTCCCAATTGCTGATTTTATCCGTTTTGGTGGAAGTCCACAAACATTATTGGCGGACTTCAGATGTAACGAGCTGCTACTGAAAAGACTGACTTCCTGTCACTTTAATTTGTACTAGGTCTGCATTTAAGAACAAAAATAAAACTTAAATATGACAAGTATTGTGGTTTGAGCAAAGATACTTTGGGCCCTATACATACTTACATTGGATCAGTTATTCCACAACAAAAGACCAGGGCAGAACACCTTTAAATGTGAAACAGATTCGGGTTCTCACTGAAAATGTCCTAGTGGTATCAGTTCTAGAGAAAATGTCAGTTTCCTCAATTGCTGATTTTATCCGTTTTGGTGGAAGTTATTCGGTGGACTTGAAATGTAGCAAGCTCATTCTGAAAATGACCTTTGAGTAGGCCAGTAGGCATTCATCAAAATATTAAAATGCAAATGCCATAGCAGTCAGTGTTTTGGATGCTGATTGCTGGGACTCTGGTCTCTGCTGTTACATGATGACATTTGTGCCAGTTACAGAGCGGGAGGAGGGAGAACAGTGAGGAGGTTTGTGTAGGAGGAGAGATTTTCTGTCAGTACTGTTACAACTTGTACTTGTCCCCCTAGAGAAATTAATAAAAACCACCACAACCGTTAATGTGCCTATTAATATAAACTTGAGAAATCACATTCAAAAGATTGTTGCTTCTTGGGTTAATCTCAAAAGAAGCACTTTTCTTTATGCTCTCCTTTCACACTCCTCTGCAAATTCAACGACATCAAAGGACCTCAAAACTTTTCTAAAAAGTTTCAGAAGTTCACCCAGTGAAGAAGCCTTCTGTATGTTCAGGGAACAGATGGACTTTTTGGCAGACCTTTTCACTTACAGTGTGGGGGGATTAAGACAGGCTGCATTAAATAACCTCAGCCAGCCTCTGCCCTGTCTAATCGAATGCCACAGTGTTATCGGACCCCTGCAGGTTGTTAATAATGTGAAACTCACCCAATCCACAGGAGCCTGGTCCAGACCTCCATGTGGACTGTAGGATGGACTCTGGCTGTCACTAATGCTAAATACAAGTTTGTTTCTGTCTCAGCATGGCGGAAATACTTGTGTGCGAGCCAAATGTAAGGCCTCTTTGTTTTCTTGCTAATATGTGGTATTTCCCCTTATTATTCCCTGTTGGTAGGCGTCTAATAGTTATTGTTGGTTGCATTGAGGGGGTTAGATGGGAACAGATAACATGCCAAAATAAAATATCTTTGCATTTCTGTTTTGCTGTATACCAAATATGACACATGCTTATGAACGCTGGTGCTAATGAATACTATAATGACACCCTTCCAGGTTCTGTCACGATTCTTAGTTTTGTTTAGTTTCAGGTTTTATTTTGAAGTTCTTGTTCTCCCTGTGTTTGGTCTTCCTTCCTGTGTTTGCCCTCCTGTGTCTGATTGTCTGATTGTGTTCACCTGTTGCCCTTGTGTTTCTGCCTCACCTGCCCAGCTGTGTCTTGTCCTGTGATTCCCCTTCTGTGTATTTAGTCTTGTCTTCCCCTTTGCTCCCTGTTCAGTCGTCGTCTTCTTCTCGTCAATGTTACCTCCCTGTCCGTGAGTTTGTTCCCCTGCCTGTCCGTGACTTTGTTCCTTGTTCCTTGTTTCACCCGATTAGTGTTTCTAGTTTTTCTTTGTTTGTTATCAGCTTTTTTAATAAAGCTCGCCTTTTGTTAATACCACTTAGTTCCCTTTTCTAGTGCGTTTTGAGTCCTTATACCGTTATCCTGACTGCTTCGTACATACATACTAAGCCCGCCCACTTTTTAGCAGTTCAAACTACGGTGGCCGACAGGCAGGGCTGCTCCTGGCCAACTTGTGGCCCCGCGCAAAGTTATGTGACGAGGCCCTCTGTTTCGCGAGCGTCGACGGGGGAGTTTATTGAAAGTGCTGCTTAAACGTTACATGTCATGCTCAAACACAACGGAAATGTGCACACAGCTGGGACCTGGACAACTGTGACCGTCACTTTATTATTTTAACATTGTTATCTCATGATGATTTTGTCACGTTGGTGAAGATATTTCTTTATTTGCATGTATTTTGTTACATGTGTTTCTTTGTTGGTGTTTTTTTATTATTTATTTGGAGTGACATTTCATTAAAACTACAGTTTGGCAAATCATATATTTGTAGAGACCCGAAAATGACAAATTTAAATACCGAACAAAATTGGTCAAATAAAATAAAAACGAAAAAGTATATAGGGGTTGTTTGAATTGACAAATATCTACACAAGTACACATGTATCTAATTAAAGAAATATGTGTGTGTATATATATATATATATATAGGGCAGACACCCTATCCGTTTTTAAGAGTTTTTAAGAGTGTGCTTAAGACCTTCCTTTTTGATAAAGCTTATAGTTAGGGCTGATTAGATTCAGCTCCTAGTTTTGCTGATATAGGCTTAGTTTGTCGGGGGACATCTTACTTCTTCCTTCTCTCTGTCTATACCTGTGTACTCTCATGTTCCGATTAACCCAACTTCCCCACATTTCTTTCTTTCTGGTGTCTATATACGCTGGGATCCGGAGTCATGGATGATCCTGTGGTCCTGTGTCCTGCATCGCGAGCCCTGGATCTTGAGTCGTGGCTGTGGTCCTGGATCATAGGTCCTGGATGGATATCCTCGTAGATTCATCTTCCTATTATACACACATGCATTTCCAAACATTTGGACTACCTATGTTGCAAATGTATTATCTTTTCAATTTACACACGGCATCTATTGCACGTCTGTCCGTCCTGGGAGAGGGATCCCTCCTCTGTTGCTCTCCCTGAGGTTTCTCCCATGTTCCCCTTTAAACTGTGGGTTTTCTCCGGAAGTGTTTCCTTGTACGATGTGAGGGTCTAAAGACAGAGGGTGTCGTATTGTCATACTGATATTCTGTACAAACTGTGAAGTCCACTGAGACAAATGTAACATTTGTGATATTGGGCTATTTAAATAACATTGATTGATTGATTGTTAAGCGACCTTGGGTTAATTAAAGCCGCTATATAAATTAAAGTTGTTATTATTATATATCGTTTACATTTGTGTTTCTCCACCCTGCCCCTATGTACATAGAAATAACGTATGTCACAGTAAATAATCTTAAGATGCTGCTACACTTCTGCAGTTTAGCTTCACCATGTAAACCAAACTCATACAAACCCTCAAAGGGACCCTTATCATGCTCGTTATCGATGGGAATCTCTGGTTGTTCTCCTGCAGCTGGGTAATGAGTAAAGCATGATGTTGATGTTGCACTGTAACCTTGGGGATTTTAAAAGTACTCCAGTCAGAGTTATGGTGTCCATTCAGGCGGTTTCTGATGTGTCAGGAGTTTGAGTTGGACTACCAAATACCTGGAGAGGATTTATGAATTTCATATGTGTAAGCACAAAATGGTTTTAGGCTGTAGTGAAACGGTGTGGGGGAACATACCGTATTTTGTTGCGTCAGCTAAGATTATTCCAGTAGATTCAAGAAAAAAAGTAGTGCAAAAAGTCTATATACATGTCAATAGAATATGATATGTACAAGAACAGAATAGGAAATTAAATAATGTAAATGTAGACAACATTACATACGTAAGCCATGTTTGTTTTATCATGTCTTAATAATGACAATACAATTTGCATTTTAATCCAAGTGCCCATATCATTAGTCATTTTCATAAATCCTTGTTTTTGTTCAGGTTACTCCTCATTAAAGTGATCATGTTAGGGGTAGCTAACTTTATTGATCAATACCAACCGTTTTTGCAAGAAATGTGTTTGTGTAAATGTGGAATATTTAAATATTAGACTCAAATATTAGTGTGAAATTAAATTAAGCCACAGGCCTTGGGTGCAGTAAATATGTTAATAATCTTTCATTTCAGAATGAATTATAAGTAATTAGTTATCTCATTATTGTAATGCGATATTCATGAGTTTATTATTGAATTAGATACATAACTTGATTAGAAAGCCACTCCACGGCTAATGATCTTTCCATTTGTGAACAAAAATGCATTTATGTTCACCAGGGATGAGATCTCAAAGGGTTAAAAATGACTCAATTAATCTTGACTAGCTCTTAGAGACACAATTCTTTGCAAGGCTGACATTTTTTTCAAATTCGTTGCTATCCATCCATCCACAGTTCATATATTTGGACATTTGAGTGCCATTCAATAAGCCCTGATGCAGGAAGTGTGAGACACTTGTCGCTTGAAAGGAAATGATGCACAAAAGAAATCCTGGTGAAATATTGGTTTGAGACACTGACCTTGTTCATTTAAAATCAACATATTAAAAAACGTGTAAATGTACTCGAATTAGCCAAAAGGCTAGTTTTCACCGATAGTCCCTTTGCCAGATGGTGATAGGCATCCTAAAAGCAGGAATAAAAATACCACTACATTGTTATTGTTAGAGAATATTTCTTCTCTCTTCCTAAGTGTCAAATAATAATTCTTCATAAGATATTTAACTTTATTGCCGGTTGACGTTTTACGACCAAACCCTGGCTCTGTTATCTCTCTTAAGGAATGGGAGGCTCCAGCTATCGTGATAAACCAGGTCAACTCTCTGTCACAAAATGGTTTACTGCAGTGGGAATGCTGGCTTCTAAACACCATTGACAAGCGATTGAGTATTTCTAGTTGGGGGATAATCTCCTCTAGCTCCACAGATGTGTTTACGCCATGGTTTACGCCCATCCCCAATATGTGGGTTGACTCTCTGTAAACTAGTTAAAGGGTCTACCAAGATGCGAGGCTGATCAGAATTGACATGACAACCCCCCCGTGCAGTCAGAACCTTTTTCTGCTGTGACTTGTGATATGAATTCTCCGGCCGTTTGACTTGTAATAAACTACCAGTGTTTGACATCAAAGCTCCAACTTTCCTCGTGTCTCTCTGAGTCCTGACTCTCCATCGCTGCAGAAGTTTCCCTTACAGTTATACAAACATTTTTTACATTTACAATAGACGCCATCACTGAATACAGGTAAGGAGCAAGTCATGATAATAAAGAAAACATTCCACAATACACACTCACTCACACACATCAGTGCTGACACTGTTGGTTATCAATGAGCCACTTTTTAACACTGTGCTTGAATGAGTAGTAGGATGAGGACTCTCCTATCGGTTGTGGTATTGAATTCTATTGATGGGACGCGTTGAATGAAAAGACAACTAAACAACATCATTAGACACAAGGTGTTACTTATCTGTGCCCAGGGAGCAGGGGATTTTTGGAGTTTAAATCGTTAGATAAAAGCAAGCTGAATGTGAGCAATCTTTGGTGAAATAGTTTCATGAAAATACGACTTTCAGTGAAACATTTTTACACCTTTGCTATCTTTCCCCATGTTCTCCCTGTCTGTTCTGTCTCTACCACTTACTATGTCATCTTTTACTTTCCCTCGACAGGTGTATCCGGTAAAACCATCTCTCAGTTGATCATTTCCCATGTAGTTTTCAGTCTGTTGTGATACATATGGTGCAGTGGTTGGATCCACTTGGTTGCATTTACAACCCCGCCTACACACACACTTTCTGCTGCTGAAAACATTAAAGAGGAGGGTCATCTCTATTAAGTGACTCTTTCCTCAAACATGTCCTCATTTATCAGGAAGCCTCCACAGAAGAATCCCACCTGACAGCCTTACATTACGTTAGATTTAACTTGTTAGACGCTTTTATCCAAAGCGACTTACTTCCAAGCAATTTGGGGTGAAGAGTCTCAGGGACACAACGACATGCTGACTGCAGTGGGACTCGAACTTGCTACCCCCTGATTCAAAGTTCAGCGCATCAACCACTGAGCCACAGCCACTGAGCCACAGCCTCCCACAGCAGACTTCAAGAAGCCATTCGAGCATTTAATTACCCACCATGCCACCCTTGGTGTTCACAGTGTTTGACATTGTGCTACCTGGATATGAATCTGCACAGACACGTCCTGAAGCCATCTTTGTTCCCATCAATCCTGTAACTGAGGCTTCATCTGAGACTGAGGCGTGATGAAGCTAAAGCAGAGATAAGAAGCCAAATAAGAGATAACAGGAACTAGCCCCTCCTGAGATGGCAAAAGTCCACACATCCTTTACTCAAGTAGAAGTACAGATACTGGTGTTTAAAAATACTCTGGTGAAAGTAGAAGTACTGACTAAACTTCTTTACTCAAGTCAAAGTAAAGAGGCTTTGAAATGTACTTCAGTAAAAAGTACCCATAGCTAGCAGCTGTTTTAAAGAGTACCTGACCTCCCTTTATATTAATAGAACATAATGTCATTGTTAGCTAGATGAATGTTTCCATGCTGAACAACGGCAACATGACAACGTTTCCATTGGTCCCTCTTCTTTAGAGAAGACCAGGAAGTGATGGATACACGGATCGTGTTTCAAATCAATAGGCACGCAATGACTCTAAAGAATAATGATCACGCATCAAACACACATTCAGACTAAAGGAACCAGCTGTTTGGGAAATGAGAGAAGTAGAAAGTACAGGTATTTGGGTTCAACATGTAAGAAGTAGAAAGTACAGGTATTTGAGTTCAACATGTAAGAAGTAGAAAGTACAGGTATTTGGGTTCAACATGTAAGAAGTAGAAAGTACAGGTATTTGAGTTCAACCATGTGAGAAGTAGAAAGTACAGGTATTTGGTTTTCAACATGTAAGAAAGTAGAAAGTACAGGTATTTGAGTTCAACATGTAAGAAGTAAGAAAGTACAGGTATTTGAGTTCAACATGTAAGAAGTAGAAAGTACAGGTATTTGGGTTCAACAGTAAGAAGTAGAAAGTACAGGTATTTGAGTTTCAACATGTGGAGAGTAGAAAGTACAGGTATTTGGTTTCAACATGTAAGAAGTAGAAAGTACAGGTATTTGAGTTCAACATGTAAGAAGTAGAAAGTACAGGTATTGAGTTTCAACAGGTAAGAAGTAGAAAGTACAGGTATTTGGGTTCAACATGTAAGAAAGTAGAAACGTACAGGTATTTGAGTTCAACATGTAAGAAGTATAAAGTACAGGTATTTGTGTTTTCAACATGTAAGAAGTAGAAAGTACAGGTATTTGGGTTCAACATGTAAGAAGTAGAAAGTACCAGGTATTTGGGGTTCAACATGTAAGAGTATAAAGTACAGGTATTTGTGTTCAACATGTAAGAAGTAGAAAGTACAGGTATTTGGGGTTCATATGTAAGAAGTAGAAAGTACAGGTTTTTGGGTTCAATATGTAAAAGTAGAAAGTAGAAAGTACAGGTATTTGTGTTCAACATGTGAGAAGTAGAAAGTACAGGTATTTGGGTTGTGGATTATCAAGGATTATTTCTGAAACAGTCTGGAGCTCAAAGGCTTTCTCTCTTGCCGGTTATACCACAAGGTGAGTTCCTTTTTTATTTCCTGCTTCTTCACACACATGCTCCCCAGTACAGGTTAGCTCTGAGTGTTAGCGATGCTAATGTAACCATGCACCGACCATATTACGTCCAAAACAGGCCGGGCTTTGTTTCTGATAGCAACGTTTCTGATAGGGCCGTGGGTGTAAAGCCAGCCTATGTTCTGATATTACGTCATATCGGACGCAAATCTGGATCAGCTCCGTTGTAGCCCCGTTTTTAGAGATTTTGCATGATAGGTCCCCTTTAAGATATTGGATAGATATTAGGTGATTCAGGGCGCCTCAGGGGCAAACACCTGCATCGCCAACAGCATAAGAGGCACAAGGAGAAAGATAAATGATCCCTGCAGATACATCACAAAATAGGAGGAAGCTGGAAGGAAAAGTCTGGACAAATGCTCCATACAGTCACTGAGTGGACTGACATACACTCAAATAATCAATGCTAACCTGATAAAGGAATGGCCACAATATATACATTTCCTGATCTGATTAGCTTACTTAAAGTATGCATTTAATTATATTCTTAACTAGATTACATTTTCCCATTCATTTCAACAATCTAAAAATGCCACTCACTGTATGTAGAACATAAAATGGAATCATCTGCATATATGCATAATCAGATATGTGGGGCAATAATGAAAGAACATAAAAAAGTGAAATCCAGAGAGCTGCATCCCGACATTTACATTAGTTACATAAAGCCATTACAAAACCATGTCAAGGAATTTGAAATACCATTGATCACACTGATTCCCACTAATCCAATGCTGTGTTAGCTTAAATCTACTAAGAGCCGCCATACAGCTGCTTGGCAAACTGAAGAAGCCTTTCTACATCAATAAGCTAATTAAAAAGGACTTTCTATGTACATTTTCAGGTTCATATCAGTATGTAGTGTCTCTACTTTAAAGCGTCCTCTCCTGCTGATGTTCAGGTGTATATCAGCATGTAGTGTCTCTACTTTAAAGAGTCCTCTCCTGCTGATGTTCAGGTGTATATCAGCATGTAGTGTCTCCACTTTAAAGAGTCCTCTCCTGCTGATGTTCATGTGTATATCAGCATGTAGTGTCTCTACTTTAAAGAGTCCTCTCCTGCTGATGTTCAGATGTATATCAGTATGTAGTGTCTCTACTTTAAAGAGTCCTCTCCTGCTGATGTTCAGGTGTATATCAGCATGTAGTGTCTCTCCTTTAAAGAGTCCTCTCCTGCTGATGTTCAGGTGTATATCAGTATGTAGTGTCTCTACATGTCTCCATGCTTTAATGTTCAAAAAGCTCTTTAGTGTTCTCATACTGCCTGTGCTGCAGCACCTCTTTTCACCCTCTATCTGAAACCAGAGCCCGGTCTGCTCTGATTGGTTAGCTGGCCGGCTCTGTTGTGATTGGTCAACCACTTAGAGATGTCCCGCTCCTTTAGCCTATCACTTACAATGTGGTTGGAGCGCTAGCCAATAGAAGCGCAGGTGTTACTTAGTGAACCTGTCCTTCACTGCAAACATCGCTGCTACAACCCCGCTGCTGCAGATACACCGCTGTACAACATCAGGAAGATACGTCCCCAACTGACCCAGAAAGCCACCCAGGTTCTGGTCCAGGCTCTCGTCACCTCACGCCTAGACTACTGCAACTCCCTCCTGGCTGGTCTACCTGTATGTGCCATCCAACCTCTGCAGCTCATCCAGAATGCAGGCGGCTCGTCTGGTCTTCAAACCTTCCTAAATGTTCCCACACCACTCCGCTCCTCCGCTCCCTCCACTGGCTCCCGGTAACTGCTAGAATCCACTTCAAGACACTAGTACTTGCATACCATGCTGCGAATGGATCTGGCCCTTCCTACATCCAGGACATGGTTAAACTGTACACCCCAGCGCGTGCACTCCGCTCTGCATCAACCAAACGACTCGCTGCACCCTCGCTGCGAGGGGGACCCAAGTTCCCATCAGCAGAAACAAATGGGTTTGCTATCCTGGGTCCAAAATGGTGGAATGAGCTCCCCATTGACATCAGGACAGCAGAAAGCTTACACCTCTTCCAGACTGAAAACTCATCTCTTTCGACTCCACTTCGAGCGATAGAATTACTAACAAAGCACTTATATACTAATATAGGACTGGCTTATCTATAGCCAGTTGAGTAGCACTTGAAATGTTTGGCTCTATGAAACCTGATGTACTTTATGATTATGTTTTCTTCAAGGTTGTGTCTTCCTGGTCGAATGTACTTATTGTAAGTCGCTTTGGATAAAAGCGTCAGCTAAATGCAATGTAATGTAATGTGATGTAAACAAAGGAGTCCAATGTAATGCAATCATTTCCTGGGGTTCTTCTCGAGGCTCTTCTTAGGGGATGAATTCCTTGAAACAAATTGCTCAGTATGTGACAGTAGAGTCACCTAAAGTTTTTGATTTGTTTGCTGTACCAGGGTTGGGAAACATATCAAAATGTCAACATTGTTTTCTGTGTGTTTTCTGTTCAACACAGTGAAACTAATCAAACCTGCCTTTGTTGAACCTTTCCACTGTTTCAACACGGTTGCATCACACTGTGAAAATAAACCCATCATTCTTGGCTCTACTGTTAGACTGTGTCGCTGTGAGCAGCTGCAGAGCGGCGGACATTGAGAATATATTAGTCATCACGACTCAAACACATGTATTGTCATCACAAGGACAGCTACACAACATGCACAAATGTCAAGAGCTTAACCCTTAGTGGATTCAATAAAAAAGACTCAAGCTAATTCGAAATTGACGATATTCAATCCTGGATTCATATTTATTAAAATCCATGAAAGCCAAATAGAAATTCTCACAAATAAGTGGAAAAGAAGTAGACACCATGTTATAACAAAGGTAGGAGCACATTCTGAAGGCAATAAAATAATAGACAATAGAACAAATAAAGAATAAAAAAAGACATAGCAATGAAAGATAATTTTTTCAAAAAGGAAAAAACATTATATTGAAAAATATATAGATTTAAATAAAACATTTTTATTATCAATTATATTTGTTTTTTTAATTATGTGTAAATATTTCTTAGGTTTTTGGTAAATACGTTTTGGTATGCACTGTAAAGAAATATAATACCAATATATATTTAAAATAAGGAGCACCTTTTGAAACTAAAAAACATCGCTTTGTTAATGACAGATAAAGGATTATCAGTAGGGTTGGGTATCGTAACCGGTTCTCGGTACCCAACCCTAATTATCAGCCACAAAGCGATTTAACCAGCGTGTCACTTCAGCCCACTTACAGTCAAGCCCCCAGGAAGTGCGCCGGACTCTAATGAAAATATTTGTTGCGTCCAAACGGCGGTACTGCAACTTCCGTATCGGTCCGTGACGTCACTGGGCCCAGAAAGACTTTTCCCCATTGACTAACATGGGGAAAGAGACGTCTGTGAATCAGCGTATTTAATAAAACTAAATAAACTGCCCAGTAACTATTTTATAGCCCTTATTATAATCATTAGGTCCTTAAAGTTGTAAAATGCACTAAAAGCCGAATCTAGATTTATTTTCTGTCTCCATTCATTCTACTGAGCCGAGAGTGGGAGCTCGGGGGGCGGGGCTTAAGGGGCGCATGCTCTGTGAGCGTACATACGGGGTGTTTCTCAATGTCGCTTGCTTGGTAGCACATGTCTTCCGACAGGGATTAACCCATATCTCACGCACTCACGCCACATTTGCCTTTCCTCATGCTAAGTTGTCGTCCAAAATAAATGTATATAAATATACAAATAAAGTGAAGGAACAGCAAACCGAGCGGTCTACGAAATGAGAAAAGAGGTCTTCTGGCTTAGTTCAGTAAAGTTGGATATTGGGAGATTCTGATTTCACGGATCAATAACTCATGAACAAAACGTTATTCAGACACAAAGTACGTCTCCTAAGTACCGTGGTAATGTTGGCAACGAACTACAATCACATTTTTATCAAAAAAAGCCAATACGCGCCGTCCTCCGAGCTGGACACATTACATTGGTCTCTATCCGCAGCCGGAGAAGAAACGAGTGCTCAGGGACCGTCTGCAAAGTGCAACTCCCAAAAAAGAGAATACACTAATATTCAATCACTATTATACAGCTTATTACCAAACTCACTACACACATCAATAGTCTCCTGTGTGTCATACTACAGCAAGGAGTTTGGAAGAATATGCTTTTGAATAATTTTGGGGAATATTTATAATGTAAAATCATCTTAAATAACTTTACTATTATACAGTATATTTCTACCAAACTCACTATTTGCATTGTTGTTGTTAGCATCTGGTTAGCTGCCTGCGCTAACGGATATTAAAAGCTGTTTCTGAAACAAGGAGAGGGAGAGCTCTGTCCTGTCAGACTGAGAGAACGACAGCTCAGTGAGGGACTCTGTGTAGATAGTTAACTTTAGTCTAGTTATCTCAGTGGGTCTCAAACGCTTTGGTCACCATTTATGAGAATAAATGAAAAACAGTTATACTATATGGCAGTAAAACAAGAATACAGTTCAAAAGGGGAGTGATTTGTAAAATATCCATAAAGAAAAAGAAAATCTGTTTACAGTTCTGTTTCATCTGGGTGTTGAGAGAAGTATCCATAAATTAATGTTGCTCTCAAAGTGCACCAGATTGATGCATTTAACTTCAATATTTAGGAGCATGCCCCCGGACCCCCCTAGAGGAGGTGAGGACCCCCCCCCCCCACACTTATAAAATAGCACTTTACCTCTGCTTACACCTAAATGCCATTTTATATGTCGTGAGCTGATTATCGAGCCTTGATAAGAGTCGTGGGTACACTGTGTATGAAAGTATTCCACTGTAGCGCCCGGTACATTAATGGGAAGCCCTAGTTTGTACATGTTCAATACATTTGTAACACTGTACACATGAAAGTTTCTTTTTTCGGTTCACCAACAAAAAAATCTCACTCCAAGCTAAACTCAAATGTTGGCAGCCCTGCTTCCGAGTCACTTGCTTCAGAAGCGAGGCAAGAATCCTTCCTGGCATTCGGAAAACAAAGAGTGGAACAGGCGAGCAAGTGTGCAGGTGTGCGTCAGATGAGAGGCCCCGCCTTACATTTTCCGCCACAGATTTGGGGAAATTGGTCCGTGCGCAAAGCATTGTGGGGATTTTATGACCGCGGAGTCTACACATGTGCAGCCTCGAGATTTCTCGCTACGAAGTCCAAGTATGCTGGACATTGGAACAGTCCTCAATGACGTAGCATGAAATAGATGCCTCTGCTCTGACAGCCAGGCATGATGGGTAATCTGTGACATTTTGTCTTCATGCGCCAATGAACAGCTCATAGGAAAGAACGAGACCCCGCCTCCCACGCTGTATCCAGTTCTTATTATACATCCATGCACACAGTGGATGAATATTTCTGCCTAGTCACCTCAGACAGAGCCATTTGCATAGATGTCTAACCAAGAGTCATTTCATTCTGCAACGCTAGAAAATGTGCAAACAGTCCCTTTTATGGCTGAGCTGCTGGACTGTAATCTGAGTTAGAAGATACACTTTCACCCAGTTCATTTCTCCAGCTGTTTCTTTTAAAGCAGACACATCTTTCGTAAATTGTGGGCTCAGGGGCAGGGGCCATACCTAAAAAAAGGTCCGAAGTCTAAATATTTGATGTGTTTAAAACCACATTTCTATCCTACATGCTGCTATTTCTTATTACACACATGTCCCATTACTTTGCCCGACAAAATTATTCATGACGAGCGAGAACGACTTTTGACTAAGTAATAATTAAATGTCTGCTTTTTATAAATGCCCTGGATTCTCATTTTCTGGTCCTTCATTTAAACAGTAAAAGTGGCAGGGCTTTATGATGACACTGTACTTTTAAACTCAAAGGAAATTCCAATATCGTTTTAATTCTCTGTATATTTTGGATTAAAACCCCCCATTGAGCTGTCAGGCGGTTCTGTATTGTATGCTGATTAAAGACACTAATAATTGGGAAATGTTATAAATCGAATGAATACTCAAACTGGGTTAGATTAATGTGGAGTGGTTACAGTTTCTCTCGATTGCTACACACACTAAAATGATATATATACATACAGCACAATTATTTTAACTGACACTCAAAGAGCAAAATATCGGCTCAAAACTCTAAACACGTTTTCAGCTTTTCACACAATTTGCAAATCAACACGGCACTTTGTGGCAAACTACTCCTGCACACGTCTCTCCACGTGAGACACAGAGTCTGACATAAAGTCACGTGTTGGGTTTAAAAACACTGATATTCAAAATGCATCACCACGTGACCAATGATCAAGAAAACACGTTCCACCTGACCAAAACCCCTGATGGCATAATTGTTGGCTCATCAATCAGGATGGTTAGCGCTATGAAAGACTACAGGTGAGTACTTTCTTACAGCAACAATGGTAAGCCAAACATGGAAGCAAAGAAGAAGAGGAAGAGGAGGAGGAAGAGGAAGAATGTGGGCTGAGAGTGAGAGGAAAGGTAAGAGGTGGGCTGATAGTGAGAGGATGAGGAAAGGTGGTGAGAGTGAAGAGGAAGAGTCTGGGCTGACAGGGAGAGGAGAGGGTAAGAGGTGGGCTGAGAGTGAGAGGGGATGAAGAGGTGGGTGAGAGTGAGAGGAGGAGGAGAGGTGGGGTGGAGTGAGAGGAAAGGTGGGATGTGAGAGTGAGAGGAGGAGGAAGAGGTGGGTGAGAGTGAGAGGAGGAGGAAGAGGTGGGTGAGAGTGAGAGGAAGAGGAAGAGCTGGGCTGAGAGTGAGAGGAGAGGAAGAGGTGGGTGAGAGTGAGAGGAGGAGGAGGTGGGTGAGAGTGAGAGGAGGAGGAGGGTGGTGGGTGAGAGGAGGAGGAAGAGGTGGGTTGAGAGTGAGAGGAAGAGGTGGGCTGAGGTGAGAGGAAGAGGAAGAGGTGGGTGAGAGTGAGAGGAGGAGGAAGAGGTGGGTGAGAGTGAGAGGAGGAGGAAGAGGTGGGCTGAGAGTGAGAGGAGGAGGAAGAGGTGGGTGAGAGTGAGAGGAAGAGGTGGGCTGAGAGTGAGAGGAAGAGGTGGGTGAGAGTGAGAGGAGGAGGAGGAAGAGGTGGGTGAGAGTGAGAGGAGGAGGAAGAGGTGGGTGAGAGTGAGGAGGAGGAAGAGGTGGGTGAGAGTGAGAGGAAGAGGGGGTGAGAGTGAGAGGAAGAGGTGGGCTGAGAGTGAGAGGAAGAGGTGGGTGAGAGTGAGAGGAGGAAGAGGTGGCTGAGAGTGAGAGGAGGAGGAAGAGGTGGGTGAGAGTGAGAGGAGGAGGAAGAGGTGGGTGAGAGGGAGAGGAGGAGGAAGAGGTGGGTGAGAGTGAGAGGAGGAGGAAGAGGGGGGTGAGAGTGAGAGGAGGAGGAAGAGGTGGGTGAGAGTGAGAGGAGGAGGAAGAGGTGGGTGAGAGTGAGAGGAGGAGGAAGAGGTGGGTGAGAGTGAGAGGAGGAAGAGGTGGGTGAGAGTGAGAGGAGGAGGAAGAGGGGTGAGAGGAGAGGAGGAGGAAGAGGTGGGTGAGAGTGAGGAGGAGGGGAGAGGTGGGTGAGAGTGAGAGGAGGAGGAAGAGCTGGGCTGAGAGTGAGAGGAGGAGGAAGAGGTGGAGGAGAGTGAGAGGAGGAGGAAGAGGGGGCTGAGAGTGAGAGGAGGAGGAAGAGGTGGGTGAGAGTGAGAGGAGGAGGAAGAGGTGGGGAGAGTGAGAGGAAGAGGAAGAGGTGGGTGAGAGTGAGAGGAGGAGGAAGAGGTGGGTGAGAGTGAGAGGAGGAGGAGAGTGAGGGGTGAGAGTGAGAGAGGAGAAGAGGAAGAGGTGGGTGAGAGTGAGAGGAAGAGGAAGAGGTGGGTGAGAGTGAGAGGAGGAGGAAGAGTGGGCTGAGAGTGAGAGGAGGAGGAAGAGGTGGGTGAGAGTGAGAGGAGGAGGAAGAGGTGGGCTGAGAGTGAGAGGAGGAGGAAGAGGTGGGTGAGAGTGAGAGGAGGAGGAAGAGGTGGGTGAGAGTGAGAGGAGGAAGAGGTGGGTGAGAGTGAGAGGAGGAGGAGAGGTGGGTGAGAGTGAGAGGAGGAGGAAGAGGGGGGTGAGAGGGAGAGGAGGAGGAAGAGGAAGAGCGTGGGCTGAGAGTTGCGAGGAGGAGGAAGAGGTGGGTGAGAGGGAGAGGAGGAGGAGAGGGAGAGGAGGAGAAGAGGGAGAGGACGTGGACAAAGAAGAATACTCTCTAATGAAATGTGATCACATGGTGTGACGATGAGAGGCTGGACGGAGGGTTCAGCCTAATCTAAGCCGAGTTACTGTCGCCTCTGTAATCCGGACACTTAGACTTGAAAACAGTTCCCAGTTTGTAGCTCTGCATAACTCATGATATCTCAGAGCTTATATCTGTTGTGTGAAACGTATTTACTTCACTACTGTAATCTAATTGTTGGCATGTTGCAGACTATAACTGCACAGACATCCTGCACAATGCACTGTGGTAGACTTACTGTTATGCAACACAGACACTGACCGACCACTATGTCTTTGTTGTTTATCTGAAGGACTGAGACACAAAGAGGTGGAAGGCTCAGGATGTTCAATGAGGCAGGAAGCAGCAGCTACAAACTGGTTTTGGAAAACACTGCCATCACACTTAGAGAGATCCGAAGTAGCTCTGTGCTGAGATGCATCACAAAGTTACTTTTCAACAACTCATTATATTTCTTCATTTACTGTATTTCTGTAAACTCAAGCAGTCTCTCTGCAGAACCCTCTCTGTACAGAGCACAGCCCAGAACACAGGGGTGTCAAACTCAATTTCATCGCGGGCCACATTCACATAAAGGTTGCACTCAAAGGGCCGGTTGTAACTATATAAATATAATATATATAAAATAATGTATTATATTACATTATTGCCTCTGAATTGGATTATTATCAGATAGGATAATAACTTAGTAATTAACTACGTCTGAAAGCAGAAGTCCAGGGCAAATAATTGCAAGTCTCTTCAGTGCACATGTCACAAAACGAGATGCATTGTGGGACATGTAGTTTATGGGCATATTATATTATAAACGTATTATATAATTTGCAAGCTCTTGCGGGCCACATAAAATGAATTTTGGCCCCCGGGCCTTGAGTTTGAGACCCCTGCCATAACAGATGAACGTGCTTTAGAGTATGCTCAGCAGTGTGTAGCTGGGTGGTTAAACCATCTAGTATTATGGTGTTTATGTAGTTTTGAGTGCAGTTCTTCACTTAGCAGGAGAAATGAGGTGTTTTGCACTTTGGGTGTGTGGTTTTGTGAATTGTGTTTAGTGTTCTGAGAAACTGAGCACTGTAATATCTGCTATCCAAACAATCCAAATCCACCTGTGTCTGTCATTTCAAATAACTATATGACTTCCTTTTCAACGTCCTATCAAACGAACACATACGCACATTTCCCAGAGTAATACCCCTGCTCTAATCCCTCTGTGTAATTACCTTCCTGAGTCCTTAGCACACACCTTGAGACTTCAATGGTAGCTGCAGAGGCATGAAAACGGTCGGAGGAACATCCAGCATGTGGTCACGGCTTTATCTCCGTAACAAATAGGATCACATTTGTGTTGGCAAACCGTATATAGAGAGTACAGCCTATAGGACATGCAGCCTCCATGATCAGAACATGCACACAATGTAATGCATGTCATATTCCTCATAACATGCTAGATTAGCACCCTGGGAAAGTGCTTTCTATGAACCATGTTGCCTTCAGGTATCCATCAGAGTGGCTTCATATGACGGCTTCAGTAGTATCTAACTATAGGTTTCATGTATCATCAATAGATGTCTGGGTGCCTCTTCCCTTCACTATACAACCTGCTATTTTCTCCCTTGTAAACTATCATATTTTTAATAACCACCAATCCACCCACCCAATAGAGATCAATCGCTTGTGTATGGTCTTGTCTATTTAATTAAGACGACATATTGTGCTAATTTTCAGGTTCATATTTGCATATTGTGCTTCTACTGTTTCCATGCTTTAATGATTCTTTAATAAGTGAGGTATCAGGGGTATCAGCCAGGGACTCTCGACCGGCCCACTTCGGTACCGCAAGTAAATACCGCTAGTAACGTGACGGTGGGGGGAGGGGTGCTAGTGACTTATCCGACCGGCCCACATCGTCCGACCAGCCCACTTCAGTACCGGCCCATAGGGATTCGTCCACTGGGTGATATCTAAACCAATACCACTGACGTTGTCCTGATAGTGGTGTTGGTACTTTTATGTGTTTCATTTCGTACGCTCGCCTTGTTGTTAAACTTTCTGCCTTTGTGTTTTCCCGCCTTTTTGTGTTTCTCTGTATGTTTGTCTTAATTCGTCCTGCCGTTGTTTCCCCTTATATGGTTCTGCTTTTCGATGTTTCCTGTCCCTGTTACTGTATTATCCCTCAAGTTTCTTTGTGTGTGCTACTCGTGCTACTCGTGCCATGCTGACATCCCTCTGTTTCGTGTGAACTTTCCTGCTCTCTAGTTTCGTCTTGACCTCTGTTGTACCAGCTTGACGTTAATAATAGAAACTCTCTTTCCTTTACTTCCACTGCATTTTGGTCCAACTGTTAGCTATATCCTGTGACAGATATATAATCAATAAGCTATATATACATGTTATATTTTGTCGATATTGTGTAATGTCTTATCAGTACTCAATGGAAGACAGGATATCACTTGAAGCGTTTATTGGTTGAAGGACTTGTTGACACTAGTTTGTTAATATGGTATAGGTATTGCTAGTAGTTAAACATGTTAATCTGAAGCTTTCCACCACCCAATTGTCCACATTAACCTCTGTCTATATTCAGCAGACTCGCTTGTAAAGAGATCCTGAGCTGTCGAGGTTCAGGCTATATTTATTTCGTATAGATATATGTAGAGTGGGAAGCCATCTTTATTGTGATTCGTCACACTTTGCTGTGCCTGCAGGGGGCGCTATTTAACATTCATTTACATAATCTACCTTTGAGCTGAATAGGGGAATTTCTGGGGATTTGTTTTGGAGACAGAATCTCAGCTCAGAGTGCAGGTCTGATCCTCGGGAGAGGACTTATTTAGCAGGAGATGAATTTTCTATTTTCTGTCGGCAATCTCTGTTTGTCATGCCGTACCTTTCCCAGAGCTTATACTGTATGAGTCAACATCTGCCTCGGTGAGCTGTGAATAAGCAGGGGGCTTTTAGGGTGCTTCAAAGGTTTCCTGCAGGACTCTGAAGGTCCAGGAACCCTCTGAGGCTGCTCTCCGGGGTTTTTGAAGAACAGTCTGCCTCTCTGCTTACTTTTCCGCTCATATTAACTTTTAATATAGCTCCAAAGGCATTGGAAATCTTTTAAAAACGTAAAGTTTTCTTATTGTTTTCAAGAGATTTCAAAACAAGCTTCCCTCTCACATACAATTGCACCTCCTGTGTTTAGGCTCTTGACATATTGTGTTGAGTGGGATAATAATGCCTGAAAAGGTGAACATATCTACGGGTTGATTTGAGTTTTGTGCCGTCAGTAAAGACACTTCAAGCCAGTGTGCAGCTATGCACATCCAATACCACTGATCAATAAGTAGTAATGTGCAGGAGGGAGTATGTGGAAGGCGTTGATCACGGTGCAATATTTGTGATCACGCCTCAAGGGTGTGAAAATAACAGAGCAGGATGTCTCTCTGGGTCAATAGTGCAGGCCTTCTGACTGGTGGCGGCATTTTATGTACATACAGACGTTCGTGGCAAACCAATTTAATAGTGTGTGTATTTATATAGATATATTATTATGTATAGATATATATACTGTATGTGTTGTGGTCAAAGCTCATGGGAATGGTGTTGATATGTGGAGAATTTATAGTATAATTATCTCTTTTTTCTATACATGCTTAAAAGTATCTCTGTCGTCACGGTTTGAAATGATCCAGGTCCAGACAAGATTCTCCATTTGTGCAGTTTATTTCCGATAACAAAGTACAAACGAACAGGTTCCTATATCCCTTTTCCTTAAGCCTTTCCTATGGCTTTCCTTTTGCTGGCTTGCAACACCCTGGTAAAAAACCGTTTGCCTACTCGTGCTCTGCTCCCACTTCCACCTGTCTCAAATACATATAATTACACCAGGTGCTCTAATCACCCAGTGCCCAAAACATGCCTTCAAATAAAAGCATAGAACTACTTTA
>CADEHL010001088.1:482500-487500 GCA_902827135.1 Harpagifer antarcticus | reverse complement strand
GTATTGTTCAATTAAACATTTCTGCAGTGACTATATCATTTGTTTTAATAAATTAGGAACCTGCCATACTAATAGTGTCATTTACTACTACATCCTTCATCATCTTCCGTTTTTAACTGGTGCTAATTAGTATGTGATGTTACATGAAGTACACCTAAACGACTCTGTAATTAGGAGCTCTTAATATAAACGGTTGTTCCCTAATACTCTAAAGTAGCGCTAGGGTCTTTAAATATGACATCATTTAAAAGGCTGAGATTAAAAGAGAGAAATAAGAAGATTTCCGTGAGCTCAGATTAGAGTTGATGCAGCAGCAGCTTCTCTGAAGGATCAGGAGGTTCCTCTGATAGGAATGACTCTGCAGAAAGCAGCACATCAGAGAAGCTAAAGAGCCGACGGCATTTCTTCCAGCCGCAGTATGTACCGTGTTCAGAGACTTCACAGTGGGTTTCAAAGCTCAATTGAATGTTTGCAAGGTTTCTGGGTTGTGCGTTCAGGTATAAGCACCACTTTCCCCTAAAACCTAAATAGAGTTCATCTTAATTATACAGGAAGTTCTGCCGCCAAAGCTAATGCATGTATCCGGAGCGGATTTCACACTCTTCTGGTTCTTCCTTTAGGCCATCAAGCTATCCATTTCACAATTATCTTGCTGATTTACAAACTCACACACAAAGCAAACAACAAACTCCTTTAGGGATTCAAACTACATAGTCAAAGAAAGGTAATAATTATATATCACTTTTTATTCTACACATGCAGTCAAAACACAACATGTTATCAGGTTAATAGACTAAAGGAGGTAAAACGTATGATAATACAAATAAAATAAATAATGGTGTCTCTCTGACAGATAAGACACAAGATGAATATTCTAAATTAATTTCACTGGCTTGTTTTTCTTTGAATTGGAAACACGGAAGAAGAGACTGTGTTTTGCTCAACTGGACTTTGGAAAGAACCTTTTAAAGTTCATTGAACTGTAATTATCACAATGTGATCTGTAGTTCCAAACAAACCCAAGGCTTTAAAAACCCTACCAGGAGTGGGGTTCGAACCCACGAGGACTAACGTCCATTGGGTCTTAAGTCCAACGCCTTAACCACTCGGCCATCCTGGTTACGCTATACCTCAAAGCAAGGATAGAATATTAAATCTCTCCTCACAGTTCAGCAGTGTTTCAAGAGAAGCTAACGACCCTGGCTCTGGATGTCATGGAGACACTTCAATGCATCCTGTTGACCCCTAAGGGCAGGGTTGTGAAAAGTGACTGAATGAACACATGGGCAAACAAAAACATCTTGAAAGGATGGCCTGCAAAATGGTTTAGAGTAAGTCAACTCAGCAGTAATTAGTGATGTTACAATTCTTTTGAACGGCTCTTTGGTACGAGCAAAGGGAACCGAGTCGTCTTTTTATCATTGGTTCACAGCCTGCCATAAATCCACTCGCCTTTACGGGAACTTGCTTTACTGAATGCACATAGATGATGGTGTAACACGTGCTGCTTGAGTAGTAGTTTGGCTGGCTGAGATATGCAGCAAGTTATACATTTTTCTGTGAGTAAAAGTAGATTTCTGGCAATACAGTCAATCATTATCCTGGTGATAGTTTCACAGATTAACCTATTAACCCGCCCCTTAAAACAAAAACGGCTCTTTTGAACGGCTCTCGGAAAGGAACGGAGCCATAAGATCCGGGTCCCTTCAAAGAGCCGTAATTCCCATCACTAGCAGTAATCAATAAATATAAATGATTTTGTGGTGGGTCTGTATCATGGTACAAAGCCGGACAAGGGCTCTGGTCAGGAAAGAGCAGAAGATAAATGGCTCTAAATATATGGGAATGTGGTTGTCAGCTCTGATACAACAAATAAAATGTCCAAGTCAAACTAAAGCCAGGCAGAAAACCCACGAGCTCAAGCACAAACACTCTGTATTGATCCACTGTCAGTCTGATTACTGAGGAACAGGAGACACCAGATTCTGATGTTCTCGAAACTGATCAGAATCAGGTCACAGTTTTTTTCACCTTGAAATGAGCTTCTCCTTCTCTTTTTTACCTTTAGCTCGTTACTGCGGCATGTCCGATTGAAAGTGAAATAAAATCAAGTTTGATTTAATCGGTTTTCATTTCAGCCTTCGAGGCAATGCAAGGAGAAAATTAGACAGAGCCCGTAGACTTGTGATATCCGTGGTGTATCCACACAGACGCCAGCCAGATTTACTTCCAATGCTGATTACAGAATGACTGAAGACAGTAATTATTCATAACTATTACAGAAGCCAACTAGCACGTGTGTGGCGCTCTGATTAAGACATACACACATTCTGTTTGAAGGACTTTTAAGCAGACACTGTGTGCACATTAACATTGTTCAGTTTATTCAAATGTTGACATTATTAGTGTAGTATTCTAAGGAGTCCATGGGAAGATATGGAAATGTAGGCAGAGATTTTTGGATTACTACTATCCTTTAATACTGAGCTTTATTGCATCTTTCCGCTCACAATTTTGGTTTTTATCACCTGAAATGTTATTGTTTTGGTTCACTCACATTAGTTGAAGACGCAAATTATACGTTTTTTTAATTTAACTAAGGTTAATTAAGGTTTTTTAACCTTAAATCTCGCTTTTACGATGTAATTCTCTCTGCCAAAGGTCACAAACATATTTATTGCACCTTTTTTTAAAGGGCCCATGTCATGCTTTTCTGGTTATTACCCGTCCCCTTGTGTTATGAAGGTTGTTCTGCATGTAACCGGTCTGCAGAGTCACAAACCCTCAAAGTACACCCTGTAGCGAGTAAAACTCTAACACAGAGAAGACCTGTCTATGCTGCCCCAGAACGCCTCGTTGGACATTTCTCTTTCTCCATTGTTTGCTTCCTGGGTTCTGTGACGTGTGAACACCCAGATCAACAACAAATGACCGGATTGGCCCAAATGGACCAATCGGCGGAGCACCTCACACACCAGGATCCCTTGGCTACCTAACAGGGAGTCCCATTGACTAGCATAGAGCTCTCTGGTTGGTAATAGACGAGTTGGGATGGCGGAGAAATGCTCTCCGCAGATTCTCACAGCGTTAGAAACCTTTTTCTTCCTCAATATCAAGCCACACTTATTGTTTTTACCTCGGCTGTGAGTGTTTGTGTGCTCAGGATGAGTTTTGCTGTGTCTCGCTGTATCGCCGACCCGGAAACCTGTCCGTTCCTCGCAGCAGCGAGCCTCGCAACGTCCCGACCAATCAGATCACACTGGGCTCACAGGGAGGGGAGGCGGTGGGCAGGAGCTCCAACAAGCCGTTTAGAACAGAGTGAATACACATACTATACAGAGACGCTGTGAGAAACCAATGTGAGTTTGGAAAATTGCACAATTTAAATCTATTCTAGACTTCAACAATGGAATATGATCAGTAGAAAACTGACATGGGACCTTTAAGCATCTTTAAAGGTCAACTATCTTCTACCAGGAGTGGGGTTTGAACCCACGAGGACTAATGTCCATTGGATCTTGAGTCCAACACCTTAACCACTCCGCCATCCTGGTTGGACATTCTCAAATAAGTTAATTAGGTAACCTCAATGAAAAAGGAGGTATAACTTCATAAGAACATATCTTATGTTAAGCTACGACGATGGCGAATAAAGTGCATACAAACCCTCTAGGCATAGCAAATACTGGTGGGTGCTTTCACCCGTTTCAAGCCACATACTCCTCCTTTGAGTGGACAAAGAAACTTATCTTGCCCTTATTTAAGCAAGTTTACAGCCAAAGAGATCGTTGTTCACCTATTTCCTACCAGGAGTGGGGTTTGAACCCACAAGAACTAATGTCCATTGGATCTTGAGACCATCGCTTTAACCACTCGGCCATCCTGATTGGACATAATCGAACGAGGACACAATTTTCGAGCGTTGAGTTGTCTAGGTAACTTCAATGAAAAAGGAGGTATAACTTCATAAGAACATATCTGAGAGAAAGAGAGAACATAACCCTTTAGGCATAGCAAATACTGGGATGGCTTATGGCCCGTCCACACAGCGGCGTGCGTTTACGCTTGCCGGCGGGCGTGTCTGACACTCGACCAACAACCAATCACATGAATCTCCCGCCCCTTAACTGCTGTAATTGTATTAAGGCGTCTAAACTTTTTACATTTTCCCCCAAACTACAGAAAATAAATGCTAAGTTAAAAGCAACATTTAGCACAACCTCAGTCGTCTTCAACAAAGCAATAGCAGCCTCGTTTTCCCTCCACTTCTATTGTGAGAATACAAGCAGCTCATTATGTGTCTGGATCTGTATGTTGGCTTGTCTCAAGTATTCTCAGCGCCTGGCAGCAAAGCAAAGAGGAATATTTACATTTCCCCCACTCATTATTCCTGGAATGACCTCCAGAGCGATATTAAGCTGCACTGTGTAACTCTGCGGGTCCTGTCAAGATGAGCCCGCTGTTTTCCATAGTATGTTTAATTAATGCACTTTATTAATGATGGTAGCAGTAGAGCATTAGGAAAATATAATGATTCTATTGTCAGTAATTATAGCGTTGATATGTCTGTTTATTATGATTAGTCGGCATCAGGCAGTCATTTGGATTTCTTCTTCTATTATGCTTTACATGAGCGACCTCCTGAATAATGAGCTGTATCTGCTGAAAGGACCTCTTTTCTCTTGGGTAATGTATTCATATATATTGTATATTCAGGTTGAAACACATGCTGCTCAAGCTCTGGGCCTAAACACAACAGTTCCTGGAAAATAAACGGCAACAACAAAAAACACACAGATCCAGATCATCCTGTGCTCCGCTGTAAACACATTCTGCCTGCGGCTGCGAACACAACGCAGAAACAAAACATTTCAAAAAGCACATCTATCTGCTCTACCAATCGAGATATGCAACGCCGTCTAAATCTGTTTTACATCTCACTTTCTCATTGTGATCGGAGAACAAAGGAGCGACACATTTGGGAATATGTGAACTTTTCG